>OZ025206.1:2500-410000 GCA_964019055.1 Anthopleura xanthogrammica | reverse complement strand
AACGCCTAAAATAGCATACATTTTTTTTTTTTTTTGATTTCTCAGTCTTTGTTGGTCCCACGTGTTGTATATGAAGCAATCAAATCAAACATAAAAGAAAAAGACCTTTTAAGGTCAAATTATCTTTAAGAAACCAAGATCAGATCAATCAACACCCACTCACACACACCTACAGACACAGACAGACAACTGCAAATACAGTAGATGGCAGCTGGTACTTGAATTTTTCATCATCTTTATAAATGAAAAAGCTGTCAAAAACCTTGCTAAAGGGATGTTTAAATAACCAATTATAACAAATAACAATGACGAGTAATTAAAAAGAGCTTTAAATACATGGCATTCATGTGAAGCACAGAATAAGCCGCCATGACAACCATCAAACAAGTACGTACTGACTAGACCTTTGAATATGTAGAAAAATCTCATTGTCAAATATCAAGGTTTGTTATTTTAGCCCCTTGCTTTGTTAAGTTCGCTTGTAAAGTCAAATGCCAAACTAACATTATTGTAAAACGGAAACTAAACCTGAAACTGAGATGACCAAGTAGTTCTCTCAGCTGTACTTAAACATTAAAATATACAGCTTTATCTGTGCTCCATTCAGTGAAAAAGCAACGGGAAGTGATGTAAGCACGAAAGAAGCGGTAAAGAGTTGTAATTTTCAATGCTGTTTTCTTACTTTTCTTTGCAAAAGTTGGACCGCACGCGTATGGCGTCAGAAAACGTGCTACGTTCACTTATCAAGCACAGTTTTTGACAAATCAGCTCGCGCGTACTATCGATCCAAACTTTATAAGAAAACAAAATATTGAAATATCATCACCAAGAGCAGCGCAATCAGCTTCATCATCATCAAGTACCTTCATCACTACTATTATCATGCATAACATTCTTCATCATCATCATCATCATCATCATCGACATGCATGTACCATCATCATCATCATGTATCATCATCATGTATCATCATCATCATCATGTATCATCATCATCATCATCATCATGTATCATCCCCAATATCATCATTATCATAATCATGTACCATCATCATGTATCATCATCATGTATCACCGTCATCATCGATATCTGGCATAAATCATCATAATCATGTACCATCGCCATCATCATCACCATCATGTATCACCACCATCATTATGTACCCTCGTGATCATGTATCATTATCATCATGTATTATCATCATGTATCATCATCATGTATCATCATGTATCATCCCTAGCATCATCATTATCATTTATCATCATTATCATCATCATCATGTATCACCATCATGTATCACCACCACTGATGTACCCTCGTGATCATGTATCATCATCATCATGTATCATCCCTAGCATCATCATTATCGTTTATCATCTCTGTATCATCATCATCATGTATCATCCCAATTTCATCATTATCATCATCATTATGTATCACCATCATTATCATGTATCATCATGTATCATCACCCTCATCACCTTCATCACCATCATTTAATCATGTAAGGTCATCATCAGTACTAGTATCATAATCATAACTCATTATCGCGATATATGCAGCATGATAGATAGATAGATATATTTATGCGATTGCACCAAATAAAGTGTCTATTGCCAGTATAATAATAAAATTAAAAACATGTACTAGTATAGGTCATATACATCTACACGTGTTCACAGACGTACGTTTTAGTATATTAGCCTATCCCCCTAGACGTCAAGTGACAAGCTAAGCTATATCTCGTGTTTGTACTCAACTGACAAGTGAACCTTAACATCACATCCATGTGTGTCAGGAGTTCAGAACAAGCAGCCTCAGTGACACCTTATTTATTTTTCTTTTCCATAGAAGGAAACTTTTTGATTCACATGTTTCAAGCGGCTTCGATTCAGGGAGCCTCAAGCCTCTGATTCCCCGCCAGATTTGTCGAATTTAGTAAGTCAAAAGATCAGCATGCGTCATAGACCAATGAACTGATAATGTTTTGATAATTTATTACACGTTTAGGTTGCTACGCAAGAACGCACAAGATAATACCTTCCAAGAAAGACATCTGTACTTTCATTCAATCGATAGAAAAACTATTAAAGGTTCTCAGTCACCCCATCAGGTAAGCACAATCTTCTTTCAGCTCGATATCTTCCACTAAATCTTTATTCATCAATCCGATTTTCTTTCCATCAATCCAAAGTAAGTTATTTGAATATTTAATTCTATCCTTGTTTAACTAAACTACAATTGACCAATTTAAGACCCGATTTCCATCGCACTTTTTCATTTCAATCCACGATAAGAAAGCTACCCATGAAAAAGACCTTAGAACTCGATTTAAAACCATCGGAAAAACAATTGAATTACACAATTAATTCCAATAGGAGTTCTAGTTTACTACTAATTGCCGTCTGAAAGTCTTTAAGTTTTGTGATCGCCGATTGGTAATTATTATATATCTATCCAAATCGTCAACATCGTCAACAACTCATGATCATATTCTATTCAGCATATTATCTGCGAGGTATACGTATGATGCTAAATGAGCAATTCAGTATATGACCTTTTCATTCTAGTAGTTTTGAGTCCAAGCTCAACAGCTGCAACAAGATCAACAATATGTTGAACAAAACAAGTGCAAAAATAGATTCAGGTTGACACGTAGCACGGCAGCAGATTTCGTACATCAACTCAAGTAATACAAACTATACATCATGATCTTTGTTAAACATCTAGTAAAGCAGAAGTTAGTTTACTTATTCTTCTGTTTCTTTTATGTAATCATCAAACATAAACAATATATACTCATTGTTTTAATTTTATACTGCCACAATGGCGGCCAGTGATAACTTGCTGAGATAATATATGTACTTCCTTCTTCACCAAGAAGACCAAGTGGTCAGTTGCTGAGTCTTCAGTTGTACATCACTATACTAAAGCCACAGCTACAGCTACAGCTACAGCTACAGCTAACAATAATCTATGTTTAGATGTAGTGATTCAATGATTTATGATTTATATAGCGCCCTTTCTATATGTATATAATATTTATCGAAGTAACTATATTTGTCGAAGAAAGAATATTTGTCTTATGATAATCCGGGTGGATGGTAGTCCTGAGAAGGACTGTGGTGTGACTGACGTTTCGACAACCTGAGCGGAAGTTATCTTCAGAGTCAAGTAAAGGATAGGTCATATTTATCAGATAGGTCATATTTATACTACATATAATCTGTATATAATCAAAGTTGCTTTACAATCGTGAGAGGTGGTTAGTATAAACTGTAGGCACTGAGGGTGGTCATTGCCAGGGTTTCTTTACGTCCTCAGTGGTTCTTATTTTATAGTTATCGTTCAGTTACAGCCAACCAATATAATATTTGAATAACAACCAAGATTAACAACTAAGGAGGAGAGGACAGGAAATAACATTGTCACCCACGCACCATTTTGTGATTATTTCAAAGTGTTGCGAAATTGAGATGAACCCTATACACACAATCAAACAAACCAACAAAAACTACAAGCAAAAAATTGATGAATATAGTAAATTGTGTCTTTTTGTGCTCCAGCCAATTTAAGTGAAACTCAAGTCAAGGTTTGCATATCAGGTGTACAAGTGGAAATGCGTTATTTCAGCAGTTTTCTTTGAATTTAATGATTTGCTATCAGTCCCTGCTTTACTCGAGAAATCATATCAATCATTGTACAAAACATATGCACGTTCAAGACTTTCTATGACTTTTTAAATAGATAACATAGGATTTCACTATTTTAGAGTCAACACCAAATATTCTAATTAACATAAAGGCTATGAGTCACTGAGTGACTGTAAATGATCGATCCGTTCCCTGACTTATAATAAGCCCAGCATATATGTTGTGTCAGGGCTCGATAAAGTTTTCCGTTAAGAAAGGGGGATAAAGGGACCATTTGTTATATGCTAAAACGCATGGATTTGAAGTGGAAAACAAGAGTCTATTTCACCACTATGGCGGGGATCCAGGTGTTATAATTATTATAATTATTTTAATGGAAGTGTGAAATTTCTTTTTTTCTACCAACGACTGAGTTATTTAAACACAAAATTCTTGAAGGAAATGTATGAAAATGTTCAAAAAAAGGCAAACAAGTTTGATGGTTCAGAGGGCATACACGTGGTCGATATGCGTCACTAGAGAGAGACACAGTGTCCGCTTTTGTTCTCGGTCCACTGAAGTGGGAAACATAAGCAATCATGCGAAGGAGTCATCAAATAGTAAAAAGACATTGGAGACAGAACGACTTGTCAAAAGCTCATGTGTCACCCTGTCTTCTCGTAAACAATCAAGCCACTTGTATCTCTGCATGAACGTCTTCGTGTAAACAACTAAGGGCTTACCCAAAAATACACGAGTATTAATATTGTCTGTAGTGGAAAAAAGGCATTAGAATTAGAATAGTTCTGAATAAATGCACATTTCTTCTAAGTAAAATCATGTAAGGAGTGCTGGAGAAGCTTATTTGTCCCATGTTTAGCTGCTGTTTTCTGGCTGGTTAGTTCCAGGTGTTTAAACCCAATGACGTCATCTTTGTAATTCGTGCTCCTATTGGTTGTCTGGATGTTATATCTTTACCTGTGCAGTAATTTTGAACTTATTCTACCAAAGTATCTCACATCGTACTCTTCTTCTTCTTGTCATTTACAGCTGGATATGATGTCACAGAGGAACTTTTCAATTGCGAACCATTCAAATATCTCCAATACAGCACATCAGCTGCAGCGAGAAGCCTTCGCGTTTAGCGCACAGACAAAAGTAACGCTATTTTCGATCCTGCTTGTGTGGAGTCTTCTCGGTAACATTCTTGTCATTGTGGTTGTCATCGGCAATAAGAACTTGAGGACTAATTTCAATTGCCTGATCGTTAACATGGCGGTGTCAGACTTGTTCATCCCACTGGTGATCCTACCATTAAAGATAGTTACGGCGATAAATGGAAACGAATGGTTAGTGGACGGTCCTCTTGGTGAAGCCCTGTGCAAGCTGTGTTACTTCCTGACTGATATTACTCCTGTAGTGTCAATTCTCAGCCTTGTCGTCATTACAGTCAATAGGTTTGTCTCCATTACATACCCGATGAAGATTGGAGTACTCCGAGGAAAGACAAGCTGGTTCCTTCTCGCCTTCACATGGATAGTATCAATGGCTCTCTTCTCTCCATACTTCTACACTTTTCGACTGAAAAAGAATCCTAGAGGTATAACATACTGTATATCGCAATGGAGTCCAGCCTTTGATGACCTTGCAGCACGGACCATCTTCATAACTGTCGTAATAGTAGTAGCATTCTTAGTGCCTCTAACAGCCATCGTCGTGCTGTATTCCTTAATGCTCTACCAACTTAGAAAAAACTCTGAGAGAGTAAACCATATGTTAAATAACCGTCAACTTCTCTCTCGCCAACGCAGAAACAAACATATTGCTTATATTTGCATAGTGATTATTGCATCTTTTATTTGTTTTGTAGGACCTTTTTTTTGCTTTATGTTTGTAGTAAACTTCATTTGGCGTTGGAATTATAAGGGAAAATTCGCAAAGATCGATACAGTTTTCTTTGTTGTTCAATTTTTAGCGTATCTTAACACTGCTATTAATCCTTGCATTTATTTTGCGTTTTTGAAAGATTATCGAGAAGGTTTGAAGAGGCTTTTAATAGCTTCTACGAGAAAATCAAGCTTGATTCTGTTACGTCCCCGGGCTTCCACCACGGTCACAACACTCTTCGAATATTTTCCTCTTGGCAAAATTCGCCATAAAAGCGTTCCCGTCTAAGGTTTATAAACCATCTCATGTTACGGTGGCAAGACGACTTGCCAAATGGAAGTAAAATGAGACTGAGTCTTAAAGGTACGATGACAATCACTTGTATACAGTCTATCATAGACTATTCTATCATGTATAAACTATCGTATCTCTTAGCTATAAATAGAAATCACATTACTCACTTCTAAACCTATATATTCAATTAGAAGTTGGTATTAGTAAGTAAAGCGCATGTTCGGTTATACCTTTGATGGTTATTACTTCGGAAAAGTATCATATTAACAGTATTAACAATTTTGGACACTAACCGAACCCAAACTATTTTAATGCATGTTTGACGTTCTCGGGCTGGTTTTCTGAGCATGCGCAGTTCAAGTATCATCAGTGTAATATATCATTATTTAGAAAGTGTGTATGAATTTAGTGTAATATACTAAGTATTATAAGCTGTAGCTTTTTATCATTTCATGTTACTAAACTGAAATTTTTGAAGATTAATAATTTCGATATAATCTTTACAATGAAAGCAACGGTCTTGCGATAACTGATATATCCATGGCCACGCCTTTTTTCATAGAGTGTATACCTTGCAACATACTAGACCATATATGTATATGAAGTATATAAGTATATAGATATATTCAAAATAAAAATGAAGTATAAATAAAAAAAATATATTAGCTGCACATTAGTACGTGGTCATGAAATTTTGAATAAACAAGGAGCAATCCACTGAAAGGGATTGATAACTGCATGTACGTGCGTGTACACATGCAAGAGGCATCCTGAATCAACACATTGTCTTAGCTCTAACTCAATGGCATAACGGATGAATCAAACATTGATAATATCACCGGCGACAAGTATGAATGCAATTAAACATGGAGTCTGTTTACTGAACTAGGCGAGTACATTTACTGACCCCATTAAAGTTAAAAAAGGGTCTGGTTTGTAACTGAACTAATTAATAGATTAAGAGCAATATTGTATGGTCATCAAGGTACTACTCACCAACCAATTATCTGATCGTAGCCAGCTTAATTAATTTGTTTCTCTGGTTCTTGTTTGTCTTGCGGGTTTTAATGTAGTTTATCCTTTGCTAACATGAAGTCAGGGTATGCTTCCAAAGACACTGTAATCGAGAAAAACTGCATTATTATGTAGGAAGGGAGGAAAATAAATGTTTAGTACAAAAATAAAAAAAAAACTCTTTATTTAAGTGTCTAGTCGTTCTTGCGCTTTCGCACTAATTGCAGACACTTTTCACTCACACACCGCAGGGACGGATCCAGCCAAATATATAAGGAGGGGCTTGAGTAAATGCTGCGAATGACACTGCAGAACGTTGAAAGATATTTAAAAATGAGAATTCTGTTCCACTTCAATATTTTTAGCTGAAGGGGCCTACAGGCCCCCTTTGCCCCTCCCTGGATCCGCCCCTGTACTACAACTACATTCAGTATTCTACACACATAACCGCTCACTCACATGTTGATTTTTACGGAGGGAGGAAACCAGAGTACCCGGAGAAAACCCTCGTAGCACAGGAGAGAACAACACATCAAACAAACTCAATTCACATACGGCGACCGCAGGGCTCCAACCAGTGACCCGAGCCTTTGAAACCACAGTGGTGAAAGACGACGCGTTAGCAGCAAAAGCCACCCATGCTACCCATAAAAAAAGATCAGGAATAATTATATACACTGCAGCTATGAGCAAGAAACTAAAGCCAAGAAACTTCCGTATAAATTCGTATTTTAAGTCAGAGACGAAAACATTTCTAATATTATGCAAGAATCCTGACTGCAATCAATGAATAAACAAGAAACTGGTTATGTACTGTTTAATATACGAGCAGGAGACTCAGTGTTTTATTGGGTTTAAAACGCGAGGCGAAGCCGAGTGGTTTTAGACCCAATAAAACACGATCTGCGAATTTATTAAACAGCTTAGAAAACTTCTAGGTGTATATTCACATGTTCTACTGAATTTTTTACGAATCAACCAAGTTTGGCAGAGAAAATCCTAGTTAAAGTTTATGGAAATGAGGATGATATTTTATCAGATTTAAAACCTCCTCCATGGTCGATGATTCTATTGTGCTCTCCTCATTAAATATTCATGAGTTTTTTAATTATTATTATTATTTATCATTATTTATTAGAGCAATCATTGTGTCAATATAATTTGTATGAAGCAAAAAAAAAAAAACTCTAAGATACTAGTCGGTTCATGAGTCAGTCTGATTTTAATGAAAATATCAGAAATTAAGTATTTTGCTTCGTTATCAAATCGTAAAAGCTTCGAAGACTCAAAGTTAAATTCGGGTAACTAGTAAACCCTGTCCGGACTGTCTCTGGTTTATCACGCGACTTTTCCCTCCACGAAAAGAAATATTACTATGCGCAGATTAGGAAGAAGTCGAAGTTACAGCGCGAAAGTCTTAAATTAATTTTGTATTTGATTGCTCCATATTTTGTATTTTTCTGCTGAGAAGAGGAGTGCTTGGAATAATTCGATTATATGGAGGGCAGAATTGCGCTCGAATAAAAATAATAAAATTAGCATGACTGTTTCTCCGAAAATGGACGCAGTTTTGAGAGGCTGCACGGCTCCTTTACTTTTCCTCTAAGCTTAAACAACAGAATGAACAGCAAACCCATTCATGATCAACAACGCCCTCTGTCTAGAGCAATTGTCTCAGTCTCAATTCACTATTGTACTGGCAGTTGTTCGTACGTTAATTCATACTCACTGACATTAGTCAGCCAGAGCTTGGATCGGAACGACCAAAGTTTTGTCACGAAGTTTTGTCGTTGAAAAATGCATGTTGTCAGGGGCAACGTCAAAAGCATTGAATCATGTAAAACTTTGGTCGTTCCAAGCTCAACTGAGGAACGTAGTAATAGGGTCGCAAGCATATTATGCCTTGATTGGTTCAATCAACAACACTTAACTTCATATTAATGATTAATTGAATTTTTGATAATTAAAGAAAGAAATGAAATAACTCTTATACTAAAAGCAATGACAAAATCTTAAAGAACATTCTGCCGCTGAGAAACAACTGCTTCATTACTGGTAAGCCAGCTTTCTTCTTCCTTACAAAAAGTCATCATCTGAAGATACGTTGTTTTGTTTTACTTTTTGGTTTAGCAAGAAAGAGATGAAACAAAGCAATGAAAAATTGAAAACATCCTGCCGCTGAGAAACAATCGCTTCATTACTGGTAAGCCAGTTTTCTTCTTTACTTCTAAACTTAAAATCATCATTTGAATTAAAGGTACATTTTTTTTGTCAGTCAAGCGTTCAAAACGAATACTACTGACCAAAATTTATTGAAATATCTAAAATTTCAGAATTGTCCCTTTTATTTATTGTTTGTTTTATCTTTTCAAAATGAAGTGGTTTTTCTTGTGATATAATCTTGAACACAAAATATCTGGTGTCATATTTCAAGTAAAGTAAGTAGCAGCTTTAACTAAATCTTTAAAAAAACTCGGTGTAATGTAGAACTGAATAAAATATCCTTGTTAAATTCATATATTCTAACAAGTTGTAAAATAGCCATTCCATTTGTCTACATGCTTTTTTTGTTTTCCTTTTTCCAGTATGTGTGAGATATTACAGCCATTCTCAGACACACGCGCACTCTTGCGAATTTTCTTGCGAATTTTTCTGTCGCGACAAGTTGGTTTTTGGTGGACGTCAATCAAAATGTTGCCATAGCACTGTCAGAAAACACAAAGCTAAAAAGGCATATGTGTATGGAATGTCATGGAAACGCTTTGATTGACGTCCACCAAACCCTACTTTGTCGCGACAGAAAAAATCGCAACAGTGCGCGTGTGTCTGAGAATGGCTCTAAGGTTTGTTTTTTTTTATTCGTGGCGTTTTGAAACATTTACGAAGTCCAACTCTTCATTATTATTATTATTTCATTTCTACGTCGGCAAAAGAAAAACAGTCAGGAGAAGTCTTGTATTTAGATCATATTATTATTATTATTATTATAATTTATTCCTTAAGGTGACTGCCTACTTTTGAACGCTCGATTTAAGCCCACGATGAGCGCGCGCACAAAAACCGCTGAATAAAATACGAATTTTTATTGAAAAACCATACACGTTAACCATTAAATTTTGCACGGAACTTGTTCCTTCGCGATCGGAAAATGCATGCATAGTCCTGATGCTTAATAATGTTATCAACAGCAGAATCAAAAAAAGTTTGGTTTCAAGACCGTTTTCGGAAAATGTAATTTGCACTGTGTTACACTTCTTTGCACTGTGTTACACTTGAACTGCACTGCTCTAAGCCAATCAAATTGAGTATTTTTTTCATGTATATTATTAAATATAGTAACTATGAAACTGACGGTCAAGGCAGGGGCGGATCCAGGATTTTGTTCAGGCCACAAAGTCAGCCCAGGGGGTGCAGTCCTCAGAATCAAAGAAAGAAAACATCAAAAAGGGGGACAAAGCTGTTCCGAGGGGGGTGCGCACCCCCTGCACCCTACCCCAGGATCTGCCCCTGCTGCAAGGTTGCTAGTTTGGTCCTCCTTTCGTTCGGTCGCCAAAAACCCGCTCTAAGGTGCGCATATTCATTAAATTATTTAGTGCTTAAAAAAAAAATGCATGTAATTGCATTTTTGTTGTCTTCACTAGTTTTTAATTTTTTCTTTATTGATTCCTTATATTTATATTTTACTCTCATTCTTTTCCTTGATAGCCAGTGATAATGGATAACCAATCCACTCTTACCAACTCGACGATTCCTCAAGTTGAGCGGACGGTTGACCTTACAAAAGTTGTCCTGTACTCTATGCTGCTTGTTTGGTCTTTTATTGGTAACATTCTGGTCATCGCTGTTGTCTTTTGGAATAATAACATGAAAACTATATTCAATGGAATGATTGTGAATATGGCTGTGTCTGACTTGTTCGTTCCCTTACTTGCGCTTCCCTTGAACATTGTTCAGTCATCTAGAGGAAACTACAGGGAATGGTTAGTGGACGGCCCTCTTGGTGAAGCCCTGTGCAAGCTGTGTTATTTTTTCATCGATATTTCACCAGCTGTTTCGGTTTTTAGTCTGGTCATCATTGCTGTCAACAGGTTTATCGCGATTGTTTTCCCCTCATTGTTAAAACTATGGAGCCGAAAGATTCAGATTGTATTGATCGTGCTTACTTGGATTTCATCGATGGCACTCTTCTCTCCATACTTTTACACATTTCGCATCACTGTTAACACCAATGGATTAGTTGAATGCTTTAATACGTGGACTCCAGCTATTGACGACATCCCAGCACGGATACTGTTTATTTCTATCATTATTATGGCAATATTTTTCATTCCTCTTTTAACCATTACTGTATTATATGCAATCATGTTGAAAAAACTGGTCCAAAACTCAAAAACTGTTGCCAATTCGCTTAACAAGCGACATCTTTGCTCTCGGGCTCGTAGAAACAAGAAAATCTTCTACCTTTCCGCCACAACAGTAATTGCATTTCTGATCCTTTGGGGTCCATTCTTCTGCTTCTTACTCACAATCAATTATATCTGGCGTTGGAAATATCCCTCTAGCAGGCTCTCTGTCGTGAATACTACTATCTTTGCTTTACAGTACCTTGGATACTTAAACTCTGCTGTTAATCCTTGTATATACTTCGCTTTTCTGAAAGTCTATCGTGAAGGATTAAAGAAACTTTTCAGCGACAAATCAACAAGTACGATGAAAAAACGGCAGAAAAAGGAACATCAGCGATCAAGCATCTAAGATATGTAAGTATATTGATACAGACTCGAACCTGTTGACCAAGAATCAGCCAATCAGTGACTGAGGAATGGAAGTATATTGATACAGACTCGAAATGAACCTGTTGACCAAGAATCAGCCAATCAGCGACTGAGGAATGGAAGTATATTCAATACTGACTCGAAATGAAACTGTTGACCAAGAATCAGCCAATCAGCGACTGAGGAATGGAAGTATATTCAATACTGACTCGAAATGAACCTGTTGACCAAGAATCAGCCAATCAGCGACTAAGGAATGGAAGTATATTCAATACTGACTCGAAATGAAACTGTTGACCAATAGTCAGCCTATCAGCGACTAAGGAATGGAAGTATATTCAATACTGACTCGAAATGAACCTGTTGACCAATAGTCAGCCAATCAGCGACTGAGGAATGGAAGTATATTCAATACTGACTCGAAATGAACCTGTTGACCAAGAATCAGCCAATCAGCGACTAAGGAATGGAAGTATATTCAATACTGACTCGAAATGAAACTGTTGACCAATAGTCAGCCTATCAGCGACTAAGGAATGGAAGTATATTCAATACTGACTCGAAATGAACCTGTTGACCAATAGTCAGCCAATCAGCGACTGAGGAATGGAAGTATATTCAATACTGGCTCGAAATGAACCTGTTGACCAAGAATCAGCCAATCAGCGACTGAGGAATGGAAGTATATTCAATACTGACTCGAAATAAAACTGTTGACCAATAGTCAGCCAATCAGCGACTGAGGAATGGAAGTATATTCAATACTGACTCGAAATGAACCTGTTGACCAAGAATCAGCCAATCAGCGACTGAGGAATGGAAGTATATTCAATACTGACTCGAAATGAAACTGTTGACCAATAGTCAGCCAATCAGCGACTAAGGAATGGAAGTATATTCAATACTGACTCGAAATAAAACTGTTGACCAATAGTCAGCCAATCAGCGACTAAGGAATGGAAGTATATTCAATACTGACTCGAAATAAAACTGTTGACCAAGAATCAGCCAATCAGCGACTGAGGAATGGAAGTATATTCAATACTGACTCGAAATGAAACTGTTGACCAATAGTCAGCCAATCAGCGACTGAGGAATGGAAGTATATTCAATACTGACTCGAAATAAAACTGTTGACCAATAGTCAGCCAATCAGCGACTAAGGAATGGAAGTATATTCAATACTGACTCGAAATGAACCTGTTGACCAAGAATCAGCCAATCAGCGACTGAGGAATGGAAGTATATTCAATACTGACTCGAAATGAAACTGTTGACCAATAGTCAGCCAATCAGCGACTGAGGAATGGAAGTATATTCAATACTGACTCGAAATGAAACTGTTGACCAATAGTCAGCCAATCAGCGACTGAGGAATGGAAGTATATTCAATACTGGCTCGAAATGAAACTGTTGACCAAGAATCAGCCAATCAGCGACTAAGGAATGGAAGTATATTCAATACTGACTCGAAATGAAACTGTAGACCAATAGTCAGCCAATCAGTGACTGAGGAATGGAAGTATAATCCATACCGACCAGAATCTACTGTATACGTTTTTTTTCTTCAGTTAAACATCTGACCATATTCTCAGTATAGATTCTACATTAGGTGAGCTGTTCAGTGATTTATATATATGGTTTGAGTGGTGCGTCTTGATGATATGAAGATTTATTCTCGTCATATGCTAATGACTGTGACGTCCAATATAATCATTAAATATACAAAACTTCACTGATACAGATAAATTACATATGGAAAGCATCACTTTTTCACCCATGGCTCAAAATTATGGCCAATAAGTTTCTTCATAGCAGCCAGTGTTTTGAGTTACAAGGAACAACAAAAAAACTTAAATGACTATTGTGACGTCACAATCATTAGGATATGAGTAAATTTTGAAGTTTGGGTGTTGTTCTTTGCGTGATATTAACTCTGCCTCCTAGTATCTATCCATTATACCAAAGTGAAGCTAGCCTCGGGTTGCCAGCCTTGGATTTATATTCATATTCATACTAATTTTATAATCAGCCTCGGTTTGGACTTGTTTTACAGCTCAGCTGAGTCGTAATTCAAGTCCAATCCGACGGCTGAGTACAAAGTCAGTAGAATAGGTAAAGAGCCACCTAGTGGATCCTATTGAATAAAGTTTTATTATTATCATTATTATTATTATTATTATTATTATTATATTAGTAGAATCGTCGAGAATAAGCCGTGTACTTTACTTAGATCATAAAATATCAAAGATAGAAAGCAGAGGAGAAAGTCTAACATAAGATTTATTATTGGTAATTTTGCAGCTGTTCAGTTGTGGAACAGAGAGGATTCTAATACAATGACCTGCTTGACCTCCCCCGGAAATGATTTTGAATCTCAATGAATATGAATCCAAGGCTGCCAATCCGAGGCTAGCTTCACTTTGGTTCCATTATTATATACTTCTTATACGTTCGGACTTTTTAGCGAGAAAAAAAGCAAGGTGACCCAAAGCTATACGCCTGATACATGAAGGAAACACCAGAACCAAAGGAAATAGAATGAAATTTTATATTTTTGAACCTCCTTAGGGATCGTTAGGGATCGTTAGGGATCGTTAGGGATCGGCCATTATTTATCGCCTGGGGTACATGGACAAATGTCCCCCCAGGCGATATATAAGTGCCGGTCCCTTTATTTCCCTTTCCACACGAGATAAAATGCCATGGATTTGCCTAGAATTACAAATCATCCCTGAAAGTTCAACAAGGTGATTGATTCATTGAAAGTGTTCAGGAAAGCCACCGGCTCTATGTTCTCACAGCATACACACATTATCTTTATCTGTACTATTACTCTTTTCATTATGTTCTGTGGTTTGTTTTGATTTTGCCGGCTATCAGATAGTTCATTAGTTTTTTCTAGACTGTACACAGTATTTATATCACTTATCAATACAAGAAGCGCCTCTAGAATCATTTAGATCATATCATTCTACAATTACCCTGAAGTTTGATTTTAAAAAAAGGCCTTTAAGTACTATTTTTGTCTTTTTTGTGTGCTTGTTTACTTTTTTGCGGACGTAAGAAATATCTTACTTAACGATCTCAACAAAGCTATAAGTAATGTTATACCCAAAATTACTTAAAAACGGCTTAACGAAAAGTATCGGAAGAAGCAACTGAATGTGTAGTAGATGACCGAAAATGATCGAAATTAGAAAAAAATCATGCAGATCGTCTCTTGGGAGATATATTTATTAATTGTCGTTGTTATTAAGTTTCTTCGTCAAGGCTGGTCTTCAAGGAGGCCGAAGGTGTTTGAATTAAAATTGTATTTCATGTTGTGATAATAAATAAATAAATAAATAAATAAATAAATAAATAAATAAATAAATAAATAAATAAATAAATAAATAAATAAATAAGAAAAATTCGAAAGACAAATGATATAATTAGGTGTCTGTCGCACAGATTAACTAGAGGTAAACTTCCTTTTATACTACAACTAACAGAATCCCTAGCACACTTTCTTTTGTTCAGGTAATTACCACCAACCGTCTTACTATTCTCATGTGCAAATACAAATTTGAATAAGAAAGAAATTTCGCGAATCATCTTGGTAGTGGTAGTAAAACGACGCCATCATGCAGAAGGCCTATATAAGGTAGATATCAAATAGAACTAGTGAAATGAGATTGAAGAGTGGCGTTCCATATATGGCCACAGAGTACTGACAATAACAAAACGTTCATTCGAATCCTTTTCCATTTCATTTTATTCCCATTTCTTATCGACTAACAGGAGGGAAGGCCAAGGTGAAACCCAAAATCCTGACCTCAATTAAGACTTCCACTTAATATCATATACTCTATCGAAGACCAAAATAGATCAAAAAATATCAAATCTTATCGTCCAGATGCGTATAGGATAATCAGAATTGTATAGCACTTCAGGACCCCCTGGGAGAACGTGAGGAGTTCAGTGTATTCAGTTGTATTCAGTGTCTCGCGCAAGCACGATATGATATCAGAAGGTAAGCACATGGATATATGAGCCTTTACTGAGTTTATGTCAATATGATAACTACACTATAATCACCGCAGTAATTTGTTTCAGAGTGTCTTAAAGCCGGCCACAACTACAGTGAGGTAACATGTTATTATCATTTAACCATGATGTAGCCAATTGTCCTGGTCAATCTAGATTCTTTGAAAACACAAAACCAAGCTCTTTCGTTACCTGTGACTTAGCCTTAGATACAGGAGTAAATATATAGATATCTATACTCATGCAAAATGGAAACTAAGCCGAAAATTAGTATTTAACAATCCATTAGACAAATATAACTTCTAAATGTAATAATATATATAATATAAAAGCTAATCTGGAACTTGTCATTGCGAAATGAATTCACTTATACAATACAATAGACTTTATTTAAGGAGGGCAAGAAGTATTAACCCAAGGAGTTCTGTAAGATATGGCTCTCACTTACAAGGCCTATCATTTACAAGATAATCTTTTATGAGTCTATCCAAGGGCACTAGGACAAAAGTCATTTTGTGAATTTTGTGTTGAACTTTCTTTTCCGCGTTAAAAAAGCAGAATCACAGAGTATTGATTTTTTCTTATTTTCGGAGGTCAATAACTTTTTCTCTCATAGTTGTCTTGTAATATAAGATCTTGATAGTCTCGTTTTGATGATACACTCATCGTAATACCGCTGGTTCGTCTGCGCGGCGTACTCCGTCTACGATAAGAGCTATTTGTTTACACAGTGCTACGGCTTTTATTCTACCTAAAAGCGTACCGCTCCAAAGCCGTTGTGGAATCAACAGCTCATAGCACGATATTTTGTTGATCTATTAAGAGAAAAAGTAAATTCTAGCTCATGAAATTATCAACGGCTGTAGAAAATTGAAAACTGCAGTATTTACCAGTATTTGTCATGCTATGAGCCGCTTTTAGGCTAAGGTTTGTCCTAGTGCCCTTTGTCTATCTGAATATAGCATAAATTATGTACAACTTGGCCTACCTGATACATTTAACCGTCAGTAACGAGTAATGCCATACATCTTTATACAAGATCTAACATCATTCGTGGCAACCTTTCGACGCGGTAAATGTGATCTTAAAGTCATTCAATCTTTCTTCGGCTGGAATTCATATCCTGTTCCATCAATTTGACTTCCACTGGCTTGCTGTATGTAAAGGCTCAACAACCAAATAAAGTTTCGATTCCTTTCGCAGTACTTTCGTTCTTCATGTAGGTCATGGAATGGTTTCCCCCCTTGATAACCATTTTTTCTCCACAAATTCGGGCCTGTTAGCCAGTTGAAGTACAGTAATAACTGTTCTGTAAGAAAACCAAACCATTAGAAAGCCGGCCACATGAATGATGTAACTTCTGATCTCACAGGAATGTAAAAGGTTAATATGGTCTCCTGGGGAAAATTATTTTGAATTGGTTTGAATGATTTAAATTTACTCTATTGTTACAAAAGCTTTGGAAACAAATCATGCACTTGCTCATGCAGTTAAGCAAATAGTTCCTGAAAAGTCATCTTACTTTAAGGCGATGTTACACACGAGACAATTTGCAACGACGAATTTTCGCGCAACGCTATTGAATGATTTTTAGAGTATTTCGATTTCAGGCAACACGTTGCGAGTTTCTGATCTGAAGTCAAACCCTCGCGAATTGTTGTCAAAAGATGTCAAAATATCTGTACATTACCATACTTCGGAAAGATTTCGGAGGGTAGCCAAGCGCGGTCAAATCATGCATAGTGTAAATGAATTCGATGTTGTGCTAAACTGGAGACAATGGAGATCCCAGAGCACCGAATCATCGAAAACTATTACATCGCTTCAATATTTAATCAACATTGTGTTTATTTTAGGCAGCCTTAGAATTTATCAATGGACATGAAATTCGACGAGTTTTGGCATGATCGTAGTTTTCGTGAATGTGTCTGTAAAACGACCGCTTGAAAAGTAAACAGGGTGTTATCTTGATTCATATATTTTCAGTTTTGGCGAGATTGCGTTAAGCCCTTGTTACACGTAGTCTTTTTCTATGCAACTTGAGCCGCGCGCAAAAAAATTCAAGTTGTACGAGCGTTTTTTAGCGTGTAACACCCCCTCGTGCAACTTATTTTTCAAACATAAAAGTTGCACGAAAACTTGAACTTTTTTGCGCGCGGTACAATTTGCATGGAAAAAGACTACGTGTAACATTGGGGACATATTATAATATAATGATCGATGCTACGGCAAGTCAATTGTTTAGTTTTCACATGAATTATACTCTTAATTTAATATCCCCAAAAATCTCCAAATTCGTCTTATAAATTTCGATGAAACGGCGCCCAGAGGAAGGCAAACAAGCAAGGTATAGGTAGAATAAAGCATTTCCCTAGTAAATGTGGTTGAGGGATAAAATTCGACTCCGAGTTAAAACAGGTGTGACGTCATTACCACGTGATATGCAATCCGATCTCCTCGAAAAAATATATAATATTGTAGTTAAGCCTATATGTAACAAATGTGTTCTAGTGGATATGAAATGGGAATTTATTATCTATCTATTTATTTATTTATTTATTTATTTATTTCGCCACGCATATATCTATATATTTCTTTTGAAACCATCAGGCTTATAAGAGTAGAATCAATCTCTTTAGGCATATGAGGTTCAAAGTTGGAAGGTGCTCATGCAAAAATATTAGGTCGAGTCACCTTAATGTGCACTATCAAATTTAGTTTCTTTGTTTTCTTAAACAGCTACCGACTTTTAAAATCCTAAAGCGGTTAACTAAAAGACATAAGTATGTGGAAGCCTATCAGTCATCTCAGATCACGTCTAGATTTTAAAATCTAAAAATAAAAATCATATAGCCATCTACAATAAAAGATGTAACTGCAAAGTAGATATGGAAATCCGATTATGATGAATCGCCCTTCTGATTTTATAACATGTGTTAAGGCCAAAATATAATATTTGAATGAGTAAAACGCGATCAAGTCTGTTTTGATGATAGGCGGTCAGGGTTTCAAATTCTCTGTTGCTCAGCCTCAATTTCGTGTACGTTCCAGTGTATAGGCCATTTGCATGATGGTGTCATTTTACTAATAATACCAACATTTTCTCTCTTATTCGAATTTGTATTCAGTCCTCGTGAAAATTGGAAGACAATTGGTGCTAATTAGGGAACAAACGAAAGTGTGCGAGGGATTTTGGTAGTTGTAGTTAATGATGCCATAATGCAAATGGCAGATTGTCTGTTGTATCCAATGTGGGTGTATTGTTAAAGTTGTGCATTCTTTCTTTTTAATTAAAAACAAAATAAGGTTTAAACTAAAAGTGAGAAATTCGGAATAAAATCGCATGCGCACTGATAACGATTCTTAAACTGTGAATTGGCTTATATTAATATTGTAATAGAAATTAGACTAACCCTTAGTAAAGTCGAAAAAGGTCTATTTTATGTAGCGCATTATTATCCATTGTTATCCATTATCTCAAATGTTCGTTCGCAATCAAAATCATCATCAGTAAATGGCTTCACGGGTTGTTTCCGTGTTCTTCTTCGGAAGGTTGTTTTGGTGATTTAATTGTTTTCGCGAAACAGTCATAATATCACATGGCCGTTTGTAATTACCGCAAAGGAAATTAACCTCGAGATTAATCTATTCGAAGCTGGAATTTAATGTACCCTTTGGCGTTTTCGTTAATTCTAATTTTTATTAAGGTTTTTTTTTATTAAATTTCCTCCACTTGATTTGATTACTTATTTTCACTGAAAGCAAGCTATACGTCTTTATTATTCTTGCCCAATACGTCCGTCTAAACTGAAAGGAATATAAGTTAGCTTAGATTTGCCGAATTGATGGATAGGAAGTTATATCCTTTTATTAAGAATGAAAGGAAAGACAAGAGACATTAGGTTATATTTCCTGTTTTCACCTTCCATTAAAATCCTTATTGCCCCGCTAAAAGTCTCGTTATCAGTGTTACAGCCTAGGGCAAGCAGACAGACCTGACCGTGAGTCTGACATATGGTGAAATCATTACCAATAGAACAGGTTCATTCTCATTGTTAGTTGTCCATGAAACTAGAAACTGTAAGAATCTGCAGCCTTAATTGTTTTCTTCAATCAAAAAAAAAAAGGCTGGTTAAATTTTAGTTCAAGAAAAAAATATCTTTATGGAAATAAAGAGGCTGGTCGATCTGAAATCTATTTCCAGGTTAGCATTCGGCTTTCTTTAAACTCATATCATCTGAATTGCTTACACACCTTAACTTGAAGACAAAGATATAGACTTGACTTGGAAAGAAATTAACTATTTTCTAAATTCATTTGTAAGGTCGATTTTTTTTTCAATTCTGGTAGTAAAAATACCTATCTCTTTTGGCTTGTTAGGCGAAATTAGGGAATTGCCTGATATTGATCTTCCACGAGCTAGTTGACGAATGATTCAATTTCTCAAAACATCCATTAATTGCATAGATTATATTTCGCCGTTTGATACTGAAAACAAAAAACTTTCCACTTTCCAGATAAAGTAATCAGCAGAAAAGTCAATTAAGCTTTTTGTCTCAACTCTTTTGTCTTCTCGGTTTTAAATCTCCATGATTTAAAAAAAAGGATATATTTAGGAATTATACTAATACATAGAGATATTGTAGATAGATTTCAATCAAGACTGGACCATTTTGCTTTTCAATGCATCTCAAAAAACATTCGCATATAACTTTTACACCCACTGCTATTGACTGAGTCTCCATGCAAATGAATAATGAATACTGACAATCTGATATAACTATCGTCTATTCTGATCGGTCGAAATCTAAACTGAACCCATCACCTCTAACGATTGGCTAGTTGGTTATTTGTCTAGTTATAAGATGATGCACAGTGATATACCCAATGACAGGATTGTAGGATTGCTTTTGTCGTAGGGTCTATCGGTTCATCTGAGCTTAACCCTGAGGCACAACACACTAACCTACTAAACATCTATTCATGAATGTAATATGCGGGTATTTGCATTTCATGATCAGTCGTTCACTGATAGCTAAGAGATAATACATTACATTGAGTAAGCAGGTACACTGAATGCATGATGTATCATCATCGCCATCATCTAACCTTAAACCCTAACATCGCCACAATAGCGCCACGACACCTATTCAACGACGCTTTAGTTCTGTTTCGGACAAACATAAATTTTTATTCCTAGTTAACAAAATGTATAATCAATGCAAACAATTATAAATTCATGATATTGGAATATTGACAAGAAAGAGTAACAACAGAACTGGATTTAACTACAAACATTAATTCTAGAAGACATCTACTTATCAAAAATTCTTCTTAATAAGAACAACGAGTTTTGGAGCATACTACCAGAGGAAAATTACCAGCTCATACTAACACTGTCCTCCTACAAGCTGCTCCTCGTACAGTATTACACCTCATTCTTGCAGTCATCTTACACCCCCGACGATCCAAGATCATGGAGGACAATATGTGTTAAATGTATTTCTGCACGCAGCCTTGTCAGACCTTTGACTTGTTGTATTTAAATCATGTATCTATTTCATGCAGTTTTTTACTAAGCTAGTCGTCATATAATCATGAAATCCTAGTTTCGCGTGTCCGCAGTAATTGGCTTCAGCTGATGCAGTTTCAGTTCCCTGCGCAGTCTTCCTAATTGTTTAACAAACGTTTATACGACCAACTAAAAGACAATAAAATGTATTAGGGAAAACCAACTTGGAATGGCAGTCAGGAAGTGTCGGACATGATCAAACAAGCATTATTATACACGATTCAAGGTTACGGGCATGTCAAAGCTGAGCAACTACAGAATACCCCGCAAATCCTATGCAGTTGTCGGAACTTTTTGAAGCACAAGCCATACAACAATAGAAGTCATTGCTATTTGCAATCTAACAAATCTACCCGATTGACTGTAATCCCATAAAGTTGAATTATTTAACATTTAACTTGACAAAATCTCTGATTGGCAGCAAATGGACACCCCAGTGTATTTTTCAAATTCTAACGAATCCCTTGATTGTTTGCAAATGGCAATCTATATCAGTATAAAAATTGAAATGTTTAAGATCTAACAAATGCTCTGATTGGCTGCACAGTGAATGCCATCTGAGTGAACTTCATTGACATGAAAGATATCCAAACCCCTCACTACCTTTTCAAGCCGGTGTAATCATGTATCACTTAAATATCTCCAAAACTAAAAGTATAATAGCAGTAATGATTGTATTTTCTTTTCCAAGATATGAGCTAAACTCATCATTTCCGTATTGAAACAATCACTAGAGACATCCAGTATTGGGTATGTTAAAGAGCCAATGAGCAGGATGAACTTCCTGTTGCCTTCAATAAGCCAATGACCTCACTTCTGTTAAACTGAGAAGGTCAGTTTAAAAATACAAACGTGACCAACGCTGTTCTGATCCATTCAACGGAAATTGAAAACGTTTCCTGCCTTTGACATTGTTAAAAATAATATTGGATTAAAATGCATTTGCTTTAGAAACCATAATGTCTCCAAATGTACAGTAGGTAAGAGCCACTTTGCTTTTAGTATCAGAAAATGACATCATATCTTCAATTCCCTTCACATTTGCGTCATCCAGTTAGTATTCGTACTAAACTGAAAGAAAGTGTAGGAATCAAAAAAAGAATCTTGGTTTATGCAGTTTTGGGGAGGAAAACATAAAAAAATAAATAAAAAATGGACAAAGTTGTTCATGGAAAAATTAGAATTAATTGTCGGCTTTCTTTAATTCATTTCATGTTCACAGTAAACAAATTGAAAGTCTGCGGTCTAGAGTGGCAATTACTAGCTCTATAAACCCTCGGCGCATGGATGACAATTTTTCCTTCAGTACAGGAATATTAATCGTATGTTTGTTCTTTATTAGACGACAAAAAATCAAATCTATAAAAGTAATTTTGCTTCGTGTAGAGACCAAACAACGACTAATATGATTTTCCTCTCTGCTAAAGACTTAGAGTTTTGCTTTGTCACTGACTATCTCAATATAGATGAGTAAACAAGTTGGTATATAGTGTGGAAGACATAAATCATCCTAAAAGTTTCCAACATCCTGACAAACGTACATCCGACAAATAAGAGTTGCGATTGTTATCAGTACATCATGCCAGTTCCGTTTCATTTCTATCATCAACTTTATAAGAATTAAAAGCAGTAGAAATGGGATGTTAATTTTCTTCCTGCGATAAATGGATTAAATTTCCTACTTTCTGAAAGGTTTCAGAGCTGAGATTGGCATGTTAGTACCGATTCAGCCTTCTAAAGGTAATTAAAGCAGGTTGCAGCACTAAGATTAAAACTTACTAACTACAGTGAAAGCAACTATGAAGAAAATAATCCAAGCTAAAAACAATGGTATTATGTAGCTCAACTTAGCTTTCTGTTATTCAGTCGATTAGCTTGAATCAGTCAATTGGCTATATTCATGTACCTTAACAGCCCTTTGTGCTTGGGAGAGTGGTTGCTTGCTTGTGGGTGTAAGTGGGCAGACAGAAGGTAAGTAATAGTGAAAAAAGCAAGATAGAGAGATAGAGATAAATTAGTGATAACCAACTTAAAAGAAAGAAAGAAAGCTACTAACAACTAGAAAGCGTCCAAAGCTGTTGACAGCTTGTTTTTGCCATTCAAATCATTCTTCTTACTTGTGTTCTTGCTTGCTCGTGGCATGGTGTAGATTTGATTAATTTAACACTACAAAACTGGTGTTTTATCTGCAGTTTAATGGCTCTCCGCATCGTCAAGTGTTTCGAAGAGAAACTTAAGTTAGTTTCTTGGACGACTGTAAGTAAGTGAATAAGTGATGATTGTATTTATAGAGGATAAAGTAGCTTTCCACTGATGTAGATGACTTTACAAATCGACCACTTCTTTTTTCTCCCGAAAACGAGTACAGGAATAAAATTTTTTTGTGAGCAACAGCATAAAAATAAGACGGAGTGCTTTTACAAAATCTACTTTCGATGAGGATTGAATCGACAAATGCTGTTGGTGCTTTTAATGTTTTGACGGTAAATTGCATCATTTTAACTCTCTAATGGAACTGAAAACTGATCTTCCAGTTGGGAAGCATAGGTGGCGTAGCGGTGAGAGCGCTCGCCTCTCACCAAGGCGACCAGGGTTCGAGCCTCGCTGGGGTCGGTGTCGTATGTGAGTAGAGTTGTTTGTTGGTTCTCTCCTGTGCTTCGAGGGTTTTTCTCCGGGTTCTCCGGTTTTCCTCCCTCCGCAAAAATCACCTTTCAAGTTCTAATTCGATCCATCGGTTGCCTTGTAATTGGGTCCTAGACCTGTAAGGCTTTCCGTCCACCCCAGAGTGGTAAAGTGGCATAAATTTTAAATTTTAAAAATTTTAATGAAATAACAAGATGTAATACTGATTTAGTTAGAAGATGACATACATTTTTACTAAACTTATCAATACTCAGTAATTCCTGCGATCACGACAAGAGCGCCACAAATTTGTTAGCCACAGGCCATTTAATAAGTGTTAAAAGTACGATTTTATTTTATTTATATTATGATTATTATACAAGATTAGTCTCTTTTATATACATCCTTTATGCCGTCATGATGTCCCTAGGAACGATACTAAAGGAGGCTCAACACAGGATGCAAAGCAAAGAAATTCGCGCTGAAATATTCATATTGATCATAACCGGCGGTATATCCTACATTTTTAGAAATAAATAGCGACTTGATGAGTAACCAAGTCTTCAAGTTAGAATGCGGTAAAGTTAACTAGAACCAATTAAATAGCCAATGTGCGCGAGCTCTAATTTCTAGCACAAAGCATGATGGGAAACCGAGTCCTTACACTTTTTTGGCTTCTCTAAACATTCATCTGACAATTTTTCCTTGGACATTTTCTATGGAAATGTAATTATTTCAACGGACGAAAATACTTTTTTATTGATATTTCCTTTGATTTCCCTGTTTCATTTTTGCAGGGCTCGGTTTCCCAGAGTGCCGTTTGTGAGTTTTGATGCACATTGCCTACGGCTGATTATGAATTCAATATTTATCAAGAAACAGCTGTCCAAAATAGGGACCCGATTTTATTGATTTAGGTGGTGGGTACCGGTAAATACCCCCTCCCCCCTCAGAGACCTGTTGAAATACTAAATACTCGGGTGTCCCCAGTGACTATTTCTATACACAAATACGTTGTTTAGCAAACATGCAAACAAACAGTACCTTCATGTCTGTGATTTGACTTCTAGTTTTTTGAGGGAAAAATTCAGGATTTCACTTCCAGAGGTGGTGGGTACCGGGTAACCCCACCCCTCCCCCTGAATCGGGTACCGTAAGATGACAATTGTTTTGACCTTATCTCTAAATAAATATAGATATTCAGTTGAACTTAAAGAACGACATTCATGTGATTTCACTTCGTAATCTGCCAAAAAAAATATTGAGTAAGGAATTCCGAAATCCAATTTTGGTTTGCACTAAGAAGATAAAGAACTGAATTAAAGTAAATTATCTGGGTTTAATTCTAATTGAATCCTTAGCCGAGAAATCTGGCATTTTCGAACCGCGGTTGAGGTGAGGCAATCATACTTTCAATGAATTTTGAGATTTTTTTTAAGTTTCGCTTTTAGCTGAATCGTTCTCCTTGACTTGACCATAAATCTTGTGCCATAAAGAACGCAACTTTCGGGCTAAACATGCAGATTAAAAGCTGTGAAGTGTGCGATAATTATGTACGTAGGTACCTTTTGAAAGATGTATTTATCATCTTTCTGAAGGGAGTGGCTAGATATTTTCTACTTAAGATATTATCACCCTAAGCTACAATTGTGGCTTCCATGTCTCCAACAAGGCGACAGAGCAACTTTCAGCCTACTTTCTCCTGTAAAATTAAAATAATTTTTTTCTCGATAATAACAGAACTTTAAATAATTGAATCATAAAGTAAGAGTCTTGTTTTCTATTCATAAGTTGTTGAGTTAAAAGCATTTGAAAGCATCATTTCGAAATAACTGCCGTAATTATTCTAAAACCACACTTAAAATAAGAACCATTTTGTCATCTCCATCACACGCTTAGGTCTTAGTGCCAATTCAGGTGTGCCAAGTTTACCGGACACAATAAACAACAGGTGATGGATGACAATTGATTATTAGAGTTAGCATATTAATCTATCTAATTCTGTGAACCTTGACGACTTTAACGCACACCAGGGTATCTGGCCCTGTCGACCATCTAGTCTACAAGCTCTATTCTTGATCTAGTCTCAAAATTCCGAGGAAGTAGACCTTAAGACTTGCTGGGTTTTTTTTATGTACAAAAAAATAAAATGGAAAAGCTGCTATATATTTCAAGTGTCAAAACACATAAGCAAGATAACTTTCTTTTCAAAAAAACGTCGCCAGCTCAAGTCCAAACACGCCAGAACAGTCTAGATCATTTTGTAGAGTGTCAGACAGTTGGTCAGTTCTAGAGGATCTGAGGCACCTTTTATTTATGATTATTCTCCATTGTCACGAAAATGGAATCGGGACTACACAGTTACATAAATACTGATTTGAAAATAACGACCTTAAACTACTGGGGATAGCGAGAACTATGGGCCTGAACCTCTTGGGTCTGATATTTATCCATTCAAAAATCAGAAAGCACATTAGACCGAAATGGTCAACAAATGGCACAAATCGTCATTTATAAATAATCACCTTAGACTAAGACACTATATTCCCCCCTAAAGCAAGGCTGCAAAACATGTGTCTTATTCCCAAATTTTTTTCTTATTTTGTCATCTATATTTTACTATATTTTTTGAGGTGTGAAAGTGATGTATTTTTTTAAATAAATAGTTTACAGAATCTCTTGCGTCATACAATCTATCTTTATTCATTAAGTGACTAGCTAGTGCGCCCTCTGCTTCAGCCTGTGATTGGATGAGCTAAGAGTTGATAATACACAACACACTTAAAAAAACGGCAGATTCTGAAAAAACAGCGACAATAAGACATCTGAATATTAGCTGAATAACAGGTATGTGTTTTTTTGGCTCGGAGATAATTCGACATTACATAATTTATCCAGAATTTTCTTTCCGCTTGAGAAAACCTACAAAGTTAGTATGAGCGCTTCTTATTACTCAGTTATAATTAAATTTCATTGCAATGCCGCAAACAGATAAACATAGGTGTCTATCGTTTAGTTCATTCACTGCCATGCACTACAACTAGAGTAATCAAACGCACCTTGATAAGACCCTTGATAAGAGAGCAAGCGGGATGCTCTATAAATGCGTTCATTCACACAAAATACTTAATTCTTTCACTGTCTATAAAAGGTATAATTTAAGCTGTGGATTGACTTGGCTTGAAGATTTCTAAATGTGGAACAATCAATCCAAAAAGAGGTGTCCGGAAAATAGAAGAAGCCTGTATTTCGGAGAGAGGTTCATTTTATTCTACAATAAGTCAAAGCTGCATGAGTTAGTGCTAGATCGAGGTTTTACCGGTACACTAGAAAGCCACTCAAACAACAAGATTGAACAAAGCAGAATGCTTATATTCGAACGTCTAGAACCGAAGACGTTTGTGTAGGGGTAAAAACATTTGGCGGTTGGGAAACGTTTTAGCTGTCATAAAGTGTAAAACTTAGAAGAAAGTACGATTTAATCCTTAGCATCCTAGAAAATGTGTGTAAAAACACATCCAAGCTCTTTAATATCATATTGTTTAGTTAGTTTTATCCATTTAGGCAAATTTTGCGGGTTTGCCTCCAGTCAGGGACTACGGAGTGTTTATTATAATTCTAGACTTGAATATAGAGTTTCAAGCGCTGTAGTGGCGTGGTCGAGCGACCATAATGATTATGAAACGATAATTGGTCAAGCGGTGATTAGTGAGGTGTAATGATGTCTTTCTTTTTTTAAATTCGACGAATGATTGTCAAATATATTATTACACTTACACGCCTACGACTACTTACAAGCTGGAAAGAGAGGTGCGGATAGTCACGACTGCCTCAGAAACTTTTCATTCTATTTTCATGTATTATATTCACTGTTAGATGTATTAACTTTTTTTAATTTATCCACAACAGAAGACTTATTCGTGAAAAAGTAAACAACTGGTCACAAACGTTAGCGTAATGCAAACATTCTCATAAGTCCTATTTGCATTGACCTATCACCAAATTAAAAATTAAAAACTTAGCTTGAACGATATTTAAAAAAGTGGAATAACTATTGGAATAATGATTATTTCTAATGCTACCAGGGTCAATATTTGCTTTAAAAAGCTGACATCTGCAGAGTTTGCTTCAGGTCTGTTATCGGCAAAAATAGCAAAGATCGTGCACTTTTGAGTACAAGCACCAAGCTTGGCACAAATGTTCGTTTGGGCATACTAAACACATTTACAGGTGGTTGCAAAAAAAAAAAAAAATGGTGATCGGGGGAGGCACTCCAGGCTAATTTATAACTAAAATATAATCTATTTATAAAACTATTCTTAAAACATTCATAATTTACACGTGACAGAAGGCTGGTATTATTTCTTAAATTTATAGAGCTCTTCTTAATCCTAGGTAAGAGTGCAAACAATGGATGATTAGGATCTAATTTAATCTTGTTGAACATATTACGGTCAATTTTTTCAAGCAATTCAGAAATATCTTATAAGAAATATATTTAGGTTTATAGCATCTAGTTAAAAATTCTGTACAGTAGTTAATTCGGGTTTAGATGCACTATATATGGATAGACCGTAAGTGATCTTAGGCAGAATGTTTTTGCATATATAAACGTTTTTTCAAATATGCAAATTAGCAATTTACAAAACATATAATAAATAATATCTCTGTAAAACTAATTCTAAAATGATTATAACTTCACATGATTAATGTACTGGTGCCCAGGGAGCTCTTTCAAATAAAATTACAAAATAACTCTATCTCATTAGCAAGTATTGTTGAAGAAATGGCGGTAAGAATGATCCCCTATGGTAATATGATGAAAGGTTTTAAAGGTTTTAGTGTAATGAAAACTTAAAAAAGCTGGGGTTTTCGAAAGAAAAATAATGTTATTTCTTGAGATAGATCTGAAATCAATAGTGTTTCTATGACAGCAACATGAAGCTCAAAAAAATGATGTTTAGGACTGGCACTGTAATTGTATGAAATATGGATCATTTCTTTTATTCGATTTTTGTTTTAACAGCTTAAAAGTGATGACGTATATCCCGGACCAACTGCTAAAAATACCGCTAAAATAAAGCGAAAAACGTACTCAATCATTCAACTTCAACCAGAAACCATTACAACTTTGGATAACAAATCCTATCATAAAGAAAAAGTTAGAAAAATCTTTATAGAACTGCTTTTCGTTTTGGACCCGTAAAATCGTTTTTCCTTTCAAGTGTGACGCCACACTTAAAAGCTCGATACACTTTATTCATCATTGACGTTATCAGTCGCCAATTTGCACATTGGGAAAACTTTTGAAAAAGACATAACAACCTGCAAACGCCATTCTGAATTATTTAAACAACTCTTCCATGTTAGCGTTGAAACTTGAAAATGTTGAAAAAGGAAATGTTATCGTTTCGTATAAATTTTGAAATTTATCCACCTAGTTGAGAGTTTCGCGTGCCTCCCCCGACAACCACCCACACCTAAATCTCTTTAGTATGCCCCAACGAACATTTATGCCAAGTTTAGTGCTTACAAGTACTCAAAAGTACACGATATTTTCGCTCACAGACCTGACTAATACCAGCAAAAGAGATCAGTCACTTGAAACTAATTCTAAATAATAATGTCGACTCTCTAAATATATTTGGTTTAAGTCTGCTATATCATCCGACTTGTCAAATTAAAGTTATATATACGATTAAAAAGAGTGCATGAGATACAAAAAGAAGAGAAATGAACTAAAGAATCATAACTGAACATGGAAAAATCTAGAAAACACCAGCCCAGGAATAATATCAAACTGTCTTGAGAATAGGAATCTTTGTTCAAGTCTCTGTTTAATAATATATAAAATGATGACACGTCATCGCCAGAAAACCGCGACATGCAAGTGCGGTCAGCGGTATTCAATGGGCGCATTGCGCATGCGTTTATTAAGTGGAAACAGAAAAAACCTACTCTATCGAAAATATTTAAACAAGGGAATCAAGATTAAGGCCCATCTCGACTTTATCTTAGAACTTTTTTAGTAGAAACTCGCGCGTTTTTCAAAAGTTCCCGCAAGTTTAGTAAAGACCGCTGACATCTCTGATTCATTCGCGGGCTTACGGACCTTCCTGCGATGGTACATACCTTTGGGCGCTATTTTCTGGGGGTCCCACTGGATATTCGGACCAAATATGCTATTGTGTGCCCCGATCGAGAGTTACTCTTCAAAATGGCGTTTCAACTACGAGATTTGGCATATTCTTTGCGAAGATATCAAGCCCCGAAGTCAGGGTATTTTGCGAACTTTAACGGGGAAACATGGAGGTATTTTTAAGCTGTTTAACTGCTGTTATTGTTCAGCAATCGAAAGGAAACCTCGGATTTTATCCTAGAGCCGAGACTTAGTTTCGAGCTGGTGCTCAAATAATTAAACAATATTTCTGAATGCAGACATTTGTTTCTTTTGTCGTCTATTCTCTGTTTCGGCGAATTACAAACTAATTTAACTTTCGTTTATTTTTCCGTTCTCATACAAACCTCTGCTTTCAGTGCGATTTCTCTAGGAGTCATTTTGAAATTTAAAAAGGAAACCTCAAATTTAGATTAAAGTAATATTTTTCTTGCAGGTTATAATGTCCTATAAATGAATTACAAATTGTGATGCAGACATTTTTGATCCGCCAACACACAGGCTATATTTTAGACACTTTTTGTTTTAAACCCATACATTTCTCATAACTTTTCGCCGGCCGTATTTTCTTCTGAGCCGGGTTAACCATGCGTGACATGGGTAGCGGCGCGGTTTTCTGGCGATGTAGTCTTTTGTTTTATTATTATACCATCTCAAAGGCTTTACTGATCTCGTGTATAATCCTCAGAAGTGACCGATAAAACTTCTAAGAAAACATGATTATAAAAAGTAGTAAGTGTTCTTTGCAGGTGGTATTTAATAGTAGTTTGAATTAAGTTAGATGTTATGATTGTAGGTCGATAACATGAATTATGAAGAATAGTGGTCCAAGAATTGATCATTGAGGCACACCCCAGTTAGTTTTAATACTATCTAGTAGTGCAAAAGGAATTAATCAATGTTGTTGTTGTTCTTATTTCAGTGATCATTACTTAAGATGAACAATAACACAAGTTGGCCAAACAACACGCCAAGGGTAGAAGCCACAGAATCAAGCCTGACTAGTGCAGGCAGTACGACAAACTATACACACGTTATATTATATTCAATTCTACTTTTGTGCTCTCTTCTCGGTAACGTTCTTGTTATTGCTGTTGTCTTTGGTAACAGAAAACTGAGGACAAACTTCAATCACCTCATAGTCAACATGGCAGTATCAGACCTGTTCATCCCTCTACTCATCCTGCCATTGAGGATTATCCAAGAGATTAATGGACAAAGATGGTTAGTGGACGGTCCTCTTGGTGAAGCCCTGTGCAAGCTGTGTTATTTTTTCATCGATATTTCACCAGCTGTTTCGGTTTTTAGTCTGGTCATCATTGCTGTCAACAGGTATATATCTATCGCTCATCCAATGAGAAGTCAAGTTTTCAGTCGGAAGAAGAGTTGTGTTTTCATATCCATCACATGGATCATATCTGCTGTTCTCTTCACGCCACACCTCTATTCTTTTGGCCTGTACAATCATCAAGGTTCCTTGCAGTGTTTATGGTCGTTGTCTCCAGATCCAGCAGACAATAGACTAGCAACAGTAGTTTATTATTTAATTGTTACCGCCGCCATATTTGTTATCCCGTTGTTTGCAATCATCATGATGTACTCTCTTATGGCATACAAGATCAAACTAAACTCCAAGAATATTGCAGGGATGTTGAATGATAAACAGGCTCGCAAGCGAAGAGACAGAAATAATAACATATTCTACGTATCAATAGTTATCGTTTGTTGTTTTGTCTTCCTATGGGGTCCTTACCATTGCTACGCTGCTGTCTTTGTCACGGGCAACATTTCGCCAAGCATTGCCGACGGAACAATTGGAATAACGGTTATATTTGTGGTTCAATTTCTTGGTTATGTAAATTCGGCTGCAAATCCTTGTGTTTACTTCATTTTCTTAAGGCAATTTCGTCAAGGATTAAAAAATCTTGGAAAGAGCAAGAAAAGCCGTAGAAATGATAGTGTTACTTTACTATCATCCACACGATTCACAGCAGTCAAGAGAGAATCTGCGAGAATTGAGATGGAGAAATTAAACCAGCTATAAGGATTGAAAACAAGATAACTGATGTAACTTACATTATGGAAAAAGATTGAATGTTGATCACTGCCAACAAAATAGAATAGTAAGAGAAACTTTTTTTGAAATTCCTGATTCGATAAAATGGCACTTTCGATCTCCATGGTGACTGAGAAGAAGCTAAAATGCTGCAACACAAAGCTAAGGAAATAAATTGGTGATGCAGGAAAGGGTTTCATCATCAACATCGAGTCAGGTCTGTTACCGAAAAGATCGTGCACTTTTGAGTACAAGCTGCAAACTTGGCACAAATGTTCGTTGGGACATACTAAACACATTAAGGGGTGGGTGCCAAAAAATGGTGGTCGTGGGGAGGCACGACACACTCTCTACTAGATGGATAAACTTCATCAAAATTTATATGAAACAAAAAGAATTCCTTCAAGTTTTAGTGTTCACATGGAAGTGCTTTTTAAAAAAGTCAGAATGGCGTTTATAGTTTTTTGATATCTCTTTTTGCTTTCCAAATATGCAAATTAGCAACTGATGACGTCATTGGCTGGACAGAGTCAGTTTACAAAACATATAATAAAGAATTCCTTAGTAAAAATACGACAAAAGGGATAAAACTTCACATGATTAATGGACTTTTTAATACAGACATATGAGCGAAGCATTAAGAGGATGTCTCTAAAAATTCGTTTGAAAAATATTTTTTTCTCAAACTCTGGCCATTGAAAGACTTTATTGAGTTAATCTATGAATCGAATTTGAATACGAGTTGAACACGTTCGTTCGTGTGCACTCGTGTTTCTCTCGTGTTCAACTCGTATTCACCCGTGTTAGATTTGTGTGGAGTTTTAGACGTGATCGTTACGTAGTTCGAAAATTCACTCCGACACTCTGATAAACGGCAAAGCTCAAAATTGCAACATCCACATTTTCCCTTGATTCAAATAAGCATTAGTTTTTGACTCACGGATACTCATAAAATATTTGCATAAAAAACCGGTGTAACAATGGTCTATTGTTCAAAGTCCTCCAGACTGCTTTGCGCGCTCTGTTAGCTGCTGTGATTCAAGGCTCATCGTAGTTAGGAGTTTATTTTGAGCAGTGTTTGCGATGCAGATACTAACCATTAGACTCAGTTACTTAAAGATAATCGGCAGTATTCTCTGCTTGAACAATCGAGGGTTAGTAGCGAATAAGGTTTGAAACCGGAATAACATAACAAATTATTTCGCTGTTAAGATTCCTCCAGCAAGATTGTATATTTTTGTTTTGGCGATTATCAGATGGTCTGGTTCAATTCAATGTTCTAAAAAGAGCCCAAAGGGCCTCAAATAATGCTATAAATAACAATGAAAAATATAACATGCTTAATTTTAAGCTTTATACACCTAGATTGCTTGTGAACATGCCATTTGACTCTTGTGTTCATAGTCGTTTGACATCGCCGAAAACCAACAAGTTAAGCGTTGAACTATAGATATAAAGGATTTTGGTCAAATAGAATGGCCAGTGATACAAATAAAGTTCTGAATCTGTCTTGAAATACCAACGAATATTTTACCATTTATTAAAATGAATCCTTCTCGAGTAAACAACATTCATTTCTTGAACAAGCCTGGGCAAGTCTAACAACCCACTAGACAGGACACAGGTATAGTCGTCTCAATAGACATTTCCGATTTAGCGGCATAGGCAGAGTATATTCCGCGTTTCTTCAAACACCAATGAGTGGCCGGCATACAGCATATGCCTATACCGCTTATATGCCGCTAAATCGGAAATGTCTATTGAGACCTTTGATTTATTTTATTGGCATAATAAAAGCACGATAATTTTTAATGTCAGCGGTATTCCTTCCCAATTTGTCGGACCCCTTCGGAAGCAGCAATAACATGAAGTGCTGTGATTTTTGTGTGATGTTTGTGAGTAGTTTTCTTGAGTTTTGATACCTCCTTCTTAGCTTTATTCATTAAAATGTATCCTTAAGTGTTATTGGAAAGGTTCTTTGGGAAATGTATTGCTAGACGAATCTCAGAAGGGAAAATTCGACTTCCTGAAACGCCACGATATCGAGCCTTTGACGACTGACCAGGAACACCTCTGGCGGTAGTGTATGGATGTTATACGAACGATAAATTTTCTTTCCGAGCGGGATCTACTGGACATTTTGTAGTCTGGCAGTATTTTAGCATGGCTTGAGAGGAAAAGAGGCTGACATGGAAAGCAGGTAAGCGGTATTTTATTAAAAAATTTACTCGAACGATGCGATACCGATTTGACACTTCTTCTCGAAAATTTCTTCAAGGTATAACAATAGAAACGGTCATAACTTAAAAAAACGGGAACGTACACAGGTTATTGCTGATTTGTATCAATGAATGATAGAACTTTTCGATTATATAGGATAGAGGTTGTAGACTGGTGCCACTTTTTCAAATCAAGCTTGTAAATTTTGGTCATTTTCAGTCCTCGCTAAAAGGGTCTAGGGCTTACAATCATCTAGTTTTCCTGTTAACCGCTAAACTGATCGAATTGTTTATCTAGCGAAACTACAATAGTGTACCTACAGATCGGTATAAAAAAAGTTCTGAAATCTTCGGAATGATTTGAATACAGCGCTGTGAAAAAGTGCATAATTTTCGGTCTACGAGGGCTTATGACTGGCCCCAGGCCGTCAAAATCTTTAACAGCTTCTAGCGCAGCCATAAAAGCTTTAAGAAACAAACCAAATTCGATTCATAGATTAACTCAATGAAGTCTTTCAATGGCCAGAGCCTTGAGAAAAAACATTTTTTTTAAACGAAATTAAGTGGGAGGCTTTTACAGAGACAGCCTCTTAAGTATTTACAATTGAAAGAAAACTGTGCCCATACAGCTATTTTAAATAAAACTACAAAATACCTCATTCTAATTAGAATTGTTGAAGAAATAGCTGTAATAATTATCCCTTATGGTCATGTAGCGGATCATTTCAGTTTTATTTCTACAGCCGTATATACATCATTTTATGACTGGAAAAAAAGAGATATCAACAAACTGTAAACGTCATTCTGAATTTTTAAACAACTCTTCCATGTTGCAGTTAAAAATTGAAGGAAAGTGTTTCGTTTTCTTATAAATTTTAATAAAATTTAACCATATAATTGAACGAACGCCATTTTTGGCACCCAGCCCTAACTTTGTTTAACATGCCCCAAGGAAGATTTGTGGCAAATTTGGTGCTTGTGCTCAAAAGTGCACGATCTTTGCTATTTTTGTCGGTATTAAGCAGACCTTACTAATCAGTCGACTTCCGTCGAGATCAGAGTCTTGTTCATCATTCAGCGCGCCCAAGTTCGTCTAGTATTAACCAAAAAGCCAGTGCTCCTAGTTATTGTATGGATATGGAGTGAGGGGTCTAATTTCTATGTTTAGGCACGGGCAAGTTCTTAAACGAAATTTAAAAGCGATAGACTAGACTGCTCTCAACTGAAAATAATATTTATCTAATAATCCCCTCTAACCTCAGAGAGTCTTGGCTAGATTTGTTAAACTCCATGAAACGTCGTCATGTTATGACCCTACTAGTGAGCCAACAATTATTAACGCTATAATGGAAAAGGCCTTTCATGCCTTACAAATGTCAACACGCTCGGCTTCCATTGATGAGAAAGAGTTATCGATAATAAAGTAAAATATTTACATAACCGTTAGCAATTATTAGCTTCTTTCTTGCTAATCAGTTAAATGAGTTAAAAAAATCAACTGTTTGATTACATTCCTTGTGGTTTTTTGTTTAGAAAGAGAATGGCAATTCTCAGCTATAATCACAGGTAGCCCAAGCTATGCTCCTGACTCTATAGCTATATATAGAGAATGTATGGCAGATATTTAATTTTTTTTTTAAATAAAATAATTTTCATCATTTATTGCTTTCTTGACTGTATATCAATGTTTTATTGCATGCTTTGTGGTGGTTTCCTGACGGTGTGGTTGTATTTTTAGGCAATTTTAGAAAATTTCTACCTCCCTAAAGACGAAGTCATAATAACATAATATAAATCCCTGTCAACAAAGCCGTATGTAATTAAAACTAGAGATAACTGAAAAGATATCTCATAGTTGAATGAAAACATCTACAGAATAACAGAATGGTCTTATAAATATCATGTGGAATACCTACAGATTAATGTGTCATCAATTTTCGTGGAAGATAGCGATCGAAAATAGCTCACATATAAGATATGAGACACGAACGATAGCAAGCTGTGATCTCTTGTTCTAACGCTGAGAATCATGGTCGTGGGAGGGGGACAAAACAGCAAAAACACAAAGAAAAATGCGAAAAATCGTATATTCTAGAACTTGTACAAGCAATAATAGCCACCGACTACATATATTTCAGGATAAACACTGGTTTATAAAATGTATAGTAAAAAGCAGCTATAATGTACATTTGATTAAGGAACGTTAAGTTTTAAGACACCTTTTACCCCCATTCCCCAAACCGAAATTATTATGGTCAATGTGAAAGTAAAGAAAGAAAATTTTTGTTTATGATTTTTCAAATATGCGCAAAATTCTGAACATAACGGCCGGATTGGGCCGGATTATGCCGGTTTTATCAAGTTTATTATTTCCACAGGGATCCTAAACTTGGTTTTTTGTATCATGTTATTTCAGTAAATTTATGTCCAATGATTAATTAGCTCTGCAAATTACTTTTCTTTGTGTGTTGTCGAGTATATTCTGTTCTTTGCTGGTACCAAATGTAAGTGAATCCGAAGCCTTCCGTCTGTATATTTTAAAAGTTGTTTGTGCTCCGCACCTTGTATTAGCCATGATAGCCAATGATTGGTCAAGGTGATAATTACGTCATTTGGTATCACGTGTCAACAGCCATCGGTAATATGTCAAACCCACTTGATCAAAGTACTTTTAACAGCACTGAATTCGTGTTTTATGTCAAGGGCAAAACGTTTTTAGAATGCCATTTGCGCTACATAGATGTTGGAATGATGTTAACGATAATATTAGCAGTCGTAAGTTACCATCATGCGATGAGTGATATTCGGATGTTGTTTTCTAGTATCTGTAAAGTAATGAAAAATGACCCCACGCAAGATGACAAAAATGGTTGTTCTAAAACTAGCATACGGCCATTATTCTTAATTGGAGACTGAGTGGGATGGAAATACAATTTACGATCGTATCAAATTATCGAAATTGCTGCAGACTGAGGGGTGAGGGGAGAGGAGTGGAAGAGATTGTTCATACTAGAAGCAAATATCTCAATAAAATAGAAAATAAAAACCATGTATCATTGTTAAGAAACCCTGAAACAACCCCTGGGCTGATCTAAGTAAGGGCACGGCTATCTCACAGATCGATCCCTGAAACAACCTCTGGGCTGATCTAAGTCAATGCACAGCTAACTAACAGATTGAACCCTGAAACAACCTCTGAGCTGATCTAAGTCAGGACACAGCTAACTAACAGATTCAACCCTGAAACAACCTCTGAGCTGATCTAAGTCGAGGCACAACTAACTCACAGATTCAACCCTGAAACAACCTCTGGGGCTGATCAAAATCACAGATCAAATTTTAATTTAAAATGTTAGATCTCGCGGAAAATGAAAGTAAAACTGGAGAATCTGTAGAAAAAACCCTCGAATCACAGGAGAAACAATGATTTTGCTGATATTTGATTCCGACTCCAGGAATCGAACCATGTATGATATATAAGAAGGGTAGAGTAAGCTACACCTTCACTCTTGAATCACTTGAAAGCCATCTGGTAATAAATGGTCATATCGTATTTCCCCTGAATGTTCATTTTTAGTTTCCTCGTGAAGAAGACGTGAAGAACATTTTGTAATACAAGGTGGCTGCTGTCTGTTGTATTTTACATTTTCATATGTTGCTCAAGGTGTGAATGAATCGATTTTAAATCAATTAAATGCACATTTGAAATTTCAGATAAAGTTCAAAAAATAGACAATCAGTAAATCATATTCTCATTCTCCTCATTCTTCTCATTCTTCTTATTCTTCTCATTCTTCTCATTGTCATTCTTCTCATTTTTAAGAAACGTCTAAAGATATATACCAAATATACCACACCATATTGTGCTTGAAGAAGTTTCTTGTTACTACATTGATTGACTATACAAAGCATGGCTTATTCACATCATCATCATCATCATCATCATCATCATCATCATCACCACCACCACCACCATCATCATCATCATCATCATCATCATCATCATCATCATCATCATCATCATCATCATCATCATCATCATCATCATCATCATCATCATCAATATTATTATTATTATTATTATATTTATTGTGTTTTAAAAAGTAGCAAAGTAGTAAGTGACATTTTTGAGTTTGAACATTGTACATAGTCAAACATGTTGGGACAGTTCAACTGTTATCGTCAGTGATGGAAATAACAAAGCTGAAATGGTGGATATATATTATACTAAATGAAAAAAATAGGGTCAGAGAAACAGAGAAAACTAATAATAATAATAATGAACTTGTTGAGTGATTATAATAAATCTGTACTTATTAAAGCATATCTCACAAACTCACATTTTCCAAAACGTTTTATCCATAACGAATATGAAACAAATATAATTACATTGCGATACAATATTATTAATGATATTAATATATATTAGAGTTTTTATAATGCTTAAAACCTCTGTTAAAAGAAATATATAACTGAAATATAATGTATGAATATGTGATTCACCAGAACGGCCTAATGTGAACCTGTCTTAAGTCAAAGTATTGTAAAGATATGTTTGTTAGCAATTCATTAATACACGGCCATATTTTAAAACAAATGTTTTGCATCTCATTGGGTATTTGTATATAGGGATAGATGTACATACCACAACGTTTTGTTGCAATAAACAACTATGGTTAGAATAAATCGTCTCTTATTTATAGTGTAAAGATAGGGGCGGATCCAGGGGTGGTGAGGGGGTGACTAGTCTTCCCCGTTTGCACCCAAAAAAAACTTTCGCTCGGTTGACTTCAGTGAAGCTCTCAAATTAAATTTCCGTCAATCTGAGACGCGATTTGTCCACCATTTTCTCGCCTTCTATGGACTTCCTGTGGTAATGGCGCAAGGAACCCTGTAACAATCCCCCCTCCTCCCCCCCCCCCCCGTTTAAAAATCCTGGATCCGCCCCTGAAAGAGATGGAAGTGTTTCTGAGATAATTTTTGCGACTTATTTAATTAACCCTGTTCAGAAAAAAAATATCAGGGATGATATCCCATAATTTCTTATGTACCAAAGGGTCAAAGTTTTTGCATATGGCTGTATATATATATAAATATATATATACGCTCGATTACAGAAACGTTGTAGTATACATTTATACATATAAACAAGGATCTAATGAGATGCAAAAATGGAAAAAGTCATAAAGTATGATCGTGTATACATTGAAAGTTAACAAAAAAACCTTCTATGCCTTGCTTTGATACAAGACACGTCAAACACATAAGGTTTTGAAGTATCAGATCAGATATTAATAAATTATATTTATTTATATATATATATTTTCACCTTTTAGGTTTAAAAATTCTATTATTATTATTATTATTATTATTATTATTATTATTATTATTATTGACATTTTATTAGATTCTTTGAAATTTTTTGATACAACTTTGCGGGCTACTGGCCTAAGCTAAGTTGAGATTAATTACATTTCCCCCCTTTTTTCCCGGTCTTATTCCTTATATTCCTTATTCCTTAATTTCATCTTGGTTCATCTTACTTAGCATAGGTATAGAATGTTTTAGTGATCTCAAAATAGCCCAACCGGGAATTCACACGGCGCGCGCGATATTAAGAAATTTTCCTCTCTTGTTTATGCTCTCTTGATAACATATGATATAAAATTTAGCATAGGAAAACCCTTGCACCATGGTTACTCGATTTCACCAACGATCAAACCACGTAACTTCAAAAAATAAGTGCGTAAAGCATACAGACATCAAGAAAATTGCATGATTGTCATCAATATCTATATTATAATAATTTAACCAGTCCCCCGTCTGTGCCACAAAATTGTCTCAGGGTGTTTACTCTCCAGCCAACTAAAGCCCGTAAATCACAAGAGCAAGTGTTAGTGTGGTGCCTTTTGGGTATCTTTGGCTGAGAGGTTCGCTCTTTGCAAAACCAGAAATCAAAGTTTCTCTTTAAAACTGACGCTCGGCCGGATAAGCCACAGGTAGCCGCCATCTTCTTTTACCCTTTTCAAGTAAATTTACTGAATGACGTCACACCCCGCCATCGGGATCGTGACACTCGGCACGTCACGCTTCACAGCTCACTTCAAAGGAGGATTTCTTTGTTACTGTAAAATCGTTTGATTTAGATTTATTTTTTTATAAAAAACTAATGTTTAAGTAAATATCCTGCTACTCCTTTTTATCAAGATATGGCTAAAAGGAATTGCATTCATTTGTCAACACTGGCTTAAAAAAAACAAAAAACAAAAAAAAATGTCTGTGGTTCACAATAACTGATTGTAGATTTCAATCCAAATGGAAACCAACTGGCTAGATGAAATTAATCCCTTAAAATCAAGTTGAAATGGCGAGCAAACTGACTTTTCAAGTTAGGATAGCATTCATACAGTGTAAATACAACACCTAATAAAAATGATTTTTTTCAAGTAGAAGAGTGAAGTTTCACGGGTTTGCCGACTAGTTGTTATTATTATTATTATTATTATTATTATTATTATTATTATTATTATTATTATTATTATTATTATTATTATTATCATTGTTATTATTATTGACATTTTATTAGATTCTTTGGAATTTTTTGATACAACTTTGCGGGCTACTGGCGTAAGCTAGGTTGTGATTAATTACATTTTTTTTCCTTTTTCCCGGTCTTATTCCTTATATTCCTTATTCCTTAATTCCATCTTGGTTCATCTTACTTAGTATAGGTATAGAATGTTTTAGTGATCTCAGCGTTTTGGGAGATGATCCACTTTTGGCTTTTTAATAAAAGATAGTTTGTTTCCTTCTGGTTGTTTGAGGTGATGTGATCTTGCACTTGTTTCTTTGAATCTTGGTGAAAGTTATTATTATTATTATTATTATTATTATTATTATTATTATTATTATTATTATTATTATTATTATTATTATTATTATTATTATTATGGTATCTTTATTTTTTTCCTCTGTCGTTTTCCATTACAATAACAAGCTGGTCGTGCCTGGGCTTTGTTACTGAATATATAAATATTGCTAATTAGAGTCCTTTCTTAAGTTGAATACCCATAGAATTTCTTCAGAATTTATTATTATTATTATTATTATTATTATTATTATTTGCTCTATTATGCCTCAGAGGCACTAGAGTAAAAAGAAGAACTCATGACATTTATAACACAGATTTTTCTATTGACAATGCCATCGCTAATTTTAATTAGATTTTTAATTTTTCTTTGTATGTGCATATTTTAATGATATTTTGTACCTACATTGCTATATTCTTAATTTAATATTTGAACTCAGTTTTTTTTCTTTACCTTAATAATACTTTCAATACTTTAGATTTTAAATACATATAACTTTGTAAATAGTCATAGCAATTTTTATAGCATTTTTTGTAATTTTCATTATTATTATTATTATTGGATGTGAAATAAAGATTTTTATATAAAAAAAAAAAAAAAAAAAAAAAAAAAAAAATTATTATTATTATTATTATTATTATTATTATTATTCATTGACCATCGTTTTGGCTGAATTTTCATTTAGTGGCTGTCCTCAGAGCGTCTCAAAATAGTAAATTTTAATTGCTTTCTTACAGACAGCTACGAACGTTTTCTACCCTGGCGAGAGACAATATGCTCGCATAAAGCCTCTCAGTATTTCGAAGATCGTTACATAAATATTTACAAAAGCACTTGAATATAGTTCTTTTATATTGAATGTGATTATTTATGACTGTTCTTGGCTGAATAAGCAAGACGAGTCAAGAAGGTGACTGATGCACTCTCTTTATCCCCCAGGGTGCTAAGTTTTATGAGAGAGGTTATTTAATTGGCAAAATAACCAGAAGAAGCTATGAACTAAATATCTTTAATTTCTCTGTAATATTGAACTAGCGGAAGTGTAAAAGTTTGTTTCCAGGTCTTATTCTATGATAGATCAGTTCTCACTTCGCATCAATAATTTCTCTCTCTGAACTGACACCTTGCAGATAATAAGCCATCAAGCAATAGTTAAACTAAATTTGCCGACAACATAAAAAGACCGCCAAATGAACAACAACTGAGAATAATCAATCAAACTGTTGGTAAAGTAGGCTTCAGGCTGCAAATTTAGCAACAGACTTGGCTTATTACTATTCCCGAGTAATAAAACTACTTTCCTGAAGAGTAGGTGGCAGTTTGTATGATAAAGTTAGAAGTTGACAAAAGATTTCTAATCTAATCGTCAGCCAAGTTAGGACAGGAACATCTGATATAGTCACGATCCACAAATTCATTTCCGTATTTTCTTGTAATAACTGCAACACTTCACCTTTTTCATTACTCTTATACTTCAGTTCACTGAAAACTCCTAGAATTCAACTCATCATATTTAAATCTGAATTTCAAAACAAATTGTATAATTATCTTTAAAATTGAACTATTTTGTTTCAAAGTCCCAAAGCCCTGTATTTAGCCAGCTGTATCGGTTAAGTTTATTTCTAAAATTCTATTTTTGTCAAGCTTTCAATCCGGGCTTTCAATATTGTATTTTTGCCGCCATTTTATAAATGTTCCCCAATGACTTCCTTAACTTAGGATTGCAAACCGGTTAAACCCGTTTCACCACGAATAGGAAGCAAGTTTTTATCACCTGGTATATATGTTTTCCAATCTCGATGGCAATCAATATTTTCTCGATTAGCAGATAACCATTCAGAACCATATTTCAATAGTCATGCTTCCCTAGAATTCCGGAAACGAATTCTTTAATGACTTTATATTTGTCATTAGCTAACACAACATACTTAAGGCACAATCCCAATTACCTCGAAGGAAACTCTTAGCCTAAAGGATTCGTGTCTGGAAGCAACTGATTGCTGATCTTCTTAAGGTAAGTTGTGTTTATGACATTTTTCTTCATTTCTCTTTACACCATGGTCACCATGCACACGATGAGCCACCCCTCGTAAGCTTCCCATTTTGCAACAACGGGCCATTGCTGTTCTTCTGCAAGACTTCAAGAAATTATGAACGACTTTTCAAAGTACGTCTGGAAGATTCTAAAATGTCTTAAGCTTTTAAGAAAGTCAGTGCTACCTAGCCTTTTATTATGGTAAGAAGCCTTTAATCTTAAATACGAACTTGACTGTTGTTAGCTCGTCATATCAAAAAGATTCTTTCAGCCAGAGTAACCCAGAAACCGCCACGTATGTATGAATGCGGGTTTATCACTTTTATATGTTTCGCACTATATTGCTTAAGATATTTTACCTTCCCAATGTTCAAGTTATTAAAATCATGTTTTCCCTATAAACATCATAATATATTTGTCTAACTTAAAGAAAAAATCATAAATGTTTTGGAAAAACTAAGTCCTTCTACGACATAAATTATTAGTTTCCTTTTTTTCGATCTTCAAGAAGATTACTGTCAGTGACAGTAAACAAACTTCTTAATTTCCATTTAACAGTAAGAGGGCTCGTTTAATAATGGTATAACTTTTTCTTGCTGTTTTTATCAAATCCAGTAAAATGTAAGAATAAACTAAAAACGAATACATTTTTTCAGAAAATAATTACCCAGACAAACACAACAAGCCTTTTCCATCGTTTTCCATACAGCACTTATAAACCCAACTGATTAACTTCATATTTAAAATCCAGGAGAAACAAGTCGATTATTTGTTCAACTATTCGTGCCTCTGACTTATTCAGTCTTAAAAATAGAGAAAATGAGTTTGCAGTAACAAATGTTTTCATCCAGACATCAAAAATTTATAGAAAAAAGCACAACATTGGGTGTGAAATTCATTAGGGTCTCTCTACTTCCAGCGGTGATCCAAGGGGTTAAGGAGCCCAATTAACGATTTCATTTATAAAAAACTTGTGTTGTCATGGTGAGAGAGAAACACAAACTCTAAGTCTTTTTCTTTGCGTCGCTTAGTAAGATATAATAAAATGGTAAATTCTATCTCCTCGAGTAGGTTTTTTTTTTGCGTATAATGATCAAAGAAATACTGAATTCTCCCGATAGTAAGTTAATCTATAGATTGATGACAATGTTATCAGAGATATTGAGAAATACACATGATTAAATAAAGAAGAATGCATTTAAAAACAAGCCTATAGCGCCGACATTGTCTAGAATGTACTTGTGAGCACATGTGGGGATTTGTTTGGGTTTGTGGGGACTTGCTCGGGAAGATAAACCTGTTTTTCAATTCTGACTGGCTAATCGTACTCATACTGTAGATAGACATGCACGTATGTGTTTTTCTTTTCAGCGACTGGTTGACTTTTAATCGAATAAGTACTAGCAGAGAGGAATTTACTGAAGTAGTTTTGAGGTTATTTTCCGGTTCTGATGTCAGTAGGGATAGAAATGGCCCACTGGCGGGAATCTTCAATATCTAGACGGAGAAAGACGCCGATAAAGACTTATATAAACAAATAAGCAATTGGAATGGGAAACAGGGAAAAGGAAAAATAACCTAAAATGACCCACAGATCGGCAAATTACGATTTCCTTTTCACGTTTGCCTGCACGAATCATCTCTTGATTTGTAACCACTTTTTGTCGGCATATCCTGTTATTTATATATCCAGTCCGACTAGTTTTCTAGTGGCACTAGAAAAACTAATAAAAGAGCCTTTTCAAAACTTCAAAACAAATGCTATATAGTGAGTATTTTTAGATCGATTTGTTTGGCCATTCTTAATAAAAATTGCATGAACATAAAGGCAACCGAAAACGAACTAAGGCCCGGTTTAAACGTCGAATTTCACGTGTTGCGAATCTATTGCAAATGAGCAAAACCTATTGATTGAATTCATTTGCATTAGATTCGGCACATGTGAAATTCGAAGAAAAAAATATAGTATTCAATGAAACAAAATTCAACTAATTCACTTCTTTGAAGAACCTCTGCTTGACAGGACAGAAAAACTGCTTTGGCTTCTCATTATAAGAACAGCTATACAATAAGCTCAATACTTGTAAAAAAGCAGGCTGCTCTGCATGTCCCTCTGCTTAATTAGTAAATTTAGCGCCAAAATATTTCTATATAAGAGTTAAACTAATCTGCAATTTTTTCGATTAAAATCGAAACTTGACATATAACTACCTGAGTTCTAACGAGCCTACCTGACAGTACACTGAAAATATGTCAACAGTTCGCCAACTTCCACCTTTAAGTCGCGGTGCCGATGTCATGGGCGGGCTGCGGTGAGCTGTAATAACACTATAGTGTATATAGCTTTTTCAATCGTGCCTCCCGCGTTCAGTACTAAAGCACGCAAGCCTAAAGATGTGTTTTAACACTTAAAAAGAAAATACGGTGTAGTTTTCTATTTTTTGCAAAGGTGCTACCCGCGCGGACGGATGGCGTCATCATTGTACTCCGATTTGTAATACAGCATAGCTATTGATAAATCTCGTGGTGACTTTATAATAAGGAGACGACGATAAGCACGAATTCAAAGAATTGTGAAAAAAAAAGCACAAGCCATGTCTCACACAATCCAAGGGCGACTGTTGATCATGTTGCCATTTTTCCCCGAGGCAGAAAAAAATGGAGAACAAAACTAACTGTTCTATTTGTTTTTCATATACTAAGAAAAATACTTCGTAGCTAGTTACGTCTCTTTGCTCTATAGCAAAGCACGTTGCGTGCGCAGATAACGTCAGCACGGTGCTGACGTTAGCACAGTTAAGCACAGTTCTTGACCAATCAAAGCGCAGGTAGCAAGGTAACTATATAATAATATCAAATCAAGTTTGCACTTTTAACTACGCTTGTATACTGTGCGTGTATATGTCTATTCCCGTAGAAGAAATTCCTTCAACAATATAAATAACATGACATCTTTTTTTATCTTGCATATGAATTCAGCTTGCTTCTTTCAGCCTCAAAAAGCATTTAGAGAATAATTACATATCAAATATCCGGCATACTGGCCAAGGCTTGTTAGTTCAGCGGCTTGGCTTTTTCGGTCTCAAAACGTTTGTCAGTTCAGATGGCAATTTCGAAATCAGTATTTCAACTGACGTCATGCAGGCCCCAATTAGCCTTGATAAAAGATGATCGCAAGTGCAACTGTATTGACAAGTATATTTTAATCAGATGAAGGCTACCAGGATGTTGCGAATGAGAGCGCTTCATTAACTTACGTTATACGTATCACGACATAAAAATCCTAGTGTGCGGTCACGTACGGTGTATTGTGAAGCGTGAAAATATGTTCCGTTTCAGTTGTTAAGATGTTAAAGGTTATATTGCCCATGTGTTAATCATTATCGTCCAAGTATTGAATCGTTAGCAGCTTCAGACCGATTCAGAGAGAAGAAACAAGAGTTTATGGTATGTACTTTGAGTTTTACTTATCCATACCGGCACTACCCTTTTGTTGCTTGCCTTGAGTGTTCTAAGTCTACTGAGCAATCTGTAAGCACTCGCATTTTACTCCTAGACATAATAATGACTCAGTGATGAAAAACTTGAAGCTACCTACGGTTCAAAACCGTGGCGTATTAGTACGTTATTTACCGTTTCTTCCTTTTGAACCTTTTTTTCTCGGTATTAAGAAACATCTCCTTTAGGCAAATAATAAATGAAACAAGATTATCCCATCCAAGACAAAAAAAACAACAACAATTGTAGAATGGAATGACAAAAACGTATCCTTAAGTTAAGTAAACTGAGACAATGAGTTACTTTCGGTATATTAGACTGATTATGAACTTGATTAAAAAGCTATCTAATAACTGGATAAAAGGATTCGCACCGAATAGTTAAGTCACAATATACTTGCTAGTATCTACGAAACCAAACTGCCAGGTTAGTATTGAACAATTCAAATAGCTGTTCAATCAACATCCCAATCCTTTGTTCAAGATAGTTAGATTGACCCTACACTATTGAATGGCGTATCAGCTGATTAAATATCAATATCATGTTTTAAAACAAAAGCAATTTATTGAGGATTTTGTTCAGTGAGGGTGAGTAAGGGAAGTTTCGAGAAGCAGTTATATATATATAGCGTCGATTTGGCACTTGATTTGTATATAGCTTAAGTACAACAAGCGAAGGAGTCGTCTGGAAGTACACAATACTTGATGCATATCACGCTTGCAGCTATATTTGAAATTAGAAAAAAAAGGAAAGATACAAGGATATTCTTCGTGGAGGCGGAAACATGAAACAGCTTTTGAGAACCCATTCCGCTGTAAGTCACAACAAATGGTAGGTAAAGTAAATTTAGAAATGTGTCAGGCCTCTTCGATTTCGATTTAATTCGTTCCAGTGATGGACAAATTATTCTGCTATATGGACAAATAACTGACGTACAGTCACAATTGTCATTATTCGCGGCATTTGACTAGGGGATTTACTTAAAATGTCTAATTTTCCTTCGTAGTTTTTTTAATATTAGCTGGCGTGAATATTCATTGAAGCGGATTAGTAACTTTACCCCGCAGACCTACCATGAACCGACCGACGCTGACCTTCGCAGTTCTAGATTTTTCAGTCCTTTTTTGTTGCAAAATATAGGATCGAGTTTCTTGGAATAGCTATTACTTGATTTTTTGTTATTTCAACACACCATTTTTTAGGAATTTCAATAGTGGACGACCTTCTGCCTGGCCGTCTCACCGACAGACAGACACAGACCGACCGACCGACTAAACAACAGACAGACTAATTTTAAAAATTCTAGGTCTTTTTTTTTCCTTTAAAAATGCAAACAAAACATCAACAAAAAGAGCAATAATGAAATGGAAAAAACCAGAAACGAAACTGAAAACTTGGATTTTCCTGTTTGTCTGGAGATGGGTGTTGTAAATGTTAATTTTTTTCCTTCATGTGATTACTTTGTCTAAAACGCCTATAATAAATAATGCTGGGCTTTGCGCAATGCTCAGTACACTAGTCGGAACTGGTCGATCTTCTTGTAAACGTGTCATTTTGAATGACATCGAGATCTTGTATATTCAGAAGTGTTCTCCAAGTTTTCCTCTTGAAAAGGGTCATCGAAAGTCAAACCATACTCAGTTTCGGTGAAGGAAGTCAAGTATTACCAGTAAGTGCATCTTTGAGCAGGGTAATTCACATCAACACTCACTTTCAGACACTTAGGCTGATTAACTGAAACCTCCCATTTCAAACTGTGAAGATTCGCTATGGCCTCTCTTTCAGATGACTTACTCTACTATATATTGAAATTAAACCCGTCTCACCAGCTTCGAGGTGGCTGAGTGCCTCTTGAAACGTTGAATAAGAAGTTTTTAGCTGGTGACTACTGAGCTAGAGGCTGTTGCTTTGCCGCTAAATAAATATCAATACAATTTAGCTCTGTGTTTTACTTTTTTACCTTAATTTATGTCGGTTATATTGTATTGGTATTTCAAACACCTTTTTTTTCTTTTAAGCACTTTTCATCACGTCAAAACATATTTAATTTCTAAAACAAGATATGTAAACTATTGCAGGTTTGAATGGTTTTCTTCCCGCACTTCTAACATGATTCCTTGGTTGTATATAATTCCCTCTTATTCATTCGATTCTTTTTTCCATTTACGTATTTATTAATTAAAGATTCATTTAATAAAAGGGCTAGGGAAATCTAATCTAGTAAGAGCTAGAAAAATAAAAAAAAGATTTTTGTATATGAAGTAAGACATCAAAATTCTAGCAGCCTTAAACGTAACAGTTCTACCGTACCAACGCGGATTGTCATAAATATTAAGTTTAGGGACTATGAAATACATTACTTGACAGTCTTGTAACTTTAAAGATATTTCAAGGATTCAATTCACTGAGCTGATCTCTCTCTCCCTTTTGACCGATTTCCCCCTATTTAATGGTATGAAGGCCAAAATCTTATATTAATGTCAGTGTTAAAGTAAAATATACGGTTAAATTTTACAAGATTTATAATGCGTTTTTAATACTGTTTAATGTTATGAAATTTTACTGTTAGCTTTGAAACGTCCTAAAATTTTACAGTTAACTGTTATACAGACCCTCCACCTATACCCTCTATTTTGAAACTTAAAGCTTTATTTAACGGAATTGGAAGACACATTTTCTGCTTGATATTCTACAGTATCAACTTATCTTTTGATCGATATCTCCAGCTCTCAACTAAGAAACGCGAAGCCACCTGTTATCCACATATTGTTCAAACTGATAGAATTTTTTTCTGGCTGGATAAAATTGAACACAATCAATGAGTCAGACTTTAGTTGTGTGGGTTTGGAGGTGATCCTAGTTAATTATCCTGTATCATACCATGTAAAAACACAAAAGTGAACTTCACAGCATGAAAAATCCATCCAAATACTGCAGCGATACACAGAAGGGAATATCCGTTCCATTAAATACTTTTTACACCCGATTCTAAAGAAAAAGCAATCATTTTGCCATTATACATATATATAGAGATATGTGTGTGTGTGTGTGTATAGCCAAAGGCTAAAAAACCAGTTGACGTCAGACACAGGTAGAGGTAAATAATTGAGAGCAAAAACATTTAGCTGTTTCCGAATTTTGCAAATTAAAAATAGAACTGTAACAAGAAAATGCACAACAATAAACCAAAGGGCGTAATAATTTCTTATCTGCGGCCTAAACCTTTTCTTGTAGTATTGAAAATGGAGACTGATTTTAATTTTGTTTTGAATATCTTATTAAAGCGATATTTTTATGATGAGTTGTATGACTTTTTTTTAACATGAATGCCAGAATCTAAGACCTTCTTCTGTTTTCCGCTCTTTGAACATTCCAATTACATATTTGAGTTACCCGCGTACTGATTTTGACTGGATAAGCCAAGAGAATGTTTCAGTGTTCGATCAATGGAAGTTTGGTTGTTTAACTGATGTTTAAGACATGGTATTGAAGTTGTGTACGCATTTCTTTATTGGATTTTTTAAATGTGAATATAATTACTTTTAGAGTACTATGAGTCAGTTCATTAGTATGTATTTATGTACTATCAAGTATTCGCATCAAATAAAGGTTTTGTTGTTAGCATCATTACATGTGCTGTAATCTAGTGAACTGGTCAAAATCGTATCACACCTATTCATGTTGCTACAAACATGCAGTTAGTATATGCTAGCTATGAGATGCCTCTTGCGTGTTAAAATCGGCCTGTCATTATCATGTATCATCATCATCTTGTATAATCACCATGCATCTTCATGCGTCACCTTCATTCAATATGACTGCTTTTCATCATCATGATTTTGTACATCATATTTAACATGTATCATCATCATGTATATCATCACGATCATGAATCATCATTATCAACATCATGCATCATCATCATGCATCATCATAATCTTGTATAATCACCATCTTCATGTGTCACCTTCATTCAATATGACTGCTTTTCATCATCATGATTTTGTACATTATATTTAACATGTATCATCATCAAGTATCATCATCATGTATATCATCACGATCATGAATCATCATTATCAACATCATCATGCATCATTATCATCATGTATCATAATGTATCATCATGTATTATCATCATCATGTATCATAATGTATCATCATGTATCATCATGTATCATCATGTATCATCATGTATCATCATGTATCATCATGTATCATCATGTATCATCATGTATCATCATGTATCATCATCATGTATATCATCACGATCATGAATCATCATCATCATCATGCATCATTATCATCATGAATCATCATGTATTATCATCATCATGTACCATCATCATGCATCATTATCATCATGTATCATAATGTATCATCATGTATTATCATCATCATGCATCATCATCATGCATCATTATCATCATGTATCATAATGTATCATCATGTATTATCATCATCATGCATCATCATCATGCATCATTATCATCATGTATCATAATGTATCATCAAGTATCATCATCATGTATATCATCACGATCATGAATCATCATCATCAACATCATGCATCATCATCATGCATCATTATCATCATGTATCATAATGTATCATGTATTATCATCATCATGTAGATATTAATTCCATTGTTTTGTTGTTGTTTATTACAGATAACTAGTTGGTAATGGACAACCAATCAAGTCAACATACAATGACTCCATCAGCAAACGACACAAATGAGTACATCACAGATGTATATGTGCCAGTTCAGTTAAGGATCTCGTTGAGTGTAATCGTCATGTTATGTTCTATTATTGCCAACCTTCTTGTCATCGCCATAGTCTGTTCCAATGCACATATGAGAACCAGTTTCAATTACCTGATTGTGAACATGTCTGTGTCAGACTTGTTCGTACCCTTCATTACCATACCTCTCAAACTCAGTAATGAATTGGCTGGGGAAAGGTGGTTCCTGGAGGGTCGCTTTGGCGAAGCCATGTGCAAACTATGTTACTTTCTAAGCGAGATGGCGCCAGCGGTGTCAGTCTTTAGTCTGGTCATCATTGCTGTCAACAGATTTGTCGCGATTGTATTCCCAATGCATGTGAACGCGTTCAACAAGAAGACAACCGCAAGACTCTTGATTATTGTTCCTTGGGTTGTGAGCATGGCTTTCTGTTCCCACGTGTTCTATACACTTCGGCTTTCTCATGCTAACGGCTATCCTCAGTGTCGTTTCTCCTTGGAACCTTTCGACATTATCGCCGCTGCTCGTATTTACATCATACTTGTTTTTGTGCTATTCTTCGTGATTCCTTTCCTTTCTATTTCCGTACTGTACTCAATTATAATATACAAAATTAATCAAAGTTCAGAAAATGTATCCTCAATGATTCAGGATAATCGGTCCAGAAAGCACAGAGACAGACAAATCTTCTATTTGTCCATAGTCATCATTCTGGCCTTTGGGTTATTATGGAGTCCTGTCATTATCTACCAAATCATACGAGTTCAAACTTTCAAAGCCCATCCGATGGTAGATTTTGCCCTGTATATTATGGCATGGTCTAACTCCGTGATTAACCCACTCATTTGCATCTTGTTCAATGGGAACTTTCGAAAAGGGTTAAGAAGACCTTGCTGCAGGTTTTACTGGAAAAGTAAAAGATTGACAATCCAAAGCAGGCCCACGCGCACTACAAAGCAAAGTAAGGATGACAGTAGTTCTAGAAGTATCAGCGTGGATCGTTATCAGGTTATAACAGCAATATGATCACTTTGTTGGTCTACATGCCTGTTATATCCTTATTGGGATCACAGGCCCACGCGCACTACAAAGCAAAGTAAAGATAACAGTAGTTCTAGAAGTAACAGCGTGGAACATTATCAGCAGATACAACATGCCTGTTATATCCTTATGGGGATCAAGTAGTGGAAGAATGGGTACAGACCTACGCATACAGAAAAATCACAGTAAAGACAATGACAGTAGTTCTAGAAGTTTCAGCATATCGTGGATCGTTATCAAAATTTAAAACGTATATATTAATCATTTCAATAAAGTTAGTCACCAAGAAGCTAAAGCTGAGATCGCGGAGTATATTGGGAAGTTATAATTCGTATCAAACAAGTAAAGCTTTTTGATACAAACTGCAGCTTGAGGTAGTATACAGAATGGGGGTTCACCGACGGGTGGATCAAGGTGGATCTGCCCTTGGAGTGACGTCATGACATTATGTATGCTACTGTGACGTCAGTATGACTTTATCAACTCGGACAAAGGAGTTTTAGTCCTGCCCGAACTTGCCGATATCAAGTGATAATAATTTATTTTCGTTCAAACGTGCTGATTGGTCCTTATAAATATTTATTGCTTAAAATAATTTGATTTGTCTTGCTTAGCTATCCGGCTATCAATAGCTTAGCTATCCGGCTATCAATAGCTTAGCTATCCGGCTATCAATAGCTTATCTATCCGGCTATCAATAGCTTAGCTATCCGGCTATCAATAGCTTAGCTATCCGGCTATCAATAGCTTAGCTATCCGGCTATCAATAGCTTAGCTATCCGGCTATCAATAGCTTAGCTACCAGGCCTAGCTATTCCGCTATAAATAGCAATAACCACGTAGCCTACATACGTATTGCGTCCCAATGGGGATCAAATCGAAGAGAAGGGGGCATACAGTATATCAGGCATTTATAGGTTTATTTTATAGGCTAATTTTGGTCTTCTTGAAAACAAAAAGCGTTACATGTTTTTGTTAAAGTAATTTTTTAGACACTAAACTAGAAAATTGAGAGCTCTCAATCCGGCTCCATTTCTGCCATGAGCACAGAAAACAAAAGAAAACTAAAAAAAAAAAGACAGCGGAAAAATAAATAGAAAATAAAGAATAAAAAATGAGTATGAATTAAAGAAGTAAATAAAGAAAAGAAAAATGAGGTAATGAACGAAATGAACGAAATGAACGAACGAACTAACAAATAACAAATCAACAATGAAAGAATTAATGAACGAACGAATGAAAGGATGGAAGGAGTGAGTAATTAAAGGAGAGAAGAAAGGAAGGAAGTTCAAAAAAGGAAAGAAAGAAATAAATACTAAAAGCAAACTTTGTGGCAAAGCAAACCATATCATCAAAAACAAACTTAACGGCATCCACTTTTCCAACTATTATTGACTCGTAAAAGTCTACTGCTTTTTCAAAATCAATAATAAATTCTGAATGAACATCAAGTTACAGCTACAAACATCGAGAGATTTTTTTGTAGTTTTCAAACCTACCCCCTTAAAGCTATAAATGATATGATTCAGCCTCTTGTACAATATATATATTTCTAAACACTATGTATATATATATGTGTGTGTGTTTACACTCGATTGCAGAAACGTTGTAGTATACATTTATACGTGTATACGAATACCTTATTAGATGCAAAACGATGAAAAAAAATTGATAACTCTGTACCCATTGGTGCGTATCTCACAAAATAATATTTTCAAGATGTTTTATTAATAACGAACATGAAAAATATTATTTGAGCGCTATAAGATATTATTAGATATATATCATAGAGTTTCAGTTAGGCCTAAAAAGTGAAAATATATAAATAAATATAATTAATTAATATCTGATACTTCAAAACCTTATGTATTTGACGTGTCTTCCATCAAAGCGAGAAATAAAAGCGTTTTTGGTAACTTTTAACATATACATGATAATATTTTAGAACTTTTTCCATTTTTGCATCTCATTAGGTATTTGTATATATGTATAAATGTATACTACAACGTTTCTGCAATCGAGTGTGTGTATATATATATTTCTTAATCTAAATTTTTCAGTCTGAAACCAGTGGAACCAGTGAAACCAAGGGACTATATAGTCATAAATTTATGGAACTTAGGCGGCAGATGTCGAATTTTTTCGGCGGTTTGGATTTAACTCAGCCTCACTGTTATGACTAAAACAAAAGGATTTTTGACTGCAGGCATCGTTTCAGGTTCATTTGTAGTTCCGAACTCCAATATTAAAAGCAGTAGAAATGACATAATATATAAAATTGAATGTTTTATGCATGGGAAAATTTGTTAGATTGCAAGCTAGCTCTTGCCCTACGGTGAACTTCCCCCAAAAAAATCCTAATTACATTTCCCATTCTATATTTAATGCATTTCTTCCAGCACATTCTGCACTTTGAGTTGAAACTTGGCCTTCCATATCAGATCCAAGTGCTTTTTCCATTTCTGTGTTTCATTTTGAAACAACTGCTTCGTTTAAGGTTGGTTGTTTTTACGTTGCCTATTTGTCCAAATGGGCTATTTGTGTCTACTTAGCATAGAAAAAAGTCATATTGTTTAAGCTTCGGGTGATATAATGAGTAGGAGTTACAAGCCTTCAGATTTTTTTTTTTTTTTTCAAACTACCAAGCTAGATCATCATCGTGTGCGATCTTACGTTCTCAAAGAAAACGGATTAAGATTTGTTGAAAGGCAAAATCCTAACGAGAAGAACTCAGTGAACAATCACAACACACGTTCTAACTAGAGTTAGTGCAGTATAAATAAAAAAAAAATCGCAGTTATAAAGAGGTAACACCTCATGCCGAAGATAATGTAAATAATTTAACGGTTTGAGAATAGAAGGGATATCTAGTTTTTAAGGTTAAATGTACTTTTAGGTAGATTTACTAGTCTACTTTAAAAAAAAAAAAAGATTACAGTAAGTTCCTAACAATTTTCATCATTTGACGATAACATATCTCAGAAGAAAAAGATAAATGAGACACTTATTTAATTGGCTTCCACAATCAAGTCCCTTTATTGAATGGCAAGTAGAATACATTAAATGGCTTCTCCATTAAAGCCCTATGATTGGAAGGTGTGAGTGAAGTCATTAAATGGCTTCTCCATTAAAGCCCTATGATTGGAAGATGTGAGTAAAGTCATTAAATGTCTTCTTCATTAAAGCCCTATGATTGGAAGGTGTGAGTGAAGTCGTCAAATGGCTTCTTCATTAAAGCCCTATGATTAGATGGTGTGAGTGAAGTCGTCAAATGGCTTCTTCATTAAAGCCCTATGATTAGATGGTGTGAGTGAAGTCGTCAAAATGGCTTCTCCATTCAAGACCTATGATTGGATGGTGTGAGTGGAAGTCATTTAAAAGTCACGTTTTTCTAATAATTAAAACCTTTCCATTTTTAGCTTTTAGTTCTGATAATTATCAAATGTGACAACTGTTGTGTTAGTATGATTGATGTAAAATAAAGCGCACAATAAATGTCCTTAACTGTTCAATATATAATAAAAGAGTGAGAATATCTTTGACATATTGCTATAAGTACTAAGTGGTACAAAATATAATGAGTCAAATCTCATATGGAGTTTGGTAGCACGTACACTTCCACTTATCCCTATTACATCTCATCAATCATCTAACCGTGCGCAACTCACTGAAACTCACGTGACGAGGAGGAAATACCCTTTGTAACTAAGAAATTCTTGTTTCTTGTTATTTGCAAGTCACAGTTATTCTATAATTCTAGACCCTAATGCTCATAATTACTATCCCAACAAGGATCCGATTCCGATAAAAGCATTTATACAAGTTTTCCTAGAGATGAACAAAGAAAGGAAACAAACAACAACTGTTTTTGAGTAATTCAATCAGCTTAACACAGACTATTTTTATAGTTTTTCGGTGGAAAAAACGGCGACAAAAGCTGCTCAGTAAATATATTCTTCGTAGCGCATCTTTTTCGTTTCTTTTGGTTTTGTTTCAATTCGAAAACCTGCATGTATATGTTAAACTGAGCCTTTTTTAATCACAAGGACTCACTGTATATCACGATCACATCAGCAATGCTGTAAATTTGATCGCGTTTAAATAAATATTATTATTATTATTATTATTATTATTATTATTATTATATTATATTATATTCTTTGACGTAAGGGTATGCCACCCCAACGCAGATTCCTACAAGGAACAAACCCCCCAGCGGATATATCGTCAACATGAAAATGAGAAGAAGAGGGCATACGCCAAAAGAGTCATGGATATAGAACACGGAACTTTCACCCCATTAGTCTTTACAACTACTGGAGGAATGGGTGAAGAGTGTAAAAGATTCCACAGTAGACTGGCAGAACTAATCGCAGCAAAGAAAGGAGAGAACTATGCTACAACAATGTCTTGGATAAGATCCAAAGTCTCATTTGCAATACTACGATCAGCTCTACTCTGCCTTAGAGGATCTAGAACAATTAGGAGAACTACAAATATTCAAGAAACAGACTTTGATTTAGATAGATTTCGTGCTAAAATTTAGGTCCTGGAACTTTTTATATTAGTTTCCCCCCCCCCCCCCCCCCCCATATATATAAGATTTTTATACATTTTCTATGATTTATGTTATAGTCTTAGGATATATCCTCATGATTTATATATTTCCTTTTAATATTACATGTAAAAAGATATTTTTTAGTATTAATCCCTTTTTTTAGATTCTATAAATCATTAGTATCTTTATTATTCTTCAAAATCACTGTTAATATTATTATTATTATTATTATTATTATTATTATTATTATTATTATTATTCAGCAGTATATACGTCTGAATGCTTTGATATGTAATCCAGGCACTATATAGGGCGCCAACCGGTAGCGTAGCCTAAAGGCCTCTAACGACTTCAACAGATTTTATCTACTAAAAAATCTAAATCTAAAACTAAATCTTAATAATAAAATTTCAAATAAACATAAACTTTTTTTTCCAAATTATCTAAGAAACAAAGTCATTAAAATCCACTAAGTAAGCCTTAAATCTATATCCTTAAAAAATATATATAAACTTAATATATAAAACTATCTTAATGTCACATATACTGGCACGGGCGTGCTTCACACATGGACTTTAAAAGTTCGTGCAATGTTCAAAGTGCTTGAAATAATTGATTTCTGCATCTTCTCCAATATAACTTTTCCTTTCTTTCCCATAAGCTTTCTCGTCATATCATTCAATTCTTTAGACCATCCTCCGAGAACGTCCATTATTTTGTTGTTTCGTTCTACAGCATATCCTGGGTACTGCTGTTTAAGCTCCCATCGTAGGGGTGCGTACTTGGTAGTTTTTTCCTTGTCTTTCCCCATGGTATACCCGCGTAGGTAGTAATTGCTCGTAGAGTTCGACCATTCCAACCACTGTATGTGAAGGACAAGATGTCCAGTGTTTAAGCCACGAAACTGAAACAGGTTCCTTACTCAAAGTCAATTTCCCTTGCCACTTTTCTTCTCTAGATGTATCCATCATCTGTTCTAATTTAGTCTTATTTAAATACTCTCCAATCTTTTTGTGATGTACAATCTTACCATTTTTCGTGCTACCAGAGGGCTCTGGATATCGTAGAGTAAGGGTCAATCCATCTTCCTCTGCAAACTTATGAGCATCTTTCACCATAGAAATATTCAGTCTTTATAGCATGCTCTTCAAACTTTCTCACTATTTCCATTGCGGGATCCGTGTTCGTATAAAGCTTCATTGTTGCCTTGATCTTTGTGGCCTTATATTCTGACTCCACAGATCGAAGACCTCTTCCTCAATACTCTCTAGAGAGGTACAAGAGCGCCGTAGAGCTTGCTGGATACATTATTATTATTACTTTTATCATCATCATCATCATCATCATCATCATCGTCGTCGTCGTCGTCGTCGTCGTCATCATCATCATCATCATCATCACCATCACTATCACCATCATCATCATCATCATCATCATCATATTATTATTATTATTATTATTATTATTATTATTATTATTATTATTATTATTATTATTTGGGGAAAATCCTGATAAGTCAGCGAGTCAAACGTCGGTGCCTTTGGCTAACAGCTTCGTAGTTGAACGGGCTTTCCTGCTTTAATAAAATCAGTCTATCTATTTATGTAATTTATCTCATTTTCCTAAAATAATATAATGGAAAACAACTCGAGGCCAATATGATGACGTAATAAACATCCTGTAACTACCCATGTCAATAACAATATGAGGAGTGGAGACCTAGGACTTTGGGAAAGTGGCTCAAAATGTAAGTTTAGGCTTACTTGAAACAATACATTTTAATGGTTTAAAGGGATCATGGAGTTTTATGAAGGGCTTTCCGACGAGTCAGCCTAGGTCCACATCTAAACGATGACGACCAATATTGCAGTATATCTTAAGAGGTACTTGAGTACTATCTCCTGAAGCAATGGTCTAATACATTCGTCTCTCTTAGTCCTTTCCCATCCAAACACAATTATTATAATTGCACCAACACATATAAGCCTCAATAATCCTAGTGTCATTCATATCATAATAAAGATTACTACAGCCTCGTGTCATCTCTCATTCCTGATCACGTATGCTAGCAAGCGGACCAGGTTGAAGTCAAAAGGTAAAACATCTTGTTATCATAAGATAGACAGTATCTTGTTTGCTCTTTTTTATTCTCCTTGCTCAATCGAATTCTTCTGCCTTTCTAGATTTCGTCATTTATTCTTTCTTTCTATCTATCTTTCTTTCTTTTTCATTTCATTCTTTTGTCCATTTCCCGTTTCGCCGTACGACGTGTACCCGTTTTGGGTGTTGTCTATCGAACTAATCCTTCTTCTAGTTATAGAGCAGAGTTGATCTTCTTTATTTATTCATTAAGGTTTCAGCTTTTACGTTGATTATTGATTTAAATCCACAACACTCAAAAATCATATATATTACATTACGTTTCTAATTTAATATATGTATCACAATGATTATGTACATAATAGGTTTGGAGGATTTGAAGCTGTTAGCAGTGTGCGTATGTTGAAATGTCGATGCACCAATAAATACTAAGTCCCCACTAGGAATTAGAACCAATTTTTTGAAACATTTGATAAATTGGCGCGTGAAGGTGGTGAGAAAGCGTGTAACAAATAATTATAGAGACCCGGCTTGCTGTAAGATTAAATTTGCGGCTATTCTTATCGCTCTGGGGCCTAAAAAAATGCTCTTTAAAAATAGATTTAAGCGCACATTTTGACTCTATTGATATTTTAAAAAGTGCGGCATAAATTTCGAATTTTACTTAAATAATGATCCCTTCCGTGAATATGTGCCGGAATATTAGAGAAAAGTGTACATGTACAAGTCCCCACACTGAAAAAGCCGTATCACTGAGAAAGGTTCTGATATGAAATACAATAATATATTGGCAACGTTTATATATACAAAGATATTGGCAAGGTATATGTAATATGAAAACATCGTATATTACAAAAGACTGTTTTGCCGCGGATAATAATAATGTATCCGCAGGCACAACCCTTATTACCTTAGCGTGTGACATTTTAAAATATTTGTTTTATCAGAGTAAAGGGCTCATTATTTGCTAATATCGACGGGACAAATTTGTCTGAATGCAAAACCTTTTTTCTAGTAAAACCCATTTTTCAAACTGTCACGTTAGCGTAAGAAAAGATCTATTACCTCTTTCCATAACATCTGATAAAACAATGATCCGCAATAAGCCAGAAGACAACATATAGTAATTCAGAATAATTAAGGACGTAAAGATGAAACTCTTTAAACTGCCGCTAAAGCCTGACCAAGATGGCGCCTTCTTTTATGGAAAGTGTATACACATTTTTTATCTACCCTTCACTTCAAACATTCAAGACATGATTGATTTCCTTTTAAGTTTTCAAATTTAGCGTAAACTGTCCATTTTGAATAACTTTAGGGGCTTTTAGAAAACTTCCGGAGGAAAAAATAGAAAAAGCAATCTTCATGATGACGTTAGTTTGGAATGGAAAAATAACAAAAGGAGACGAAAGTAAGTTCCGTTTTACGGCACTTTACTGGTCTATCACATCCACTCTGTTCCATTGCTTGGGGTAATAATTACGTTCCTTTTTCATCAGTCATACTGCAGAACTAGATACTATTGGCTTTTTATCTCATATGATATCTTGATAATAATATCTTATTAATTTTGACTTTTGACTCCCCGGTTATAGAGGAATTTCTCACCAACAACTTCAGTCATAAACAGACGGAAAAAACAGTTACTCGAAAACCTCACGGTTCATTTAGACCGACCGTCGAGCTGGCTCTAATAATGCGATTTTTTTATTTTACCTTTAACAATTTTGTTATATATAAGTTTTTGTTTCTTTCTTCTAGTTAACTTATTTTTTTAGCAAAATATACTTGTATTTCATTGTACTGAAATAAATACTTTACTTTTTTAATATTATTGCGCTCAATAAACATCAATATACAGCCGAATGACTGAAATAAATACTTTGAAGATAAACACCAGTTTGGATCGAGCAGAATACTTGACACATACCTTGCTCTATGTGGATCTAGTTAAATACTTTTTACAATTTTTATGGTGAAAAAGAATTAGAATCGGTCCTTGTTGCTGGTCTGATTAGTTTCAGATTGCCATTAGATATACACAGACGTTGGTCTAACTTGTTAAATGTGGCTAATGAATAGTGACTTGCGACTAAATAAATCTGTGTGGATTTGTTTAAAAAATATATCTTGAAAGTTACAGTTCACCAGTTGAATGTGTGTTCTTGTTGCTGGTGTGATGAGTTTTAGATGTTTTACAACTCTACCAAAATAAATAGTAAGAAGGACGGAGATCCCTGCCGCCATCGGTTAGCAGATCAACTCGATGTCAATTCTCCCTCAAAACCCAACAAACTTCACATCCGTCCAGATAACTTTCGATGCACTCTCCGCTAGCTGTATTTTGAAGATTTAAGCTACTGTAACTTGTTTAAAATATAAAACCCAGTTTAAATACCAGCTAGGAATTACATACCTTCATAAGAAATACATGAGTGGAAAAAAATAAATATATAATAATGAAAATTAGTGTGCGTTCTTTACTCAAAAGGGATCGCAGTGGAGTGAGTTCCTTCTGATTAAAAATTGAAAGAAACCTGTCCTGCTATAATATCAAAATATTAGGTGTGTTAATAAAATAAAAACAAAAACCAAAGGCATTTCTTATAAGACTTTCTGCACGCCATGTGCGATAGCGTCAAAGTATCCATTCTGCCGCTTCATTACATCAACAGCGTTTATTTACCAGACAAACAGACCTTCGTCTCAATTAGCACCACGCCGTCATTGGTACAAAACTATAGATTTGAACCACAAAAGTGATAATAATCTAAGCGGTAAATCGCACGACAAAGTGATTTAGATTTCGAATCTTGAAGCATGGTTTTTTTTCACACTTTGTACAAGTACGTAGACGTCTGAAGTGGACCCGAGGATCAGCCTTGCAGGTATATTCTCTTCAAAACATTCTTATATTATGATATCTCTATTTCAAAACAGTCTGTCTCTCTGAATACTGAATGCCACATCGTTAACAGTACTGAGCTTGCTGTTAAAATTCAAGACAAAAGAAAGGCATGTTGTATTTATACGAGAAAAGAAATTATAGTTACTCAGTCTGGTCCTCCTATTTTGTCTTCTCAAAAACCTCTCGTTAAAATTTGATAAAACTCGTTCAAAGCTTTTTCAACGAATATATGAATACATTTGCTACTTGGACTTCATTGCTATACAAGAACTGTCTTATAGTTTTTGTTCTATAATTTGTCGAGTAAAACTGTAGTCGAACAGCAATATATAGTTACACAAAGGAGAGATCGATTCCTATCCAGTTAGCGTCAAAGCCCAGTGTTCCTGGCATTTTGTTGTCCTTTCTTTATCGGTTTCACCAAAAACATTTCATTTCAGAAGAACACATGCTGTAAATTTTGCGATGTAGCGCCACTCCCAAAAAGGATTACTTCCAGTTTTACAGTAGTGGAATTAGTGTATCTTAAAGTTCACCTAATGCATACTGGATGCCTGTGTGATTTGAAAGCCCTTATAAAATAAATAAAAATGGCTTTTACTATTCTTTGATATATCTTTTCGTTGCCGAGATATTCAATATAGAATTTACAAAATGATGACGTCTTACATTTAATTGTTATACATAGTCTTGAAAATTCCCAAATTTGTTATTTATATATTATCCCAAACTTTATTGCTTTATTTTTTTATTGTTTACTAGTAATGCGTCGATGTTGGTAGTGGTAGAATTTAGGCGACAGTGACCATTTCAATTAACCAATTATGAACTGCACAATTTTATAATTTTCATCAATTGATCTTTAAGATAGTAGCACTTAATTCATTACTATTCGCGTTAAAAATTCATTGACACTTACTAAGTCTAAAGGGACAGGTAATGCCCGTGTAATGATAACATTGTTTTTGCCCTATAACATTCCCTGGATTGTCAAAGGGCGGGGATGCTAGTTGTACTGACCTTTTAGGGATCAAAATCTGAGATTTGGTGCCTGTTAGGGTGTCACAAATGTAACAGGACCACCAGAAAGTAAGCCGGTACCTCTTATCTTACATACAGATTAAAAGCAAGATTGCCGGCATTATAAAATATCTATATAAAGATCAAAAGCAATAGGAGTGCCGTCCAAGATGGCCTCTATCTATATATAGATCAAAAGCAAGTGAAGTTCAGTAACTTTTGAATAGAATATTTGTCCAAACAGAAGCTTAGGAATGTTCGCTTTTGTGATAAAACACATGCATTATTAACAATAGTTATTAGCACAAGTGGCTTAAGTGATATTAACGCTTATCTCCGTACGTGTGCGTGATTCATAGTTATTTGATTTAGGACGCCTTAAAAGCACTCGTCTTTCGTGGGCTGTTTCAGTGAAAGACATCTTAGATCAAAACAAAGTCTCCTATGATTCGAAACCTAAACATACAAAAATATATGGAGTTTTCCATCACACGAGGTATAATGCGGTATATCACAAACAGCCACTATGGTAAACACTGACCTTATCTCATATCAACTTTTGCCAAAACAAAAACATATAATACGCTAAATACCGACAACTTTAGTTCCAATAACCTCAAACAACTCTAAACTGAAATCCATTTTAGAAATCATCAAAATGGATTTTTAACTCATTAACGTTTTTCCATTTTGTTTCCAGTGAGTTCCAAAGTTTATTAGTTTATCCAAAGTTTTTCCAGAGTTTTCCAAATTATAACTCTATGACTGATAAACGTAATAAATATCTATAAAGAGATAAAAAATATATTTTCCTATTTTTATCTTATTCTATTTCAGTCTTAATCAAATCCTTATTCCCATTCCTATTCTGATCTCATTTTCGTGTTCTTTTTCTATTCTCATTCTCATTCACACTTCTTATTCTAATAGTAAAAGAAATTTAAAAAAGACGCGCCAGCAGCCTAATCATTTTTTGTTTTAATTGCTATACTAATGATACCAAGCTTATGGCTTGGATACAACATCATTATACCTGCTAATATACAACAACTAAACCATCAATTTCGCCAAGTAAAGTGGACAACAGGTATCTAGCTGCTAGCTTCTTTTCGTCTTATTACGATTTATGTGTAAAGAGGAGTAGGATTATCTTGCAGCTTGAGACACAAAGAGGTATGAATCAACATTAGGTTTGTTTTATCCTTCACAGTATCACAATATCTCTGTTTCTTTATTCCCTTACTTCCTTAATCCCTGCTGTAGCTGTAGATTCTGTATTGGGCTATACATACACTAGTTTTCATCATCTTCATATTCACTTTACAGTTTTTGATCTTCTACTATATGTATATTTCTCATATCCTAATTCCGCATTTCTTGTTCATTTCAAAGCCTTTTCAGTAAGTTTACATGGGTTTTTCAAGTGCGTGGGAGGTGCATTTTAATTCAAATGTATACAAGATAAGAAATTGAAAGTGACTTCATTTCTCATAAACCAGTATATATATATATATGTAAGTGTAGAATATCAATAAACTGATATGCGCTACAGATATTTCATTAAAAATCTGACGACAGAAAGATTCTTATCAGATACGAATGAATAATTTTGTTGGAACAAGGTAACTATATTCTATAGTATATTATATCGCGATATTGCAACAAGATTAAATATTATTTGCTTCCATTCTTAACAGATGTCATGAGTCTTAATCATTAAAAAGGCTCATGATTAAAACCTGAGGAAGCTATTTATTGCTTTCATGTGCAGACTGAAAAGCAAGAAGAAGTTCGGTTTCTTTTTTCACTTCGCCACTGCCGACCAGCATCGAGGTCAGTAAAGAGATGTTTTCTACTGATTCAATAATGATTTTTTTCGATATTTCACTTAATTCATCAATGTATCTACAACATTCATACAGCACTGCTAAAAACTAGCATCGTGAATTGAGATTGATGAAAACTATTAGCACAGTTTATAGGATATGTTAATATATTGTTGACTCTCAAGTAAAAACACATCGCGGAATGTTTTCGTTTATGTCTGGTGAAGAACCTTGACTGACGACTTGCATGTGGTGAGAGACTAAGAAAGGAAGATGGGAAGAACTTAACAGTAAATTAGACTAGACATGGTAACCATGGTTACTCGATTTCACTACCGATCAAACCACGCAACTTCAAAAAATAAGTGCGTAAAGCATACAGACATCAAGAAAATTGCATGATTGTCATCAATATCTATATTATAATAATTTAACCAGTCCCCCGTCTGTGCCACAAAATTGTCTCAGGGTGTTTACTCTTCAGCCAACTAAAGCCCGTAAATCACAAGAGCAAGTGTTAGTGTGGTGCCTTTTGGGTATCTTTGGCTGAGAGGTTCGCTCTTTGCAAAACCAGAAATCAAAGTTTGTTTTTAAAACTGACGCTCGGCCGGATAAACCACAGGTAGCCGCCATCTTCTTTTACCCTTTTCAAGTAAATTTACTGAATGACGTCACACCCCGCCATCGGGATCGTGACACTCGGCACGTCACGCTTCATAACTCACTTCAAAGGAGGATTTCTGTGTTATTGTAGAATCGTTTGGTTTAGATTTATTTTTTTATAAAAGTCTAATGTTCAAGTAAATATCCTGCTACTCCTTTTCATCAAGCTATGGCTAAAAGGAATTGCATTCATTTGTCAACACTGGCTAAGAAAAACAAAAAAAACAAAAAAATGTCTGTGGTTCACAATAACTGATTGTAGATTTCAATCCAAATGGAAACCAACTGGCTAGAAGAAAATAATCCCATAAAATCAAGTTGAAATGGCGAGCAAACTGACTTTTTAAGTTAGGATAGCATTTATACAGCGTAAATACAATACCTAATAAGAATGATTGTTTTTTTCAAGTAGAAGAGTGAAGTTTCACGGGTTCAGTTGCCGACTAGTAGTATCTATATTTTGAATGGAATAGGAAACTTATAGAATTATATTAATAATATTGAATTGAGCTTGGCTTGACGTTTCGGTAGCACTGTTGACTGCCTTCATCACTATGAACATTGAATTTCTTAGTTTATTCCAATCATAAGTAATTTGAAACTTGAGACCCTTTTTCAAAATGGCGACCGCAAATTCAAATGATTTCATTAAACTTAAATGATTGAATGACTTAATTTTTACTGAGTAAAAAACCTAAACCTACCAACACTAGAAAAAAAAGGAAGAGCACCTTTACTTTAGTAGCCCTACAAAGATTCGTTATGTCAGGTGTTATATCAGCCGAGGAAACCTAGATTGACAAATCAGACATTTGTCAGACTGAGAGCATGGCGTGTACCTCCAGTCATACAAACATTTGTAAATTTATCATAGTAGGATCTATTCAAAGTTTCCCTTCCCCGTAGTTAATACATAGAGCTAGCATTACGTATCAGTTTTCAAAGGCTTACAATGATAGTCGTGTAATGAATTCTTATTATATCATATAACTTAAAATAGTCTTTAGCTTCAGAAGAGATTGGCCGACCAGTGAACCAGGAATTTATAACAGTTCCCGATCCTTCAGGAGAAGCCAGGTGGGCTGAAATTAGGGAGTTTAGGTATAATTAATGACTCGAAGATTTCTATTTTCAAAAACCAAACAAAAACTTTTAAGAAAGCCTTTATTCGTAGAGTAGAAAAGATAAAATGGATATCCCAGGGTTAAAAAATAAAGTAACGTCGAACACTATTGTCGCTTATTTTTCTATTGCAATATTTACTTTTATTTTACAAAATGAATTAACCTAGCTCAATTCCGCCAATACGCCTTGATATCCCTGAACAACACATTGAAAACAAAACTATTTAATGATCAAGTCCTGCAGCTATTTCAAATGAGTATTTCTGCCCTTCCAAGTATTCCAGGTTTTAATTAGTTTTTTTTGTATTTTGGTATTTTGGGCAGGGTAGAAAACCAATCAGAAGCTATGCAGTTATGTGTAGAAATAAGTCAATATCAAGTCAAAGCAGGAAGTCGAAAGAAAATATCAGGATACATCAATATATTTTGTCTTTCTCTCGTCCGACTCTGACTTGTGTATTTTCAAATCCTTTGTAATTTTAAAATGTGTATCAGTTGTCCAAATCGTACCTCGGACAATTGTTTTGTAAAAGACTGACTATATGACGCTCCTTAACAGTCCCAAATCTCAGTCTTGGTTTCTGTATGTCATGTCGTTTACCTAATGCCCGGCAGAAAACTGATAAAACCTTCTAACTGATGTCTCTTTTTTTCTTCCATCCTACATGTTTTTATCTAGATTAATGATCCCTGGCCGGCTCAAAGTTTTCTGACATGAAAAGTCTATTAAAAGGACTAAATACATTATACTTAGCGCATATATGTTTTGATAATAATAATAATAATAATGTAATCAAAAACTCAATACTTTCTACAAAAACATTATTATATTAACAAGCTTGTGGGGAAACAACAGTACCGTTGTATCAACAGTGTTAAAAAACTCATGAATATTTAATGAGGAAAACACAATAGAAATCATTGTCCGTGGAGGAGGTTTTAAATCTGATAAAACATCCTCTTCATTTGCATAAACTTTAACTCGGATTTTCTCTGGTAAACTTGGTTCATTTGTCAAAAATTCAGTAGAAAATGCGAAGATACACCTCAAGGTTTTTTAAGCTGTTCAATAAACTCGCAGATCGTGTTTTATCGGGCTTAAAACCACTCGGCTTCGCCTCGTGTTTTAAATCCCGATAAAACACTCCTGCTCGTTTATTAAACAGTACATAATGCATTACCTGCGCATCTGAAAGTGGCATCAAATATCAACAATATGATAAACTCTTTTCAAATCGGGCGTAATATTTTCCCATTTCAGTTCACATGTCATTGGTCGAGATTATCGCTTCTTAGTTCCCCAGAAATGCTTGAGAAGGTATCATATACTTATCAATAACAAAGATTTGCGTCTCAAGGGGGATATAACATTAGCTGAAATGAGAATTCAAAGCTGAATGTATCTCCAATTATTATCCTAGAATCTCCTATTTCCAACGGGCTCAACAAGCCGAAGGGGGAATCATAGGTCTCCTGACGCCTATAGTAACGGATTGTGTATCTTGTTATCGAATTATGAATAATTAAAACACAATAGAAATCAATCAGGAGAAGTCTGTACATGTGTTACCGAATCGTCCTTATTTGCATTCAACTTTAACATATATGGACTTTCTCGGTCAAACTCAATTCAATCTCAAAAATATTAGTATTACACGAAATTATACTCCTAGACAATGGATAAGCAATATATATTAATCTTGTCTGATCTGTATGGGCTTGACGTATTACACGTATACAGTATTACACGTTACATCAAATCGCAGAATCATTGTCGCAAAGACTCCTAGGTAATCCGGCACCAACGACACACGAAAGAAACACTGTTTATTTTGAATTCTTTGAGCCGTGCAATGTAACTTCTACTAAACAATATAATTATGATTGCTGTATGGGCTTTACGATCAAGTTCTAAGATCAAGTTTCCCAGAATGCCTTTCAACTATCTTATTTTTTCATGAATGTAATAGGTATATAATGATGATCACAACAAGGGGTCATTACAATCGTATTACGGCTGATTATCTGAACAGGATTTCTAGCTATTAAAGTGAAAAAATAGAGAGTAAAATATATTCTTACGCAAGTTTTCCTTTTGACTACATTAAAAATAAAGTATGAAATGTTCGTTTTTCATTGGTCATAATTTCGGCAAGCTGGCGCCGCACGCTCTAGTGTACTCGAAAAACAACCTTCATTAACTTTACTTCTCTTCTACAGTATGTCAACATAATGAAAAAAGAAATTTCGTTCGTTTGAAAGCATAAAGATCAGTGACTTTTACTGCTATTCTGAAAGTGCATGAAAGGGGAAAGCCTAAGGTCGGATCGCCTAACGGAGAATCCTTTGTAACGCTGACCAAGAACATAGCGAATATACTGAATTCCTCTCTCTTAAACATATGTGCAAGACCAAAAGATACGTCACAAGAAGGAAAATAACTTCCACTTGAAAGCAAGAAAGGTATTACATCAGTTTACTACACTAAACTAAAGACACTTGAAAAGAAAAGCCTAACGGAGAATCGGATATAACCCTGATCAGAAACACTAGATAGTATTTTGCCTCTTTCTAAACCATCTGTGACAATGTATACATCACAATAACATATATCACTTGACAGCAAGAAAGGTATTCCATTTACTGCTAATCTAAAGCTAGATACTTGTAATCCCGGCAAAAGCCCAGTAGTGGTCAATCGGATAAAACATAAAAAGCACTACTTGGACTTTGTGATTAGCTCCTTTGAAACCATCTCTACATGACCACACATTAGTTCATAACAAAAGAAATCAAGAAAGGTATTTTATTTACTACTAATGTAAAGATACTTAAAGGGGAAAGTATATAGCGGTTGCCGATAAAGACCTCTTAGGAAAATCAGAGGTTTCCATTTGATGTGTTTGACTCTTTAAAACCGTGTGTATACAAGACCATGATCCTTTAGAAACGAGACTATATACAAAGCCACGCGTATAAGTCAACCAATTAGAAAGAGTCACTGATTAAAACTGTGTGTATACAAGACCATGGTCCTTTAGAAACGAGTCTGTATACAAAGCCACGCGTATAAGTCAACCAATTAGAAAGAGTCACTGATTAAAACTGTGTGTATACAAGACCATGGTCCTTTAGAAACGAGTCTGTATACAAAGCCACGCGTATAAGTCAACCAATTAGAAAGAGTCACTGATTAAAACTGTGTGTATACAAGACCATGGTCCTTTAGAAACGAGTCTGTATACAAAGCCACGCGTATAAGTCAACCAATTAGAAAGAGTCACTGATTAAAACTGTGTGTATACAAGACCATAGTCCTTTAGAAACGAGCCTGTATACAAAGCCACGCATATAAGTCAAAGAGTCACTGACTTAGACTTGAAAACCAATATCGAGCCAGACGCAGATGAAAACACCTACAGTTTATGCCGATCAACATATAAGCAATTCAGAAAATTAGAAGGAACACGTAAATGTAATTACCACCCAACCATCGGTGGACAAATTAATTTTGAATTTCAAGAATGTTATTTCTTGTTTTACAGACTGGTGAACTCTTTTGAAGTAAGATCACATCTAAAGATCATTAATCAAAGGTAAGACTGCGTATCATTTGAAAGTATAAAAGGCACTGTTTTGCAATGTTTTGATATATACTTAAAAATACAATCGATCGTCTATGAGAAGAAATATACTAATTTCACAATACGGCCAGAATTTGACCCATTTTGTAAATAATCCATGAACGGGTAGTATTATCATTCACTCTTAATTATTCTTTCATAGCAGAGGGAAAGTTTTAAAATAAATTTAAAAAAAAGACCCCTGAATATTACTTTTTTTAAATGTTATGTACCAATATAGTCTTTGAAGTACAAATATAGTTCGTGAACGAGAGACTAACTCATAAATTTAGCTAATATTGCCAGAATTTTACAAATTTACAAATAATCTATCAATGGTTAACTTTTTCCCCAGTGTTTATTTAACATACATGGAGGAGGGGAGTTTTTAAGATTGATTTTAAAAAAACTTGATTATTCTAAAAAAATGGAACTAGTGGGGAAGGGGGAAGTTTGAATTGCTGATTGGCTTACCCTTAAGGCGGCGTCTAACATGTTTTCTGGCATGGGTAGTAATCAGATTAACTTGCCCACTTTAATTAAGTTAAGAGCGTTCTTTTTTATATTTCGAACAATTCTGTAAATATTAGCGGTAAGGTCTGGCTCAGAAATACCGACTAGAGAAAAAAAAAATCAAGAAACAAAATAACAATTCAGGAATCCGAAAAGATAGCCGTGCCGAAGTACATTCAAGTTGTTTATTGAACACTTTACTACTTCCAGATAATTTTCTTTTACGGTCTTTCGTCTCCGGCCCAAATCATTTCCGATTCCGTTCCCAAATACAATCCTAAGTTACTCCCTTAACTTTAAGTAAAATAAGTTCATCATTGACCAGTTGATAATGCTATATTCTGAAGGATTTATCCTGTACATATAATGAATAATAATACCATTCACGGTTTCTTTTTATGTAGGTGTCATTAGATACGTTAATGTTTCGTCTACATACATATTTTTGTTTCCCAGCTTTCGGATCCGACAGATCCTTCTTCAGGGATAAAGGTGTACAATAATATTTGAAAAGCGACTAAACTGATAGGTGTGAGAAGCCAGCGTAACCATAGAAGAAAAATACAGAGCGAGCTAAAGAAAACTAACGGTAAATTGCGTGAGCTGGCTTCGCACAGTGTATCAGTTTAGTCGCTTTTCAAATATCATTGTACACCTTTCCCCTGAAGATGGATCATGTATGATCCGAAAGCAATAAAAATATATACACCTAATTGCAAGAAGGTTGTCATATAAAAATAATAAAATAACAAACAGGAATTAATTATTTTTGTAAAACAGATGTAATCATTTCACTGTTTTCGCATGATTTGAATTTAAGTAAGAAAAAAAGTAAGAAAAAAGCTTAAAAACTAAGAGCCCATATAACATGTGTAGAGACCATAGACATGACAGTAGGGGGTGCACTATAACTAGGATTAAAAACTTCTTCCATTAAAAGATTAAAAGACTCGCTGCCACTCCGAAGTTACTGCGACTCATTTTGTATTACAAAAGCGGAACGGACAAGCGCGAGACCAAGTTGAAGGCATGGCGGTTATTATTATGTTGTCAAGTATCCATTAGTGGATAGTCGGCTAAAAGTACAATCAACGCTTACACATTTTTGTTTTGGTTGTCGATCGGATTGATTACTATAATGTTAGGTATTCATAGCTCACTTACTTACTTATAAAGGAAGGTAACTTTTGCCGTTTCGCATTAGAATACTTATTTTAGACAATTTCTTCGGTGTGGCGATGGTATTGAAACACGCAAGCTGAGAGGGTCCTGAAGGGGCCCTAATCCCAGCCCAATTTCCCAGCCCAAAATTTTGCAAGGTCCCCGTCCCAGTGATGTAAAATCTCATTCAGAGTTATAGAGTCAGAGTTAAAGATTTTGCGAAATCCCAATCCCAGTAATGGCTAAATCCCAGTCCCAGTGCATGAAATCCCATTTTCCCATTCCCAAAAAAGGCGAATCCCAGCTTCCATTTTACCCCTTCAGGACCATCTTTCAATAGCACACCAAGAGAGCATGAAGTTCATATTCTCTTGAGCAAGCGCATGTGTCCTGCATGTATGAGAGTTCTGGCACAACTTGAACGACCATAAATCGAACAACAAGTTTCCAGGATCGATTCCAGGAAAATACAGGATTCTAGCTCAGGCGCGCGCTATTGAAAACTTTAAAAAATTCGTGCTTCAACAACAACGGCACAATGAAGACTGGAAGAATAACAGTGATCAGGAGTGTTTGAAAATATTTTTTAAAAAGTAATTTTTAAGTTCCAAGTCAGAAACAAATTTTAAATAGAACATATTTTCTCTTGCCGGTAACATTCTAGCAATAGCGTGCCTGGTTCTTATTACTATTCTACTAATGTCGGCCGGGAATATTAAGAATATTAGTTCTGCTGAGTTTGAAGATATGATAATAAAATTTAATATTTATAAAGCGTAAATATCCATACACATATGATTAAATTCACTTAATAATGAGATTCGTTGCCACATCAAAAACTACTTGATATTCAGCCAAATCTTCAAGAAACAAATGTTTTAAAGTCAAAATAACGACAAAAATAACAATCTAGAATCATGAACCATATCCTACAGACATGTGAGTCGTTTTCAATAGCACTCACGAAATCGTACAATTTGGCGTCGAGACAAAATAAGGTTTTTTGGTAGACTTCATTTAAAGTGCGGCATGGTCGGAAAACACTTCAAAGTTTTCAAGGACACGTGCCTATGCATTGTCATTGAAACGCCTTTTATATTGGCGCCCACCAAAACCTACTTTGTCGCGACGACGTTTCCGCGCATGCTACTGTATGTGAGAACGCCTGGAAATATTGAATCCCGAAACTATAACCTGGAAAGGGAATATGAGTGATAAGGGTTGATGGCAAATAAAACTGGCAAATTTGTCAAAGGTTAAAGATAAAACTTGAGTCATTGACGAAACAACTTGTTTCATTAATCATTTCTTCAAAACAAATGGAGAATATAAAACCAAATAATGTAGTATGATGTCGTCCTTATCATTATCATTTAGATCGCCATCATCATCGACTTCAACCTTCATAAAAAAATTCTATAGTTTCAATCATCACACAGTCGAGACTAATGCATGGTCAATACAATATGAGTTTGACCTACACCGCTGGCAACAATATCTGCCATTTTCATTTGACATAGTTCAATGTGTTAATGATCGACACAACTAAATATGCTAGGTGTATTGTAGTCAAACCTGAACTCAAATACAACTACAACAGTTATACAAATGTTGAGAAAGGTTATATCAGCCACTGAAACTTCAGCTATAAACTTCAAGCTGTTTCCTGCAGACCTCCTACTGAGAATCAAAGAATTAACGGCAGTCGATACTTTTTCTTATGGATATGTAAAAGTTTTGAAATTCAAAAAAGCGGTGTTTTCAATAAACCAATGCAAACACTTTTATCTAAAAAATATATTGAACAACCACTATCATAACGATACAACTGTTTTCAATTTCGATGATAAGTTTTGTCCAATCTATTTTAGTTCACTACCAATATTTGGTATATTCAGAACAGATGTCTCTCTTGACAGATAAAGTATTTTGGGGGCGTCTGAGCATGCGTAATCTTTAAAAACCTTCAAGCAAGGATGGAAAGTCTTGACTGATGGTGCAGAGAGAAGCTCCAGGAAATGGTCAGAACGCTAAGAACTATACCGAATGATCTACAAAGGTACCTCTAACGTAATTTACTCAATCGATTGAGAATCACCTTTACTTTTCGTCTCTCGCTCCTTGTATTGTGCAAGGATCATTTAGTAGTGCTATTTACTTTTCATTCCTCAGCGGTAGAGCAGCAAAAAAACTAGGCTGCTATTTTCTTGATTATCTTATTTAACTGGAGGTGATACTGCAAAACTATAAGCGTTTCATTTGTGTTACTGTTGCTCCAAACTTGTGACAAAATGCTGTTGAATTAGAGTAAAGCTTCTTGGAGATATTTACGGAAAAGTCAGTTTTCTGCTGACCAAAATATCACCTCTCCCAAAGTACAAGGCTTTATATCTCTAAACTTCATTCACTAAATTTTGGGCGCATTTGATATTTTGTCCATTGGCCCGCAAAGAACGTGTTTACAAAATATTGAGCTTTAAAACGTATAGTTGTCCTTATAACGAGGCCAAAAACTGTTTTTCTGCCTGTCTGAACTTCGTCATCCCAGACATAGTCAAACCCCTGTTAGTTTGATTCATTAACTTAGAGATTTTACTTGATCTCAAGTTTGGCTCAAGAAGTCACTTGCTAACTTGCTCTCAGGTATTTATTTTTTTATTTTTTATTTACATAAACTTAGATTCCTGATATACGAATAGAGGGCTTATAATTAGGTAACCTGGACTAGAGTAACGGCTGTGTGGTGCTACTGGATGATATACTCTCAGTTTTTCACTAAATTCGCTAGATTACTAGAACTGAAGGAAGACCAAGGCGAGGACGAGTTAAGAGATCAGGTAATCTAGCTAGACAAGCTGAATGATTATAAAGGATTAACTGACTGGGAGAAGTGCTCACGGTGGGTGAGAATGAAGGAAAGGACACATGCATTAACGAAATTTAAACAGCAAATTAAAGAAAGCAGTGGGTAATAATTCCACTCGCAGCGCTAAACGATTATTTGGTTTCCTTCCTTTCTTTTATTAATTTTTACCCGTGTTTCCGTCTTTACGTTAATTTAACACAGATCTCGGCTTCAAGGTATAAACGCATTTTCTACTTGCCGAGGAAAGTCATAAAACTTCAAACAAGGACCGCGGAATCAGACACAATCAATATACAAGTCTATATACACCTTAAGGCTGAAAGACTTGCCGTAGCGGAAGACAGTTAGTACAGGCATCATGCTGCGACAGTGCTCATGATTTATGTCTCTATTATTAGAAATACCAATACCTGTTACCAGTTCGCATATATATTGAGTATGTTTATTAACTACTTTTGTTAGTGAAAATTAAATCATTGTCTCCTTGTTAATGAAAAATAAGATCTTTTCACATTTTGCTGAAGACTCGGTGAGAAAGAGCCTGGCTAACAATTAGCGAAATGTCTCATACTGAACCGAACTCGTCATTACAACATGATCAGTCGAACTTTTAGAATCTTTCTTTGCGTCTCATTGAAAAATCCCTTTCAAATGTCTGATATGTTGGATGCCTTGAATTACAGGGGAAAGAAGATCGTTAACTGACAACTTCATGCATGTCCATAGTGCATAGGATTGTCACAGGAAGCCCAAACAAAGTTCCTGTTTATACTTTATGTGACAGAGATATACAAATGAGACATTTAACCACAGGCAGCCCAAACAAGGTTCCTGTATTGGTTTATAAGGCAATGCATGAGACTAAGGATAGAGAAGATTAGGGCATCAAGGGTGACATAGTGGCAGTGCATCGCCTCTCACCTTGACATCACAGGTGAGTAGAGTTTGATAGGTCTCTCCCTTGATTTGAGGGTTTTTCTCCAGGTTCAGTCTCCGGTTCCTCTCTCTCCCGCAAAAAAATAACTTGTTAAATTCCAATTCGATCGATGATTTTAATCAGCCCTGACTTTGATCAGCCCTGTGGTTGTTTCAGGGAATCGATAAAAAGATGTAAACCATTTATCTGGAAAATCTGCCGTAAAATGAATTTTAGTTTTTGGTTGTATTTAACCTATATCTTATCTCCCGGTAAAATATCAGCGGGAGTTTACGACTTCTATTTTGTTAATTATGAAAGTCTGCTTTCTTTCTTCTTACTACGCTGCCAGCGATAATTTTAGGACTTTTAAATCAAAATTTGAAAAGAAGCCCACCTCAGTCCTCGCCTTCAAAATTTATTCCCACAGCCAGTACATGGTACATGCTATGAGGTTGTTAGCAGTTCCTTTGAACTTCGGCAATAGTTTAACATTTTATTTCCAATCAATTCTTTGTTTGTGCAAGTGCATCAATATAAAAATGTTCTCTCGAGCGTTTTCGGAAACAATATCAATTAATTGACACCGAAATAGAAATAGAAAAACATTACGCCCAAGATAAAATGATCCATAAATGACGTCTAGATTTTGAAGGACTTCTAAAGGGTGGTATTTCATAAAAATTATCTGAAAGAAAACGCTAGAAACAACAAATTTCGATTCGATAATTCTCGACTCAAAAACGGAGCAGATGGATTAACGCAAGTGGTTACAACAAAGTTGTTACGACAAAGAAAAGCATCAAATCATGACGACCTTATGAGAGGTGGAGACTTATTCTTCGATTGCCTCTTACGTCATCGCGGCCTCTCGGGGAAGCGTTGGTGCTATTTAACAAACTATCTCTAGCTAGCATCCATTGTTAACGGTACCAAAATGGCCGCCATGTTTTTGTCTTTTGACTCTTTTGGGAATGCTTGCAACCCATCAATTCGGTTTGAGAAAAAAATACATTTTATTTACCACTGCTTTAAATGTTGCGCTATTCAGTCTAGATGGGGCATTCTATTCAGTTCAATTCCGTCATTCCATTCAATTCAGCACTATTCCGTTGCATTTTATTCCACACCGTTCCGCTCAAGTCAATTCGATTCGGTCCTATTTTATACTTTTCTTTTCCGTTCTATTTCATTCCATTCCATCACATTCTATTATTTTTTTACTCTCAATAACTTTCTATCGTTTGTTCGTTCGTTTGTTACCTTCGTGTGCAAATTGCTCATTTCTGATCACACGACATTCCCTTGAGAAATCTTATTTTATTAAAATATTTGCACATGAAAAAATCAACTCCCAAGAGTGGCATCAAGTGGTCTGAAATGGGCATAACAAACAACGATGGTAAAGAGATCTATTCTTGAGTTCTTTCATGATTGAGTATGCAACGAGACAAGGTGTCGACAGGTGTGAGAAAAAGCCATTTTGTCTGTAATCTTTATTATCTTCATTGGGGGTGTTTCTCGAAACAGATACTCAGCAGATGCTTAATGCATGGACATAGGTTTTTCTATTGCTTTTTAGATATGTTTTCAACTGCATTTCATAAGAGCCAAATATATCAAATACGTCAAATACATCATAAACTATACCTAAAACTTTACTTTTTCCCTTACTGCTATTGCTTTTAACATGATAATACAAATGGTTTTGCTTCGTTATCTTATTACCACCGGAGGCTATTTCCAGTCGAATAAAACTAACCTAATTGAGGAAAAAGGAAAATGTTTTCTATCTCAAGGTCTTGGATTCATTGTTATCTTTCAGGGTACATTAGCATATCAAGAGGAAATGCGCTCGCCCATGGCCAATAAATGAGCCACTTGATTGAGTCACCTGATTTATAACTTAAGAAGTTATAGGCTCTCAATATCGATCATACAAATAACGCCTAGATTTTTTTTTTTTTTCATTTATAGAATAGCAAGTAAGCTTTAGATGATGATAAATTGTTTTCGCCGTATTTTTCTAAAAGAGATAAGTAAAACTGAGGAAACTGAAATAAGCGTTTTCAACTAAACTGTCACGTGAGAGGTCTAGACATTTTTAAATGCTAAAAAAGATATTTAAGATCAGTTAAGCACCTTGGCTGTTCTGTAATCAGTTGAAGCTTTTCCTTAGCACATACAAATACGAATTTGTAATCGTTGTTGGTTTACCATAAGAAGGTGTTACATCTACTAATCTTTTCTGTCGTTTCAGTTATTGAATAGAGAGGAAAGGGAATAAAAGACGAGACAAACGATGATGAACTCAGCGTTAAACAACACTTCTTTTACCGCACAACTGCGATGTGCAGCAAGTGAAACTGATTCTACGACACTTAAGGTTATCAAGACAGTACTATACTTCCTTATCATGATAGCTTCGCTTCTTGGGAACTTATTCATAATAATCATCGTTTACAAGAAGAAAAACATGAGACGAACAACCAACATCTTCATTGCCAACATGGCAGCATCGGACATGTTCATCGCTGCTGTTGTCAGTCCTAGAATTCTTATAGAACTCTACATAGGGCCTCGTCTTTGGCTCATTGATGGGATATTGGGAAGCTTTTTATGCAAACTCTGTTTCTTCTTTACAGACTTTTCTGTCAGTATTTCAATCATAAGCCATGCCGTCATCGCCGTGGACCGTTTCTGGGCAATAGTCTATTCTCTTCGACCGTCCTTATTCACCCCCTCTCGTAGAAAGTACATCATCGTATTCATTTGGCTGTACAGTTTTTTAGTTCATTCACCAAATTTGTACGCTCACAGACTGCAAGAAAGAAATGGAGCTAAGTTCTGTATGCTTGATTGGTCGCCATTAGACAACAAGACGTCAAAGAAAACATTCTTCGGAGTCATTTTCATCATGGTGATTTGCATTCCTGTCATCTTGATGACCGTGTTATATTCATGGCTTGTTGTATCATTAAACAGTAAAAACAGCTTTTCATCACAAACATCTGAAGTGCGCAAACAGCGACGTAAGGAAGACATCCGTGTTTTAATTAAAGTCGTCGCCATGGTGATCGTGTTCCTATGCAGCTTGATCCCTATCACTGTATTGGCACTGCTAATGTACTATGCATGGGATGGGAATCTAGTGTGCGGTGCTTGGGGGTATGCTTTTGTAGCGCATATGTTGTTTGTGTCAAATAGCGCTATCAACCCTTGGTTATGTATCTCTATCCACGAGAGTTACAGACATCACATCCGAAAGATGTTCTCGTCTTGGCAAAATTGGTCCACGAATGAGTCACAAAGACACAGGGATCAATCAGGGGCATTAAGTGAATCTTGCGAAAGGACAATGAATCACCGCATCAGCGATACTAACCATCTAAGATTAAAATCCAATGGTGTGGATGAAAAATTGCTATTACATTGTGACGATGTTGTCGAGAAAGAATCCTGTGTATAACAGATGGAAGACAGGGACAAAGTGAAACACTTGAGCCAAATCTCCAATCTGATTGCACTGTCCGATGGCGATGTTTTTTTTAGAACTTAAAGGAGCAAAATCAATCAATGATGCACAACCTGATGTAACACAATTGGGATATGATTAGCAAAGGATAGCAATTGGAAGGATGTAAAGTGAAGAGACTATCTATTTGTACCATGGTGATAGCCATCCATGGATACTGCCAAGCCGAACTATATGGTATCATCAATGATCCTACAATACGTTTACTATACATTTGCAGAATCACAGTAAAATAATGGATGCTGTATAAGGCAACACTTGAATTGCAATGTAGAATAACCATCTACTGCAGCAAGCCAAATGGATAACAAATCAAGATATATGATCAATGAACTAGAGGTAGAAGCAATAGATTGGATACAATATAAAGTAACACTTGGAATACTATGTGGCTAGTACTAGAATATTAGCCATACCTGGCAATCAGTGTTATCACCATAATAAAGGTGAAATAGAAACAATAGATGGGATTGTTGCTGTTTTGGGTAACACTAGAATAACCATACATGGCAATCAGTGTAATCACCATAATAAAGGTGAAATAGAAACAATAGATGGGATTGTTGCTGTTTTGGGTAACACTAGAATAACCATACATGGCAATCAGTGTTATCACCATAATAAAGGTGAAATAGAAACAATAGATGGGATTGTTGCTGTTTTGGGTAACAGAATAACCGTACCTGGCAATCAATGTTATCACGATAATAAATGTGAAGTAGAAACAATAGATGGGATTGTTGCTGTTTTGGGTAACACTAGAATAACCATACATGGCAATCAATGTTATCGCCATAATAAAGGTGAAGTAGAAACAATAGATGGGATTGTTGCTGTTTTGGGTAACACTAGAATAACCATACATGACAATCAATGTTATAATCATAATAAAAGTGAAGTAGAAACAATAGATGGGATTGTTGCTGTTTTGGGTAACACTAGAATAACCATACATGGCAATCAATGTTATCACAATAATAAATGTGAAGTAGAAACAATAGATGGGATTGTTGCTGTTTTGGGTAACACTAGAATAACCATACATGGCAATCAATGTTATAATCATAATAAAAGTGAAGTAGAAACAATAGATGGGATTGTTGCTGTTTTGGGTAACACTAGAATAACCATACATGACAATCAATGTTATAATCATAATAAAGGTGAAGTAGAAACAATAGATGGGATTGTTGCTATGTGGCTAACACTAGAATAGCAATACATAAGATCCCTTGTCATACTGCATATCATCGACGAAAGATTTTCAGATCACGCTAATGCCGGTTTGAATAGAAATCGTATTTACTTGAATACTGAACATCTCCTTGACCCGGCGTGTATTCAGTCAACTGTAAATTCGATAGATTACGTTTACTTTTAATTACGCAGCAACCATATTAGTTGAAACAATAGGTTTTGAATCCCTTGGGTCCCCTTGCCCTCGCTTTGAGGCGTTTCAGAACGTTTCAAACAAAGGTTACGTGTAGTAGTAGTAGTAGTAGTAACCTTTATTTAGACAGGGTGGCCCATTCAGCTAAAAGCTGGTATCCAGAGGGGCCCTGTATCCTATAAATATATAAAAATAATAACATATACTATGTGCATACAAAGAGATACGAAGAAAACTATAAACTATATACATACAAAGAGAAAATGTATAAGGAAAATTTATATATAAATAAAAGAATAATAATAAATACATATTTTTCTTGTCTCCTTCCAACATCTACAACAACAAAACAATTATTACTGTTATAAATACAAGAAGGGGAGAAAAACTATCTATAGATAAATTTAATCAGTCGGAAAATTTATAATATGCTATAGGTCTAAAATGTATATGCCTAGCTAGGCAGGAAAGTCATGGCTCTTAAATGTTGATATTGAGATGGCAGGCCCGTAACCAGGGGGGAGCACAGGGTGCACGTGCACCCCCCATCAGACCAAAAGGTCCGCTTTTTATCAACATTTGTTTGTTAAAGTTAATAAAGTTCATTATTATTATTATTATTGCTTGAAAATAAAAAAAAAATACAGATTTAATGTAAATCAAAACTATAACGGCTACTTCTATTTTCTATACTACACTTAGGTCCATTTTTACTTGATGTGCACCCCCCCGGTAAATGTTCTGGTTACGGCCCTGGATGGTGTCCTTGATATTACATGGAAGGGAATTGAAGACTAATGTTCCAGAATATCTAAAGGTTCTTTTGCCCAGACTTAATTTCGGCTTAGGGAGATGGATATCGTTTCTCTTTCTAGTGCTATATGAGTGGATACTACTGTTCCTGATAAAATATTCATTCAGATATTTGGGAACTAAGTTATGTAGACATTTGAAAACTAGAATACATTTGTTCATTTTTTTGATGGTCTCTAGATTTTTCCAGCCAAGAGTATTTAGTGCCTCGCTTGAGCTGTCTCGTTTGTGATTTAAGCCCATTGATTACACTATTGGTTACTATTTATTATGATAAAATAAACACAGCAAAGTGTTGGAAAACTAGTACTTTCAAATCAGTTTTTCTGGCTAACTGTTGTGCACACCAAGTGGTTCAGACTCTAGGTGCGAAATGCATTGTTAACATATGGGTTCCCCGCAGAGCTTAAAAAAAATCTACTGTTCTCCCTTCCAATCCAAATTTATCACAAAACGTCAAATATGATATTTGCAGACAATATTTATTTACTTTGAGATTGATTTAAAATACTGAGGTACGAATTGGGAACAAAAAGTTGGCCTATTCTTAGGTTAACAATGCATGATAGATTGAACGGAAGGTTTGGAGCTTTGGCCTGGACTAGTAAATGGATTAGTTCAAACTAGAAACGGCGTAGTTTTAGACAAATAAAGGTTTAGAAATCAAAGTTGTCAATTTAGTACTAAAAAGAAAGTCCATCTGGAAGTACTTACTAGCAATTGTAAAGCTGAATGAAAAAGGTACTAATTACCGTTGAAATACGAAATCATAACATCCTGAGAGAGTCTACAAAGTAACCATATTATGGCTATGTTTATCTTAATTTTAAGAAATTCCGGTAAAAACACTAATATTTGAGTGTAAATATCTTGAGGGTAAGAACTTTCGTAAAGTGGTTGGGTTTGTACTGAGAATATAATGATACAGCCTACAATTGACACAAGTCTCTGTGGTTGTAAACAGTCCTTCTCAATGGCACGCAAATGGAATGTCATGGAAACCCTTTACTTAACCTCCACCAAAACCTACTTCCACGTTCATATGACTGTAAACGCAAGCAAACGCCTTATTTCTTCTCGCCGTTTATTATTGGTCATTTCATGATCAAAGAGAGAATTATCAAAATTTCCTCGTGATTCAATTCATCTTGGTTAGCAGTGATGATAGACGTTGGTTTTTAAAAACAGAACGCATGTTAAACTATGAACGCCCGTTTTAATGTATTTTTATATTGTGTATAATGAAAGACATCCAGGTGTCCGGTGTACGCACGAACTCATGACAAATCACAGCGCGCTTCGATGCTTAGCTAAGCAGCTCTAGATCCCAGTATCTTTCTCTCGACGGAGAATTCAGAGAAAAAAGTTGAAGTACGTTGATGTATAAAAATCACAGCGAATATTTGCCATAATTAATCGATCCCTCAAAAATCAACTTCTAAATTCCAATTGGAATGCAGTGGAGTAAGAGCCACTCTGTGGATTCCACTGCTAATTATCATTATTATTATTATTATTATTATTATTATTATTATTATTATTATTATTATTATTATTATTATTATTATTATTATTATTATTATTATTATTATTATTATTATTATTACTATTATTATTATAAATAATTATAAAATTTAGGTCCTGGAACTTTTTATATTAGTTTCCCCCCCCCCCCCATATATATAAGATTTTTATACATTTTCTATGATTTATGTTATAGTCTTAGGATATATCCTCATGATTTATATATTTCCTTTTAATATTACATGTAAAAAGATATTTTTTAGTATTAATCCCTTTTTTTAGATTCTATAAATCATTAGTATCTTTATTATTCTTCAAAATCACTGTTAATATTTTCGTGTCTTTTTTACTATTTTCATTATTATTATTATTATTATTATTATTATTATTATTATTATTATTATTATTATTATTATTATACATATTTTATAATTTTTTGTTTTTTAGATCCTTTAATATCGCTCGTTTTAACATTATAATTAATTATTGCTATTATTGTCTTCTTTATTATTGTTATTATAATTATTGTGAAATAAAGTTATTATTATCATTATTATTATTATTATTATTATTATTATTATTATTATTATTATTCCCCATCTCTGACATCTCGAATTCCGCACGATATATGACTTTGAAAACTGGGGCGAGGACCGCTCGAATTACAACAACAATCCTTTTCGCACTTACTTTTTCGTACAGCTGGATAAGGTGCGCACCGCTAGGCGTTGGCTTTTTGGGACACACAGACACTGATAAATCTACGACCGAGAAATACTGGATCGATATTGCCTCTGGCTGTCTGGCATCGAGAGGTTATTTTTCTCATTTCTAATAGAAATAAACAGGTAACTATATTTAGATACATATGCTACGATAAGGTAATGTCCTACATATTATTTCCTTATTCGCCACTTTCACATCCACATCCCCATAATGCATTGCGTTCTTGGGGGCAGCAACGAGACAAAATCGGCTTTAATATTACCATAACGATTAATAAGAATTCAAGGAAAACCATCTGAAAACACTTATGCATCTATCTGAAGTAACAAAAACCAGAAAGAAAGAAATTTGAACAGTTTTAAGTAAATGTTGTGATATTTCTTAGTAAGTCCATACATTGTCTGTAACACCCAACGTTTCATTCTCCCATTCGTGTGGAACTAATTCTGATTAAACTGATAGAGTGCAAACAGTATACTCGTGAAATTTTAGTTATACTAAGTAGTTTTTAGGCTAGTCTTTACATGGGACTTTTAATGCATGTCCTGTTGATTATGCCCTCAAATAGATATTTGTATCTACTTGTAAAGTTAATAAATAAATAAATAATTAATAAGTACAATTTTATGCAAATTCTATTCTATTCAGTGAAATATTTCAACGAAGAGTTGAATGAAATTGGTGAAAACGTTAGGAAATGAGCAACAAAAACTGCAACAATCTTAATAGTCACAATAATTTATAAACTCTCATCTCAAGGATGCAAATTAAAACAGAAAGTACGTCATTCAATTTCACAAAACATCTTATGATACTCAAAAAGAAACACCGGGATATTATTACTGTTTAAAGATTATGAAGTTCATTAAAAAGCATTTATCGAATTGGAGAGCTCTACATGGAATTCATCATTACATCATTACATCATTACATCATTACATCATTACATCATTACATCATTACATCATTACATCATTACATCATGCATGTAAAACTGTCGATGGAAGGAATCAATGTAACTGGTGCAAAGAAAGAGGATGAAAAGGACCGTTTATGTCCAGAATTCTAGAACCTTTTCCTGATCAGGAGAAGGAAGGGCGCTACAAGGATGTCTTCAAAACATCCAACACCACATCTACTGGTCAACCAAGATCTATCGATCAATTTGCTCTACGAGCAAATTTGAAAATGTTTTTTGCTGATAATAAGTTATCATGGCAGTAAATAGGGCAAAGAAATCGAAGATTTCTCTGTGAAATATATTGTTGACAAAGAATACATCAAAGGGTATGCCAACACTTGGAAGAGCTGGAAGCTTGTGCCCTTATACGGGCTAGTAAAAAACAAAGGAAGAAGTGAAAAAGGCAAAGTCATTTATCTATCTATTTAATGACTATATGACTGGAAGAAATTAGTAAACACAGGAAACTGTCTTCCTACATCATGCACTACAAACTTTCTTATCAAGGAAAGAAAAAATGACTGGGTGGAGTGAATTAATAGTCATTTCGCTTTTGCTCCTTGCAACCAACTGCTCCAGGGGCCACACTCTAAAGAAGATGACATTGTCGACTTTTCAAGTGAGGATGAAATTAAAGTAGTGATGATGACAGTCGGGATAGACACGGATGAAGATGATTAAATTTTTGGGAGGGCATGGGGGCTGGAAAAATTGAAGAGAAAGAGGGGGGCAGCGAAAAGTCCCTTACACCCAACAAGAATACATCTATAATGTCGCAGTACCCTCTCCCCTTATTTTAGAGGATAATGATCATGTAACTTATTACAAGAACAACTGACCTAAGCCATGTCCGCGCTAACTTCTGATACGAAGGAGAAACTAAAATGAAAGTTTAGCATAGGAAGATTGATTCGACTGGTTTAGCGGGAAAAGGTCACATGAACAGTTGTTTATTACAAGGTTAAAAGGGTGCTTCACAAACCAGGCAATGATAGAATATATACTCAACGACTTTAGTGGGTGGAATCAATGATACTTTTAGGGCCATTACGTTCTGTTTCAAGGTCAGAACATCCTTATCAGATAATTATCCAAAACCATTAGAACTAGTCGCCAGTCAATTAAAAGCTTTTAGAGTTTTGACTTTTTCAAGAGCACTTTATAGCCTTTGATAAACAAGGAGTGTGATCACGTTTAATACAACTTTTAACTAAACCAAAGATCTATTGATAATGTAATATTTTTGATCAGCAATTCCAAAGTAACGGTTTTTCTCTTTCCATACATCGTAAGATACGCAACGTACTTTCTCCTTTTCCTTTGTTTCATAAATCTCAAAATGACAAATACTATCACTATTATCATGATCGTATCAATGCCAAGACCATGGCAACCATGAACATATTATTACCATGGCGTACATCACGACCATTGCTATGGAAACAATTATTACTACTACCACATATCACTATATAAGGCTAATAAGTACTAAGAGTATATGCTTATTCAATTCCATCGGAAATTCATTGATGTGCTGGAACTAGCGTTTTCATTAATAAATACCATATAGAAAAATTCTTTTGATGTTTGCAGATGTTGCAAACCGCCAAATTTGGGTGCGCACCAAGCCTTTAAAAAGATAAGCATTTATTCGTAAATGATTAATCGACAAACTGAATTTTAATTAGAAGAAAGTAGAATGGAACTCTCATTTGGTACATTAACTTTTTAGTTAAGCAGGTTTCGTCCTTCTGCCATGTTCAACGTAGAACCAGCAGTGAATACTACCGAGAGAGCATAAATAAGAGAGGGAAACTTTTTAATAACGCGCGCCATGTTGGGCTATTTCAGTTTTAGCATCCAAAGTCGTTTGGTTTTTATTTTTTTGATGGCGTGGACGTGTGCGCGCGGGCTCAAAAACAACATACTTTTCGTCGATTTTTCTCACTTTTTTCGACAAAATCTATTAGATAATAAAGCAAAAAGATCAGGATTGGCTATGTTCTGTTCTCTGATAAAAACACGACTGAGGCTGTTGAACACTCAAAAAGACGCGAAATTTATGTTTTTCTCCAAAGATATTTACATGTTTTCGCTACTTCCAGGTTTGGATGAAGCACACAATTTTTGACGCACTGGAGTAGGGTGAGGCGAAAATAGACTTTATGCGAATGCTAAAAATAGCCCAATCGGAAATTCCCATGGCGCGCGCGATATTAAGAAGTTGCTCTCTTGATACTACGCATGCGTAAGTCAAGCGCGCATTTTTTCGTTATTCAAAAGAAAAACAAGAGAAACCCTTGAAAAGTTAATTAAATACTTGAATAACGCTAAATGGAAGTCAGAAACTTTGCTTCTTTTTCCTTTTTAAATACAAAATGTTTTAAAATTTTAATTTGGTAAGTCGTTATTCACTATGAAGTATTGTTCAGCATGATTCAATCTTTTTGAAACAGGTGTATCTGAAAGACCAGACATACCACAATTACTATCAAATTATATACTATCTTATCTCTAAAGAAACCCGACAAAGTAGCTAACGAAATATTCATGAACAGAAATCGCCACAAAAAGTTATCGTTAAAATAGGATTAAGAAAGAAACAAAGAAAATAAAAAGGTATTGGTTACCGATATCGATAAGGATCCAACGAGTTGGTGTTTTATCATTTTCATGTGGTATAAGATCTTCTATTTCACATTATCGTGTTTCAACTGGTGAGTTATGACAGAAATTGATTAAGTGCTCGTTCAATCAGTTATTAGTGAACCGCACTGACATTACTTATTGGTTTAATCCTATAATTTAGTTAATGGGTAAGGTTAGTTCCTTCAATCGCTTTACTTCCCTAAAGAGGTCATTTAGATAAAAATAAGATTTTTCGATTGTGGTAATACTTCATAACCATTGACCTTGCGGCATAAACTTAATAATAAGCGACAATAAATTCTATCGATCTCTTAAAGAAGAACTAAACATAGATATTCATGATGCATGTCTAGCAGGTGTGAACCAAGGCACGTTTGACGGCTACCGTTAAAGGGTGTCGTTCACCGTAACTTTCGACATAACTTTCAAATGTTAGAGCCAGTAAGGGGTGCATGGGGAGTATCAAAACTGCATGTTGCACTTTAGCAAACCACATTCCAGCTACGCTGTATACTGAAGCGTTGATCGCTCTTCTGAATAGAAGGATCTTTGCTGAAGTCAATGTTTACCTCTTGCTTCATTAGCATAGGAATTTCACTTTTTAGCCAAATTTACACCAAATCCGTTCTGAATATCGAAATAGCATGATAAAATTAGCTTATTTCAAAAATTTGAGCTTGACACATGAAAAAGATTTTGCTTGAAACGGTTTAAAAATCTCTGAACTTTACAGAGAATGTATGGGCTCATTAATGGTTTTGTCACCCAGTAATTTGGAAGCTGATATCTCAGAAACTCAGGCTATTGCATACAAAGAGCTAAAAAATTCGTAGATTACTTATATCAATAAGATGTTTTAAGTTTTGGGTTCAGTTTTGAATTTTCTTGACTTTAAACCATATGCTAATGAGCAAAATATGTAAACAATTCAAAGGTTCGCCAATAGGATCCTAATCCTAATTATGATCATTTAAAAGTGGTTATAAACTTAACTCTATTAGGGTGACTCAACTAAGGCCGCAAAACTAAAAACAGGTTTAACCTCGGCGTTACCACGAGGGGAGGAGGGAGGAAATAAAAATGTCAGAATATAACCTCAATTCGCTTTAATATCTGATGAAAGTTAGCGGTAACAGATCAAACCTCATTATCAAACTTCTGCGTAAATAACAGCCATTCAAAATAAAGCAAAAGAGCGTTTAAACTAGCTTTTCAAAGGCTGCGAGCGTATTCTAGCGTGCGCGCTTGGCCTCAATATCGAAAACTGACAAGTTTTTAAATGTCTGGTGAATCAGATTAAAACTGACTGAAAAAGAAATCGGATAATCTGTGTGCTTTCAGTTCGAGCCCGTTGAGCTGCGCCACTTCTGTACTTTGCGGTGGTGATTACCGATAACAAGTTTTTTAATCCGTAAACCACAAAGCTTTTTCTAAAGTTGATTAATTTAAAACCAGCATACTGTACAAAGCCGACAGTCCTCAGTTGGTGATTTAAGTCAAGATCAGAGATAGTGGATATAGCAAAACTGTTGTACAATATTCTATCGAGTTCTGTCTATCACTAAAAACATAAAAAGTTTGTAATGGATAAAATAACAAGGAAATGGTTAAAAGCAGATTAAAGAAAATATTTGCGGACAAGTATACAAAATATACATACTTACATACATACAAACATACATACATACAAATAATCATAATCCACTCATAAGCCGCTTCGTTCTACTGTACAATCCTTAGTTTTCCAGAGAGGTTACTTTCCTCTCAAGTAATTTAAATTAACCTCCATTTATTTGCTTTAAAATATCAATTAACCCTATCTGTGAGATAACAGAGAATAAAAACTGCTTATTACAGTATTGTGTGATAAAGAAAAACAAAACCAAACCCAAGAAACAAGAATATTTGATATAGCTGATAGATAGATCTATAGTTTTGTCTTTTTTCTCTAAAGCACTGAACTAAACTTTTTTTTAAATTTCTAACATTAGTGTTATCTTGTAGTAATTAGTGCCAACATTAAAAAAAAACTCTTTTTTCGTTTGTTATCGAAATCGGAGATGTTACTAGATATGATCAATTCATATGCATCTTTCCAACTTTAATAACAATATATTTCCCCGCGGGGGAAATACAGATAAGAAGCCACGGAGAAAAAAATTGCCGGTTATAGAGATATCTTATTCCCCTAAAATATTCGATTGTGTTGAGTGGGCTTGATTCTTGTACTTTCTAATACCCTTTAATACTGCTCGACTGATCTAGGGCTTGATTGATTTCTCCTTCAGGGTCATGATGAGATTTGTCAGTTTGCCATTTTTATGGAGTGATAAAGTGTAGTTCAAAACCTTGATACTAAAAGAGCATCTAAAATCTAAAGAGCCAAATAAGCTTTAAATTATAGTCCTAAACCTAGTACTAGACTTGCTCTTGGCAAAAAAAAGATTAGAAAAAGAAAAGAAAAGAAACACAAAACAAAGAAAAGAAAAGCAAAGGAATGGGAAACGAAAAGAAAAAATAAAATATAAGTTGGGCGAGACCCAATTTTATCATGAGGAAGTGGGGAGTGGAAGAGGGATTTAAGGCCGCATCAAGTGATAGCATGATGGCGTGATGACATAAGGCAGGAACTAGGTAACATGAGAAAGAGTTCAGGTTCTGAGGGGAAAGGACTATTGTCATGGCTGCCATCGTGTGATGGTGCAAAGCATCTATAAAAACAAATCTAACCTCGCTCTTTGCTTTTCCTTTTATTACAAAACATACCAACCCCGCCATATAATCCTGCATTTTTTATCGAGTAGGAAATAAAAAACAGTTGGCCAGGATTTTTTTAATCTCTCCTCAGTCCTTTCCTGGATTACTGCTGAAAAGTGACAAGTCTGAGAGTAGTTGAGTAGGTATATATTTGTAAAACGAAACCAGACAACTGGTTGTTTATTCAAGGAATTTCAAATTATTGTCGAGATCCACAATACAGTATGATCGTATCATATTGAACATCCTAATTGAAAAAGCACCGAGAAATGCTAATGGTTGATCTAGTCTAAACTAAAGACACCCATGTGTTGGTTTCAATCTTCCTTTTATCAGTGTCTGAAAGCGAATCAAATACTACCGCTGTCCAATCAAATATGATTGATTAATGTATTCTAAACGTGCCGTCAGTCTTGATAAAAGGGCTTAAAAGGACTTGCAGTATCATCCAGAAGGATTACTATCACAAGAAGAAAGATGGCTTTCCGGCACACGGAAGCAAGTCCCTCTCAATCATAGGCAGTATGTCTTAGGTTTCAGTCACTGAAGACAGTTATAAGTCTGCTGTCAGCGTACAGCATAAAAGTATTTCAAACTGATTTTTAGATCCATAAGTTGTAATACTCGCGGTGTTGTGACATGGCTTCCAACTTTACTACAGAGCGAACTGCGATGAATGACACGTATATCGTTATCCAGTCAGATTCTACAGCCATGCGAATCTTTAAGGTCTTAGCATGCAGTATTATCCTGGTTATTGCTTTGGTAGGAAACATCTTTATTATACTGGTTGTTCGGCAAAAGAACGCGAACATGAAGAAGACTATAAATTTCTTCATAATGAACATGGCTGTGTCTGATCTAGTTGTTCCCATAGTCATTTTACCAAGAGTAATCGTGGCAAATCTCCTGGATTCAACCATATTAGTCACATGGCGGGGAATGGATGGTATTCCAGGCAACATCTTGTGTAAGTTTGTTTTCTTCATATCAGATCTGACGATGGTCGTGTCGATCTTGTCCATCATTTGCATTGCTGTAGACAGGTTTTGCGCTGTTGTTTTTCCTATGAAGCTATCGCTCATCACCTCAAGGGTACGCTGGGGTCTTATCATTTTCACATGGTTATTCTCGATAGCATGTTTCTCTCCATATTTGTACGGTTTCAAGCTTATTAAAATCTATGGCGGGAAACAAATTTGTACATTGATCTGGTCGGAAGACGATGCAGTGCACTTCAAAATTCAGCGCTCCATTGCTATTGTAGCCAGTATTCTCTTCACTCTTATCCCAGCCATACTCCTGACAGTCATGTACACAGTGATTCTGGTTGTAGCAAGAATACAGATAGTACCTGACCAACAGCACACTAACACCTCTATGAGCAGAAGACAAGCCAATAATAATAAACTTTTAAAACTGGCTCTTTTGACGGTGGGTTCGTTTGCAATTTGTTATGGTCCATATAACGTGTTTTTGTTATACCTGAGTATCAACCTAAACTGGAACATGGCCCAAACCACGGAAATCAGCACTTTCAAGTTCGTGGCGCAGTTTCTAACCTACACTAACAGTGCTTTAAATCCCTGTCTCTACTTCATCTTTATTGAGAACTACAGACGGGGCCTCAAGCGAATCTTAAGGTTGAGTCAAGAGCCAAAGAATCAGAATATGCTTGAGCTGACATCTAAAGTAACGGGACAGTCTCGACTACAGCAAAGGTCAGAAGAGGATCTACTGACTCCCTTAAGATCGGAAAGAAATCGAGACAAAATGGTTTAACACTAAACATCGCTCCGAATCTCAAACACCACTAAAACCGAATGGACAGAGCATCTTGTGCCCGACTCCCCTAAACTCGGATAAGAAAGTCGCGACAATATGGTTTCACATGTGCCGCGTCAGTTCATGTTGGAAATCAAGAACCTTAAAAAACGTTGAAACAAAAAATAAAATGGTTGAACACCAAGAACGGCAGCCGTCAATCTTGTATGTATTTCCTGAAAAGATCAACGGGCGCCGCGTCAGTTCATAATGGAAATCAAGGACCTTAAAAAACATTGAAAACAAAACAAAACAAAAATAGAAAAAGTTACGGTTGAATACAAGAACGGCAGCCGTCAATCTTGTATGTATTCCCTGTAAAGATCAACGGGCGTATTCTGACTGCCTTAAACTATAACAACACTGGGTCGCAAAACGGTCAACACTGAGAAACGGTTCCCGTCGCCAATAAAACTCAGAAAAACATCAAAAATATTTATTACTAAAAACTTGATTTGCGTTGTTTATGCATGCTATTCGATCGGAATCAAGGGTCGAGCTAATATCATTAATATATCTTAAGGGCGTCGCCAGAGGGCATTGCAAAGAGAAACAGCTGTGTCCGCCATCACTAATGAACAAAAATGATTAAATGGGAAGCGACTTCCTTTCAAGATATCAGAATTCATATACAACATAACAGCCTCAGTCGCTTCTTTCAAACAAACTCTTGTTGTTTGTCTTTCAATCTGATGCTAAAAGCAAGTCAAACCCAGATAAATCAACTTAGTAATCTATAAATTCACTTGTCGTAAAGATTCCCGATGTAAGTGCAATGGAATACCTATACTATGAAGAACCAACCTTGTATTATCATGTAAAGATACTATGTTATTGTTATCTGACACCAGCCATAAGGCCTTCCATTTGTATTACGAATAAGGAAGCTAAATAAGATTTCAACACTAATATATATAAATTTAGTGGGATAAAAGAGTAAATTGGGATTATATCATGAGAAAGCCAGTTTTCAACAAAAGATATCAAAAGTTTCAGTCCTTGCAGGCATGAAAAATAGATGTCAATATGAAATAGTAAATATTCAATTCTAGTAGGATGACTTCCGAAAAGACAAAGCACTTGAATTATACATAATAATAAAAACCTAACATGTATTCTGTGATTACTTTTATGATTTTTGTTTGGATCCTGATTTCATAAGTCAAGTCAAAGCGTACTTGATGGGCATAAAAGTTAATGGTAAACAAGCTCAATGGTATGGGGTGTTCCACATATGACTGAATATGTTATTGGGCCGGTTGAAGGTGACCGATTTACAACATAAAGAACACTGAAAGAAGTGAAACCCTATATACATAAGTAATGACTTCATGCGACAGATAAGATACGCAGCTAATTGCAAGAATGTTATCATCTAAAAATAAGGAAATAAAAATAAATCAATACAAAATCAAGCTCTTGGGAGCCTAAAGTTCCTGTTGTGTTGAGATTATGTTTTTTTCTTGTTGTTTATTTTTGAACTGGCGTTCGCCGAATTTAATAGGTGTTTATACTGTAGAAATTAATAATCAAGAGAAGGAAAGGAAGAGATATAGATAACTAGCGTGAAACAAAGTGATTTTCAAAACAATGAACTTTTGAAAGACACCAGGGAGTATCTATTTGATCATTCCGACTCATAAAAACGAAAGATTAACAAAGAAAAAATTCACAATGTAAAAACAAAAAAACTGACTCTCGTACGTTTTAAGACGTGTGCAGAATTCTTTTTCAAAAGCATCTCTCATACGTGTTCGCGTCTTTATTACCCCTCAAGCAAAACATTTGAAACATTTGAAGGGGGAAACTAAGTACCGGTATTCCTGATTAGCAAATAGCTTTAGTTTTAAGCCAATCAGATGGCATCCTATCCAAAACGAAACGCTAGGAAACGGGTAGCCATTATCTGCGCAAATCAATCAAAGATTCGCTCTGATCCTAGTATATTAAAAGTACCTAATAAGTGAAAGATACGCGTATGTGAAAAACAAAATGGTAAAAAGAACAAGATGATAGAGCGGAAATGACAATTACAACTAACCATGAGAGAGGAGATAATAAAGGGAAAACAATAGTAAATGTCGGAGTCCTTCAAGCTAATCCTTTGATTCCATACTTCCTTGACAGCTAATTCTAATGGGCAAATCAACAAGTATTCTTGAGAACTCAAAGTCCAGCACTTATAAAGGATTAAGCTCAACTTATTTGTAAAGGGAAATATATTCACTATTTCACAAGCGTGTGCCTCAAGGAAGCTGTCTAGGGCCTCTCCTCTTTATCATTTACGCCAGTGATCTGTTTAAGATTCTAAACAAACACTCAGTTAAAGCTCATGCTTATGCAGATGACAGCCAACTGTATCTCTCGTTCAAACCAGGAAGCATGGTTAACCAAAATGAAGCTACGGATACTGTGACGAACTGCATCAGAGATATTCAAGGATGGATGACATGCAGCAAATTGAAAATGAATGATGGGAAGACAGAGTTCATGATCATTGGCACGCGACAGCAAGTGTCCAAGCAATCAATAGAGCAGCTCACTGTTGGCAATTCTTCAATCAAGCCATCATCTTCTTTCAGGAATCTTGGAACTATTTTTGACACTAACTTATCCTTAGATAAGCAGATAGCAAGCATATGCAAATCTTCTTTTTATTATCTATATAATATTAGAAAGATCAGGAAATTCCTATCTCCTGATTCTTGCGCTACTCTAGTCAATGCTTTCATAACCTGTCGCATAGATTACTGTAATAGCTTATACTATGAGCTACCTGGTTATCAAATAGCTAAACTGCAACGCATACAGAATGCTGCCGCTCGTTTAGTGTCTTTGACCCCGCGCTTTTCGCATATTACTCCTGTCTTAGCTGATCTCCACTGGCTACCAGTGAGATTTAGAATACGCTTTAAGATACTTATTTTCGCTTTTAACGCTATCCACGGTCTTGCTCCTAGTTATTTATCTGATCTAATTTCTATCAAAAATCAGTCTAGTTATAATCTTAGGTCTAATAATGAGCTTCTATTAGCACCTCTACCGACTAAGCTTCGACCTACTCTTGGTGGTAGGACTTTTTCATATGCTGCGCCAGTAGAATGGAACTCTTTACCATCTAGTATTAGGCATATTACATCATTAGCTACTTTTAAAGAACACTTGAAGACATATTTTTATAGGAAAGCCTTTTTATAGCGTTTATGACTATGATTTATTATTTTTGTATTCAGCGCAGATGAACATTTCATGCTAATTTGCGCTTTATAAGTGTAATTATTATTATTATTATTATTATGCCCACACGATAAAAGTACACTCGGATTGAATTATGTCAGTTTTATTTGCTAACAGTTTTTTGACCGGTTGCTCCTGGAAAGGGATAGTGAAAATGGTATGAATTGAATAAACTTTATGGGATTTTAATGTAAATTACTTAAGTTTTGCAACAAAAATAATACCAAATTCAATGTGATTTTGTTACGAATCTTAAAAATAATCATTTTTTAAGATTGAAGGATAATGTGAATGCGAAGCATACGGGATCAGGGTTATCAAATAGCTTTTTACTCTAAACCAATCAGAACGAACGAAAACTCTAGCTCCACTAACCGATCACATTGCTTGAATCTAGTCGTTAGCATTCAAAAGTCATCTCGCCGCACTTGGTTCCACGGGCAACTCCTAATTCTAGTCAACCTCAAATGAGTTTTATCGACAGCATTAGATAAACCTATTTTTGCTTTCCTAACCTCATTTTTAAGTGTCATTTTCCTTTTTCTTTTCTTTTCTTGTTTTTTTTTGTTTTGTTTTTTTTCCCTTCGTTTTTTCTTTTTTTCCTTAAAATTCTTTAATTAATCGATAGAAAAACGAACGATACTTGATATAACATTTTTCATGAAGTGAAGAATTGCCACTCAACTTGTCATTATTCGATTTTTTCCTTCCGATTATACTGGCTTCCGCGCATCAGGGCTGGTTAGTGAGCTCGAGAAGATCAATCAAAATAAACGAAAAATACATGCATGGACAAATACAATATAAGGAAAACAAATATTCACGTTCTTCCTTAATCATCCTTTGCATGACGACTACCGGCCTTTTAACCACGATTTATTTTCTCTATGCAGTTACTCATTCTGTTCACGATTCTCATTTTTAAATTTTTGTCAGCGCATGAGATTAAAAACAAAACAAAAACAAAACCATTCTTATCTGAGTTTTGTGTTCATCTTTCAGTATCGTCAGAATACATAGCTTGCGGGTTTGATGGTAAAAGCGGAAAAGAAATGGTATCTGTAAAAACTAGCCAGACAGGCTGCAAGATGACAAATGGTTTTTGTTGCTTGCCATCAATTATTATTTCTAATATTAGGATGACAATGGGTGGTTCTAAATATTGTATATATGTTGCTGATAGTATAGTTTATATAGTTTAGAGGGCAATCTAATTCAATCGCTATTGAATAATACAAAAGCAACAACAAAAAAACTCAACAAAAAATGCGGAGTACTGATCCAAATGAGCCCGCCTTCTGATGATCTGTAAGTGGAATTAAAAAACACAGCAACATTTTAAAAGACCATACGTTCTCTCATCTTGATTATAAATACTTTATATAAATAATTATCTAATCCTGTTATATTGAATATTAGATTAACCACATAATCCTTTTAGGAACTGTCCGTTCCGCGTGATTGATCAGAGCGTACCGGCGTTTTTCCTAAACCTCTATTTTTTTACTTGCCTATGGCACAATTGACATGCTATGTTATCTTTAAAAAAAACTTACACCCAACACTCATTTGCGATTACTGCAATTTTCAACATTTCGCGACGCGACCGGCGTTCTCGGTTGGGATTTGGTGCCATTACGCTGCCACCATTCCAAAATATAATAACCACCAAGGGATCGTCCTGATTAACCTGCTCAATAGGTTTCTCATACCTCTTCAAGGAGAACCCTGCTCAGTAGTGTAGCGTTCACTGACGGCTTGAAAAATCAGATACCGCAACGAGCATATAAGCCCAGGTGCGACCCTACACGAAGTACTTTGTTGCCAAAAAATCCCAAACATGTTTTGGGGGTCTAAAACAATCACTTTGGACCAGTGTATCACCATGAGATGAGGATTGCCTAAAGACATCCTAGAATCAAGAACCTCTTAAAACCATCTTAAAACAAACACTTGGAACATGCATCACCATGAGATGAGGATTGCCTAAAGACATCCTAGAATCAAGAACCTCTTAAAACCATCTTAAAAAAAAACACTTGGAACATGCATCACCATGAGACGAGGATTTCCTAAAGACATCTTAGAATCAAGAACCTCTTAAAACCATTGAAACACCGAGATTTGTATTAAAAGCCTAATGGATTTGGCCGAAAATCTATTGTTTTTATAAATGAGATGAAATATTTGAGTGAATAAAGAGAAAAATGCGTTATTTACTACACGCAAATAAAATAAACAGAATCATAATATAAAAGAACCATGATTTCAAAATTCTCCCTGTGGCACATTTGCCAAGAGCACGTATTCCCATGAGTAAAATATACGCTTTGGAGGAGATGTGCATGAGTATAGAAGCTATTAGCACCAAGTTCAATATCAAGAGGCGACTGGCAGACTACGATTATCTTTATATAAAGGAGCTTGGCGAAGAGGCAAAAAAACAGCACTCAAGCACTTTATTTGAAATTTGGAAAATATTTAAAGCCGTCGTCAAGGCCTTCCTCTGAAAACCCTCAAGATGACAAGGACAGATTTGGGATGGTAAGACCCGATGTGAAATGGCTGAAAAATGTGCAATACCTACTGTACATGTAATCCGCTTTTTGTTCGATTATTCGATACACGGAACATCAGACCTGACTTCTTCAACATTCCAATAAATGCGTGCATATGATAAATGATTGACTAAATTAACGTTGGTTCAGTAGTTCAGACAGTTTCGATGTCCAAATCAGTGTATTTGTGCCTTGTTCTCTATAGCTAACTTATTTTAAAACAGATAACTTCCTGTAAACTTTCTATTTCTTGGTCGACTTCTCCGCAGGAAGTAAATTCATCTCTTTACAAATGATTGACAACATGACCTCATCAGCTCCGCCCCCTATCGATAATAACCTATTATCTCTAAAGGCTCTGCTGACTTCCACATCACTAGTGAACCCCATTCCACCCCAGAACTGAAGGCAAGAGTCAGTCACTTCACGTACCAAACGACCTGCTTTCAACTTTAACATAGAAGCGAACAGGTTAGCATCTATTCCCCTCATGTGAAGATCTGAAAGAAAAATCTCGTTTCAAGGATCGACATAATAAAAATAGCCACGAATTTTAGCAGCCAAGTATACACAGAACTGTGTCTGAAACATGGTGGTCATACCAAATCAGATGAAGATTTGGTGGAATTTGTCGGTGTGATGTAGTGCTTCTTAGTTTTACCAGTGATAATGTTCATATCATATGTTCAGGAACAGATATTGTAAGATAATAAGCGTCTTAGCGGAAACTTTTTCCATTTTCGTAGACAATGAAATCCCAATTTCTGGAAAGGAACTTTCAATTTCAAAAGCCTAAAATTTTGCATCATTTGTGTATTAACCACCTCCAAGCAGACTTGCTGTTTCTTATAAATGAACTTAGATTCTGGAATAAGGTCTTTACCAGTAATAGTACCAGGCCAGAATCACTGGACAATGAGACAGACAGACAGACAGACAGACAGAGAGACAGACAGTGACCTCTGTTACCAAGTTTGACCAAGTTCGACCATGATCAACTGAGTTTGTTTGTCTATGTGAGTTTGTAGCTTTCATAGGGGTCAGTGATTTTAGCATCAGTGGTAGCCACATGTATATCATTATATGAATTTGATAATTAATTATGCCCATACGTTCATATCCATGCCTTGAAAAGTGAGTGCAACAGTTATTAGTGCACACCATTATTTCTAAGTTTTAAATTAAAGATGCTTCCATCATGTTATCTATGATTTTATGATTTTATGGTTGAATTGTTTTATGATATTATTTTAAAAGGCTTTACCACACTATTCCATATAAAATCCAGGAAGCAAAATATTAAAGAAAACAAAGAAGAAACACTGTTCATATACTGAATACAAATTGTACTTACAAGTAGTTCTGTAGACTAGGGATCTCAGCATTTCCACTTCTGTTTGTAACTCAGCTAATCTGAAATGCACATACTGGTTGTCCAGAATTGATTTACCAAAAGCTGATCTGGTACGACAGTACTCTGCTGTATCTGATATCAGCCTCTCCATTGTAAGTAAAACTGCAAAACAAGAATTAAAATATCAGTACAGAATCTTGTAATTGTCATGATTTCACCTTGCAACTTGTCTAATGTTCTACTATATCCCCTGCCTCACACTCATTTACTCACCTCCAGCTCCAGCAAACACTCTCTCTTCAACAAACTGCAACATCTGATAAATAAATCCCTTTCCTTCACCACCAATCCTGTATGACTGAGGAACCCTGACTTGATCAAAGTAGAACTCAGCTGTATCAGAGCAGTGCATCCCAAGTTTATCAATAGCACGGGTTCTTTGCACCCCAGGTAGGTTTAGTGGTAAACATATTAAAGATTTGTTGAAGTGTGGGTGCCCTTCACTTGTATTGGCTAATAAACACATCCAGTCTGCTTGAATACCATTTGTTGTCCACATTTTACCTCCATTGATGATATAATCATCTAAAAAATATATAACGAAAATAATTCAAAAATTTCTTCTGCTTATATTTCAAAAGGGTGAAATGTAATAAAATGTGTAATTACATCAATAGCCTGCAAGGAAGGGAAGAAAGGGAACTGGTATAAAGGGGGATGTACGGGTTCGTGGTGATGCGGTATTGCCTTATTCTTGGTACAGTTTAATGGCAATTTTCATTTGAACCTGTGGTATTGTGGTTTTACAATACTACGTGGTTTGCGGTTATTATAATAAATCTTAAATCACAGTAATCGGTGAAAAAAGTCTACGCATTCTGTTTTAGTAATTAATGCAAGGCCAAGGAACTGCACGTCCAAGGCTGGGAAAATACCCGACTTGACTGAGTTAGGAGGGAAAAGAGGGACTGTTAACAGTCTAAACATACTGTACCTATCCATCATAAACATGCAATATCTATGAGTCAAGATGTTTTACTTACCTCCATCTTTGACAGCAGTAGTCTTAATACTAGCCACATCTGATCCTGCTCCTGTCTCACTCACCCCAAGGCAAGCCACTAAATCACCAGCTATAGTAGGAGTAAGAAACTGTTGCCATAGCTCCTTACTTCCAAACTTGATTAAGGCAGGTGTGGTCATATCTGCCTGGACCCCAATGGCCATGGGAATACCACCACATTTTATTCTTCCTATTAAGAATAAGGTCAAAGGACGAGTTCATATGACATACAATGATACCAATACGATCACTGTTCATTGGTTAGTGTTCATGATTCAAGTATGGGTCCTATAACTCACAGGGGGTGGTATACGTATGTAGCTTAGAATAAGTTAAGTATTTTGTGTTATTGGGGGTGGGTGGGTCCAGCTCCCCCATCCTTACTCTTGGATCTAGCATTGTGATCATCATAAGCTAACAAGTCATATATGCAATTCGTCAAATAGAAGAAACTAGTAGAAAAGAAAAATTGGAATTGAGGGAGAAATATTTTTTTAAATTACAACTACAATACATGTAATAAATGATAGCTGTTAAATACATAGTTTGTGTTTTATTGTTTTGGTCTGTGGTAACAAACTTGTGAATATAGTTTGGATTGCTCATAAGTAAAAAAGGACAAGAACTTAAAAACAACATTGCATAACATTTGTCGACGTGACAAAGACTACAAGGTTATTGTAATTTTGTCATACCTAGTTCTTCTATAATAGCAACGCTGTAGGAATAGTCCAACCCTTGTCCACCACACTCTACTGGTTTATTAACCCCAAGATAACCAGCAGTACCAAGTTTCTTGAATAGTTCGTGAGCAGGAAACATTTTGGCCTTTTCCCATTCATCTACGAACGGGTTGATTTCTTTTTCGATAAACTTGCGGAAAGCTTCTCTTAACTCAGCGTGTTCAGCAGTGTATATCGACTCATGTGTGTTATCATAGGGATCAGGGCGAAGTTTTACAGTCGTCTTAGCTGAGGATTTTGTGGACAGAGGCCGTAAAAGAACACGAAAACCTCGAGCACCATGACCTGACAACAGTCGACTGGAAGCCATCTTGAATTTGCTTGACCCCTTTGTTTCAAACGTTTGGGTTTCCTGTGGTTTCTGTCATCTACTTTGAATTTGAGGGACGGGTGGGTAATAGCCTTGGGTACAACCATCTATCTTGTTATCATATCATAAACAGGTTTATCTACTGAACAAAGGGAAGGATATATATCAATCTCAAGAGACAAATGGAATGGGAAAACAAAAGAAAAAAAAAGAAAAGCTATTTTTGACAAAATCAAGATTTGCTATTTCAAACCATGTGGCATTTCCCTCATAGTTACTCTCTTGCACCTCATAAAAGAATCTATTCATATTGAACTATTAAACTTGGCTTAATTTTGGCTTTTATTTATATATTTACTTTATTTATCCGACACTTTCTATCTGTATCCTCTTACATTGCAGATTATATTATAGTTAATAGGATTAATTATGAGAAAATATGTTTGTTATGATCATATTTTTTAATTTAATTCTTAAACTTTGTGAAAACAAATTCAACTCCCATCATACACTTTGCCCTAGGTATCTAAATAAAAAAATTACAACTTAGATTCTCCAAAATTATAAGTCTTTATTTCAATAAATATATTACAAACTAATCTTTCCAGAAAGTATCCTTTTCATTTCCTGATTTCCCACGAACCCAGATTTGTGCAATCCACTTTTCACCAGACAGAACTGGACAAGAACCATGTAATGACAAGGGATCTACTTCAGATGCCTCATCTAAATGGTTATAGAATACAACACATGAACCAAGTACTGGAGGTATCTTTACTCCTCTACTATATCCACAGACTTCTTGAATAGGTTTCCTTTCCACCTGTTGAATGGAATCTGTTTTATTTACAGCAAATGGAAATACTGTCTCCCCTCCTTTGACATTATTCAAATATAGCAAAAATGTTGCTTTTCGATTGGTCCTTTTGCCATTCATAAAGAATCCTGAATCATAGTGTAGACCATAGTTTTGCTTCAAGGTATACTTGGTTAATGAAACAGGTTCTGCATTTTTCCATGGTAGTCCAGACAAGGTTCCAGCTAGTTTTGCAATTTCTTTCAAAATTGGTAATTTGGCATCCCCTGTATCTCTTAAATACAATGATGATGAAAAACCACTGTCTGTTTCAGAAGATAGTCTTTTAGCTGCAAGGTTTAATAGTTCTCTTCTCTGCTTCTCTGTTATGCAGTTTTTATACAAATGAATTTTAGGAAATTGGGACAATTCAATGTACTTTGGTCTCATATTGTCCTTTGATATTGGACAAAATGTATCTGAAAATGTAATTTGTATGAAAATAGTTACATAAATCATATTGGCCATATATTGCATATTGGCCCTAAGTAAAGCAATGAATCAAGAATGAATAATTGAATGAATGGATGAATGAATGAATGAAAATGCCGAGTACCAAAAGCAAGTAATAATAGAGAAGAATTTTAAATAAAAGATTAAATTGTAAAAGATTGATGAAAAAATGTGATTTGAATGGACCAAATCCTTTCATGACGTACCTTGGTTTTTAAATGAACCCCATGGCCATTTGTGCGGATTAATATAGGAAACAGAAGAATCAAATTTGCTTTGAACTAAAAGTGCAACAAAACTAAAAATATGCAACAAACAGCATGCCTTCATCAGTTTTACGGATTTTGTAATGGAGAGCATTGATATTCTTATCTAAATGAATGCTTTTCATTCCTACAGATGTGTTTGATTTTCGTCCGCCATCTTCTAAATGATCGTTCACGGCCAAGCCTGGTACAGATTACAAAGGTAGCCCAAATATAGAATTTTAAAAGGGAGGATGGTGGACGTACGAAATGAAGGACTACGAAACTCCCACTTTTTATGAAATATATTACTCTGTTGAATCATAATTCTTTTACAAGCGTTCAAGTGGCTTTTCAGTAAAATAAAATACAAGATAAAACCATTTATTATATCCACTTTGAAATCACTAGCAAATCCTGTAATCTGATTGGCTCTCAGTAGATTGATTCAAGCACGAATCGCACTATTTTGAGTCCGAATCGCACTATTTTGAGTCCAAATCGCATCTTTTTGTCAGCCAATCACAATGCAACACTAGAAAAGGTAACCAATTAGATTACAGGATCAACAATCTATCACATGACCTGTCAGTTTATGAATGAGATGTAAAAGCATTTCCTGTTCCGCTTTTTAAAAACTGGCTATTTGTTAATAAATACTTTTGTACTTATCACAAATTTAGTGTCTATCTAGTATGATTTCAAAATGGATATAATAAAGTGATAATTGAACTTTGTGTCATACAATTTTGGTCTGATATCAAACTTGCGATTACAAATCACACTCCCGCAACGCGGTTGTGTGATTTTGTTATCACGCGTTTGATATCAGACCAAATTGCACTCCACTTAGTTCAATTACCACTATTTAGTTTAGTGAACTTCAGTCGCCGATATGGAAAATTGTGAAGCTTATGAGGTGACATGCGACAAATTCATTTGAACCAAAGAGTTCTTTACTCTCAAAATATCATCAACTGATATCAGTAAAACAAGTAAATACTGAAAAGATCAGCATAAAACGTTTCTATAATCTATTTATGATAAAATACAAACTGATATTTTTGGGTCAAAACTCACCTTTCTTTCCCTTCCAGGTTTATTCTTGCTTTCTTCGCTCCGTCTTCCGAGGCTTTGCCCATTTGGCGGGAAACAGACGCGGCCGCGCGCGCACGCACGCGCTTGAAGAACATCATACCCTGCGCAGGCGTTTAACCGCTGTTTCAGTGCTAGTGATCCCAGGCGTTCTTGTTATCTGTATTTTATTAATATCTATTTATAGCCGGATTCTTCAATGTTTATCATTTTTTAATGATTAAGATTTCACTAAATCGCAAGAGTAAACCATTCTTCGTTTTTTTTTTTCAGATTCCTCTCTTTATCATCTTTCATTCTTTTTCATTCTTTTTACTCTCTTTTCTTTCTTTCTTTCTTTCTTTCTTTCTTTCTTTCTTTCTTTTTAAACATTTTGTGGGCTACCTGTGGTTGGTAGTATTTCCCATAATGCCCTGGTTTTATTCGTCGTCAATGGTGAGGTGCATGCCGGGAAGGTGTCAGTCACTTTTTTACCGAGTCATTCCAAGATGGCGGCCGGCACGGCTGTAATGCAGTTCCCTACTCAAAAAAGTACTATGAAGAAAGAAGGAATAACCCAAAGAAAGCAAGGAATCAAACAAGAAGTGGTAAGACTCTCTTTCTGGGTATTTATATTTGTACCATGTCTTATAGTTTTTGTAACATCGCGTCATTTTTTCTCGTGACGGCATGAAACTATTTCGCTTGAATGGAAAATTAATTTTTTCTTTGAAACGCCTGCGTTTTCTAGACATCATTTAATGTTTACCCTTTGAAAAATGATTTAGGAGACAGTTCATTATCTTAACTTTATACTCCAATGAACTCTTTGAGGATTTGTTTGACATTTTTTACAGAGTTTTGACAAACTTCTCATCGGCTGTTTCTTGATAACCATCCTGGTATTCAGTACAAAGAAATGTGCTTTGGATTCAACAACTTTAACTTTCATTCAACTTATTGATTTTTGCCTTATTTATTAATTAACCATGACCTTAATGTTTATTTGATGTTCTCGAAGTGGAAATATTAGTTTTACAAGCCCCGTGGCCGTGCATTGTTTGATTCATAGCTCTCTGTTCTCTGCCTATTTCCTTCTTACAGACCAACTTGTTGCTAAACATCACCCACCTTTTTTTTTAAAAGAACTTTGTGAAAATTCGAAATTCAGCTTCATAACAGCTTTATAAATAATTTATTATCTTGTTTATTGGGTGTAGATTGGGATTAAGATATCACAATTCAAGAATTTCCAAATTAAGTAGGAAGAAAAAAGAAGAGCCTTTAGAAAAGCTAACAGACCAGTTTTCATGGGAAATAATGGTGTACAGCAAAAAGTACAAAATGCTGAAAAGGTTCATTTGTAAGAGATCACATCACTCTATCCCCTTAAACCAAGCAGTTTTGTCAAAATGAACCCAGGAATGGAAAGACCACACATTACTTCCTAATGAATGCAATATGAAATACATTTCGCATATTATTCTTTCAGATGGAAGTAGTTGAAGAGAAACAACATGAAGGAATCCAGCAATATTATGTAACAAAGATTGAGGAACTTCAGGTAACTGGATAATTGAATTTGGTAGTTGGTTCCTGTACAAGTAGGAAAACTAGAGAAGTAACCTGAAGAAAAAACTTCTAAACACCTAAAGTTTATGAAGATAGTGGTTAGAGGTGGTGCATTAGCACCACACAACCTATATTGTGTATTATTGGTGGGGTATCTGAGCAGCTACAGTTGTTATATTACTGTTTTTATAACCAAATTTAATATTAAACATTTGGATTTTATAGCTTGTTGTTTCAGAAAGGGTTAAGAATTTAAGGCGACTGGAAGCTCAAAGAAATGAATTAAATGCTAAAGGTAAGAGTTTGTACATGGGAGAACACTATTTATTTCTGACTTTATGATGTGTTATTTATTTTCCTTTTATTCATGTGTTGTTTATCAGTGAGGATGTTGAGAGAAGAGCTTCAGTTGCTTCAAGAACAAGGATCCTACGTTGGTGAGGTTGTCAAACCTATGGACAAGAAAAAAGTTCTTGTCAAGGTATGTTGTGCAATAAAATAGAATGTAAGACCTTATTTACCATAGGCATCTACTGATGAAATTTGTTAAATTGCATTCTTTAGGTCCATCCAGAAGGCAAGTTTGTAGTGGACATTGATAAAGGAATTGAAATGTCAGATGTAAGTCAACATTGCCGAACATCTTCCACTTACAGTAAAACCTATAATTTTAGTGCCAACCTCTTTAGCAGACAGTTGTCAAAGTCCCAAAGAGGTTTTTATCTTTATACCTCTGATTAGCAACAACATGATAATTCCCTGAGGGTGGGTGCTTAATGGGGGTGCTTAATGGAGGTCCTGGTTTCAAACTTGAATAACAGCTATTTTTCTGGAGACATCCTTGCTGTAGTTTGAAAAATAGTAATTGATTTTTTGTATGTTAAGGTAACCCCAAACTGCAGAGTTGCCCTCAGAAATGACAGTTACACACTCCACAAGATCCTGCCAAACAAAGTAAGTGGATAATTATCTCTAGCTCTATTTCATACTTTTAAAAGTAATTTTACTTCACCTACAGGTGAAATAGGTCAAGTGTAATCACTCTACACTCTAACCTGATTTGTTAATTTAAGTCAAGCTCAGCTAATGTAATGTTTTTCATCAGGTTGATCCACTGGTGAGTCTCATGATGGTTGAAAAAGTACCTGATTCCACATATGAAATGGTTGGTGGTCTGGACAAACAAATTAAAGAAATCAAAGAGGTAATGTGTGCAATGTCATTACTGGTTATCATTGAAGCCAAATATCCTAAAATAAATAGATTATACCTGATGCATTACTGATATTTCTATTGTTGCTGCAGGTGATTGAGTTGCCAGTTAAACATCCTGAATTGTTTGAAGCCCTTGGGATTGACCAGCCTAAAGTGAGTTGAAACTAAAGATATGTACAATGTGTTTGTGGACTTCAGAGAACACATATAACATGCTTGTACTTACAATATTTCATGCCATCAATGTCCTACTGAAATTCAAGTTGTGTTCATAATTACATGAATGTTCAGATTAAGAGCATATGGCAGACATTGTGTCAGGGTCAGGGTTTTAAATGTAACATATATTAGCCATTATTACTGTATATTATTATTCTCACCGATGTACTATTTTACTTTCTAGGGTGTGCTACTGTATGGCCCTCCTGGTACAGGAAAGACCCTTCTTGCTCGTGCTGTGGCCCATCATACAGAATGTACATTCATCAGAGTGTCTGGTTCAGAACTTGTGCAGAAATTCATTGGAGAAGGTGCAAGAATGGTCCGTGAACTGTTTGTGATGGCAAGGTAATATCTGTTGTATACATGTACATTATAGTTATATATGGAATTCATGTTGTTAGATCAGAATTATATTATATTTTTCATTAGTAATGTTTATTAATTTCATTCCCTTTTATTTCTAGGGAGCATGCACCATCCATTATCTTTATGGATGAGATTGACTCCATTGGTTCATCCAGATTAGAGGGTGGTTCTGGAGGTTAGTTCATCTTCTTCTCTCTATGCAAAAATCAGATAAATTTCATCTACATGTATACAGTTTTCTCAGGAGTTAAGATGTCCAAAGCTAATCCTGGACTAAGGTTCAGGTTGCCTTTATTTATGAAATACATGTACATTGCATCAGGTGCTTTAAACAACTGGTTACATACAGATTGATTATCTTTGCTGACAAGCTACTGTATATACAGAGCCATTACTACTGAAACTCTCACAACAACTTGATTGACACCAAGGCTCAACCAATTTACTCTTAACAATTTGTTTGGAAATGATGTTGTTTTTAGGTGACAGTGAAGTACAAAGAACTATGTTGGAGTTGTTGAACCAGCTGGATGGTTTTGAAGCCACAAAGGACATCAAGGTTATCATGGCCACCAACAGAATAGATATCCTGGATTCTGCCTTACTCAGACCTGGACGTATTGACAGAAAAATAGAGTTCCCACCACCAAATGAGGAGGTCTGTAAAGAACTTGACACATTTTATCTATTGAAACAAATTTCACATGGCATTGCTGTTTGTGTATATCTTGATGCATCTCATGAAGAACATGTACACCGTAAAGATGAATTGCTCTGAATAATCCTAACACATAAATTAATCCTTTGTCTCAAAAGTTTGTCTATTAAAACAAGCTGTGTGTTCATTTTTTAATTAGGCCAGACAAGATATCTTGAAGATCCATTCCAGGAAAATGAACTTGACGAGAGGGATCAATCTCAAGAAAATAGCAGAGCTGATGCCTGGAGCATCAGGGGCCGAAATCAAGGTACCTTCATGCTACCATTGAGCTAACTTTATAATCATGGTTATGACTATGTAAATTCCTGTTCTGTTTGTAATATTTTTAACCCCTTATTTTTTATCATAGGGTGTATGTACAGAAGCTGGTATGTATGCACTGAGAGAAAGGCGTGTCCATGTCACCCAAGAAGACTTTGAGATGGCAGTTACCAAGGTACAATCTACATTTCTTTGCAATTTGACTATTTCTATGCATTACTTTATTGTTGGTGTTAACATTGGTAGCTCCATCCAATGGAGCTGGTTTAAAGATACTAGATGATGTTCCCTTTTGCATCCTTTTTACGTAGAGTTTGTTGGGCCTCCCTCTTGATTCTTGGGCTTTTCTCCAGGTTCTCTGAGTTTCCTCCTTCCACAAAACTTAACAAACTAAATTTCCATCTATAATCTGTAAATTAGGTATGTTGCCCTGACTTTGATCAGAACAGAGGTAAAATCAATAAAATTTATGCAAGGGTTCAAAAACTGGAAAACTCAAACCCAAAAATTTGATAACCATTTCAACAGCTATTTTAAATTTAAAATATATTTTGTATTATACCTCAGGTTATGCAAAAAGATTCAGAGAAGAACATGTCCATCAAGAAATTATGGAAATAAGTGTGCTATAATAATAGTATTCATGATGGCAAACAGCTCACCTGTTGAGCTGTTCATTTGCAAGGCTACATGTATTTTCACAACTGAAGTGCTGGATCACAACCATCTTAACTTTCTCTGTTAATGTTCAATGTTGGAAAACTCTGTACATTGACAGACAAAAATCAGGTTCAGATTCATCTCCTAAAACAAGAATGTCTTATATCTACTGGATAACATCAACTCTGGTACATGGCAAGTATTCATGACTATCCAAAGTCCATTACTGGAATCTTGTCTGTACAAAACAATCTGTATGTCAAGTATTTATTGTTCAATGGCTTACAGAGATTCGACTGACTTTCAACTTTCATATCAATCGTATCGAAGCTATAGAACAAGTTATGTGGTAGTGAACTTAAATTGATAATCACATGAGAACATTAAGACAATCAATGTGTAGATACGGTACTAGTGGTTATAGTACAATAGTTTGTGATTTACAGTGGAATCTTTTTGTTTAGATTAACAAGATTTAATCCTACTATACAGACATGATGTACTGTAATGTAGGATTAATCAACATTAAACATGTTATATTTTTTCTTTGAACAAATAAATTTCATAAAGAATTTATACCAGGTGAAATAGAGTAGAAAAACTGTAACGTAAGTGCAAATATTGGATTCTGTCCAATACTCAACTAGGTACAGTATGCCATAACTATTATTCCCAAAGTTGGTAACAGTTTTTTACTAACTCTGTTTCAACTCAAAGATACCCTTTCATTTTCTTTAAGTTAAATCTTGAAACAATTTCTAAATCTATCTAATAAACCCTTTGTATTACTATAACGGTCATTGACTGTATGTTTTATGCTTTGAGATTTCAATGCATAGAATTCTGTTAATTTACTGTTTACTGCCCAAGGGTATATTCTAGAAACCATTACATATATTGGCCTCAATGTTGATCAAACAGAACTGTGCCAAATTTGGGAATAATGTTAATGTTATTGACCTGGCTAGTTAGTGTACTTTAAGTGTGCGTGTGTCGTGATATTTCTTAATTACTGTGATGAATAAAATGTTCATAGACAAACAATTCTGATTTTTTTTTCTTTATCAGTATTTTATTAAACAAGAAAAAATAAATTGAAATGGCTTCATATGGGTGTGTGGAATTTTATAATTAATTTCTTAAATTCAATTAGGTCTTAAACTTGCCATAATTTGCCAACACTAAGCTATTTTTTCATTGATATTTAACCATAATTTTTGTATATAATTACATTTTTTACCTCGATTTTTGTAATTTAATTCCAGTATACACAAACAAGCATATCTTATATGTGCTGTAGTCTAAAAAAAAAAATACTCTTTTTTGTAGTTAAAATTTATATATAAATTTTCAGATAATTGAATTAATGGTTTTGTTAAAATCTTAATCATAAATCAAAAGCTGAATTAATTTAATTTAAACCTGTTAACATGCCTTAGAACCAAATGATTGTTCACTTGATAAAAGAGTAGATTTTATCACCATGTGTAAAGCATTCTCTCTGCTTGTACCATATCTGATCATTTGAACTAGATAAGCAGTAATATCATCATTATGTTCAATGGATGTCATCTAACCAACATAATAGCCCTGGTTTCTCCCACACATGCATACAATTCTAATGTAACTATCTCTCTGTGATAAGGGAATAGGATGGATGGATGTTATCATACTAACCAACACATACCATGGTTTCTCCCAGACATACAGTACATATGAATCTAACTCTATCTCTCTGTGATAAGGGAATAGGATGGATGGATGTTATCATACTAACCAACACATACTGTACCATGGTTTCTCCCAGTATAATGTATAGTAACTCTATCTCTCTGTGATAAGCGAATAGGATGGATGGATGTTATCATACTAACCAACACATACCATGGTTTCTCCCAGTATAATGTATAGTAACTCTATCTCTATGAGATAAGGGAATAGGATGGATGGATGTTATACTAACCAACACATACCATAGTTTCTCCCAGTATAATGTATAGTAACTCTATCTCTATGAGCTAAGGGAATAGGATGGATGGATGTTATCATACTAACCAACACATACCATGGTTTCTCCCAGTATAATGTATAGTAACTCTATCTCTCTGTGATAAGGGAAGAAACCATCCTTTCTATGAATGTTGTAGCCCAATAAATATTATCTTGCATTAAAAATACCCTAATCTCTAAAAAATAGAAATATATCATTTGATTAGACCATAATAATATTATAACATGTTATCATAAATTAATATTATTATTTGGCATACCAGGTACAGTGTAAGACTGTAAACTCCAAATAGACCATAATAACCACATCCCCTCATTATTATTCTCCCTGTTTGGATGTGCTATAATTATTACCACTGTTTACCAAGCATAGAAGAGAGTACTTTCTGGAACTTCTTGAATGTTGATGGTGTCTGCAATTGATTCAGCGTGTGTGATAGCTTCATATAAAAAGAAAATTACTGTATACTATGTATGCATTATATGACTTACAATATAATAGTATATAAAACAAACTGGTAGGATATTTATAATAATTATAACCCCACATTTTGCATTGATTGGCTCTTATTCAACCCCCCCCCCCCCCCCCCCCAATTTAAAATTAATTATTTAATTTAAAGCTCACAAGTCAGTCAATCACCATCTGTCAGTCATTCAGCGGCTGTCCAATGGTCAATCATAATCATGGCCATTGAGGCAAGCAGGGGGGGGGGGGGTTCATATTTACCATAATATGCTCAAAATAACTAAGCTGAAAAGAGGGAGAGGGAGGAGGTTTGTTCACATGTCTGAAACACTTGGTGATGTGCGTGAAGGGGCAAACAGCTGTTCAATGACTGACAGATGCTGATTGAATTTAACTGTCAACATGTGATAACAGGCCATAAAGTATGTCAATCACATGAATACTATTCTCTTAAGCACATCACTTGCAGCTCTGTGACCTGTATTCACTGCTCCACTGATGTATCCTCTATGAACAGATGAAATGTCTGTTCCTGCCCAATGAATCCTTAAATGATAGTAAACAGATTTTAGTAAAATGGTTCAACCGGAACACCACAGGATACACCAACTCAGTGTTAATTATGTTTAAGAACACCTCCTCTTTACTACATTCCAACCCTAGTTTTTAGTTCTAATTTATACATGTAGATACCAAAAGCCTTTTCCATCCAAAAAAATCGGGTATGACTAAGCTAAAACTAATTTGGCTGGTCATCATGACTGACTGGCCGCTATTTCAAGCCCTGCTATAGGCCAGTTATTTATCCAATCACAACTTCAATAGCTACAGCTATGGTTTTAATGATAAGCCTTTACAAAGTATGATTACAGATTTACTGTATCACTTCCTACTAATGTGAAAACTGCTATATTGTTCACATGCATGTGTGCTATTACCTTTGGAATGGTTCCCACAGACAGTCACCATAGTTAGTAATGGCACCAGGAACCATGATATCTACTGGACAACCTCCATTCCATTCCTCTTGTGACCAGTCCTGAAGAACATCATGTTACAAATGTTATAATGGATGATTGGGTAGATAGATAGGAGATTGATGAATGATTAGACAGCTAGATGGAGGGATGTTGGACATGCATGCAGTTGGACAGATGGTTGAATTGATGAATGCATGGGAAAACAGATGGATAAAAATAGCTGAACACACATATGAATGGATTGGAGGATGATTGAAATGAACATATGGACATATAGAAGGATGGATGGATGAATAAGTGCAAGAATGGATGGACACATAGATATATGGATGGACACATAGATATATGGATGGACACATAGATATATGGATGGACACATAGATATATGGATGGACACAGATATATGGATGGACACATAGATATATGGATGGACACATAGATATATGGATGGACACATGGATAGATGGATGGACACATAGATATATGGATGGACACATGGATAGATGGATGGACACATAGATATATGGATGGACACATGGATAGATGGATGGACACATAGATATATGGATGGACACATAGATATATGGATGGACACATAGATATATGGATGGACACATGGATATATGGATGGACACATGGATAGATGGATGGACACATGGATAGATGGATGGACACATGGATAGATGGATGGACAGAAAATAAATACATGGATTGATAGTTGGATGCATGAATGAACATATAAATGGATGGATAAATAGACATTGGTTGAATGCATAAACCTACAAATGGATGTATTACTAGATGGATGCACCTTTATAGCACAGTCCAAAGGAGTTCCTGCTTCAGGACCAAAGTATTTTGTGAGAGTTTTAATAATGACAGCTTTCTTCTCATCTTCCTAAAAAGAAAAAAGAAACAGATTCCAAACCTCTACTTGCATTATGCATGTACACAGTCTACACAGCTAGAATTCATAATAAATGGACTATGTATACTACTAATGCTTAACTTACAGATTTTTCACTCCATATTGCTGCAGCAGAAGACGGGATGAACCCAACAATAGCTGGACTTCCATTGTTGGTTGAAGCATCAAACGTTAAAGCCACAGGATTCGACTTACAATGATGCTTCCCTGTAAAATGGGCTGCTTCACCTGAGAGTCCATTCTTACGCCAAAATGCAGTGCGATAGGTAAAAATGAACTTTGTTAGATGAGAAGGAATCAAATTTTCAATGGCTCTTTGCTTGTTGTATGGCAATCTGGGAGTAAACTCTATTCTGTCTGTTATAAAATAAAGTGAAATACATTTTTCATAAAACTAAACAAACAAAAGAGAGAAGGAAGGGGATGGGAAATGGAAAGAAAAAGTAATAAATAAATTATATCAATTGTAAATCAAGAAATAAGCAATGAAAGGAAATAAATGTAAAATAGAAAAATGGGACAATAAAAAGAAAAGAAAAAGACAAGAAGGAGTGTCTTACTTGCCAAGCGTGGTGGTATAGCTAGGATGACATACTTGGCCACATAACTCTCACCCTTGGATGTTGTTACAACTACTTTATCTGTGGTCTATAATGATAGAGACTAACAATTATATCCCATACACAACAAAGTATATGTAATATGATGATTGATAATGACTGGATGATGATGATGTCAGGTGTTGATGATGATGTCAGGTGGTGATGATGATGTCAGGTGGTGATGATGATGTCAGGTGGTGGTGATGATGTCAGGTGGTGGTGATGATGTCAGGTGGTGATGATGATGTCAGGTGGTGATGATGTCAGGTGGTGATGATGATGTCAGGTGGTGATGATGATGTCAGGTGGTGATGATGATGTCAGGTGGTGGTGATGATGTCAGGTGGTGGTGATGATGTCAGGTGGTGATGATGATGTCAGGTGGTGGTGATGATGTCAGGTGGTGATGATGATGTCAGGTGGTGGTGATGATGTCAGGTGGTGATGATGATGTCAGGTGGTGATGATGATGTCAGGTGGTGGTTTAGCTTGGGTGCAAACATCTATTATCCATCATGCCTTATACAAGCAAGGTGCATTCTGGTCTAGCTTGGGTACTAACATCTATTATCCATCATGCCTTATACAAGCAAGGTGCATTCTGTTCTAGCTTGGGTACAAACATCTATTATCCATCATGCCTTATACAAGCAAGGTGCATTCTAGTCTAACTTGGGTACAAACATCTATTATCCATCATGCCTTATACAAGGAAGGTGCATTCTGGTCTAGCTTGGGTACTAACATCTATTATCCATCATTTATTATACAAGCAAGGTGCATTCTGGTCTAGCTTGGGTACTAACATCTATTATCCATCATGTATTATACAAGCAAGGTGCATTCTGGTCTAGCTTGGGTACAAACATCTATTATCCATCATGTCTTATACAAGGAAGGTGCATTCTGTTCTATGATTATGACTTGATTCACCACAGACCAGTCAGTAATCTGTACCTGATTTATTGATGTAACTGGTTGACAAAGTCGTATTCTGTTCCATCCAATTTTTTCTGCCAAAACCAAAGTTACATTGTGTGCGCCACCCTTAAATCAACCATACAAAACTTGTTAGTGTTTACATGTGAGGTACTGGTATATCAATGTTTTATTTGTGGGACTTTATTATATATATTAGGGAATTATTATTATTAAGTATGAGATACATAACCACTATTTCAAAAAAAGGTTGAAGGGGCAGACGGCAAATGGTGATCATTGATTGGCAATTGCACTGCCAAAAGAGAAAATATTAAGAATTTCTTCATCATTACCTGAACATTATGCTTGCACCATTAAGCAAAGACCTTAGACAGATGGCTCATTCATCTTGTGAATGTTCAATTGTTAAGGTCTTTTTTTCTTGGTTATATATTTTACCTCACCAATCGCCAATCACCGATTGCCAATCACCGATTGCCAATCACCTTTCGCCCCTTAAAACTTTTTGTAAATAGCTGTATACTGTACCTTAATCTTGAACTCTTGTGCACCACCTTTCATTCCAGATTCTACCAACACATTCCAACCCCCACAGCTATTGACGTAATATAAGAAGTACAGCAGTGACATTTGAGCTATAGTCACACCGAAAATACAACCAACTGCTATTTCAATCATTTCAATAGATCCTGCAAAAGAAGTAAATTAAAAAGTTGAAAGAAGAAGTTTTCTTAGGGTTAATAATCATAATTATAAATAAGCTTATATATTACCTTTATAAAAGCAAATTTCAAAAGAAAATTGGGTATTGCATGTGGGATTTAATCAAGGGTCACTTATATATGGATGAAAACAGCCCAATTTTTGAAAGTCTGAATAATTCATAAGTATTTTTGGATAATATGACTCAATTATTTATATCAAGTTTCAATTCATTTCCAATATTCATCGATTTTCAATCGTAAATATTAATCTTAGCCTATTGTATTTACTCATTTAATTTAGCCATGGTGCTCTTTATATTTTTAGTGTTTCGGTTGCGGCACTTATTCGGGAGAAGCATTTATTTGAGGTGGTACTCTTTGATATTTTGCTTTAGCTCATATGCAGCACTTAATCAATGGTAGCGCTTAATTGGGGGAGGCGCTTAAACCATTAAATATGGCATTGCTGTTTATTTTTCCCTTATCATGCATTAGTGCATTGAGATTATTTACTGTTGTTCTAATCTAACTGCAGTTCGTTGACCAATCAGATTTTGAGCTTTTATAATACACACCTTATTCGGTAAATCTAGCCATATGCATGCATAGAAATGTGTTGGATTAATGTACAAAACCTGTGCGTAGATGTATGAACTCAATATCTATTGTTTTCAATTTTGGATCTGATTGGACAATGAACTCCAAGTGACTGTGGTTAGAGTAGAAGGACAGTAAATGCACATAAAACCTTGGCTCCATGCATTTTGTTTTGCCCAAGTCCCCACAGTCATGCCATCCCATTCTTCTGCCTGTGGACATTTTCTGGGATCATCTAGAGGCACCTGGGAGCACATCTTCTCTATCTGATAAAAAATGTTGAAAATCTAAGCATTATTGATCATTATGACAAAGGAAGTTCTGCCTCAGTGTTCATGGTTGTATGCAATTACGACATCTTTCATGCAGCTTTAATAGCTAGTAGAAACTCTAGGCGTAAATGTAGTGCAGTCAAGGAATCCCACCCCAGATACCCCAGAGGTGAGAGGCAAGCAAGTGGGCAGTAATACTAATGTGCCCCCTTGGGTAAAATGAAATTTTATGACCTGCCATTTATATACATGTCAACATGTCAGCGATTTAATGACTGACATTCAGCTGACACATCATTGACAAATGACAAATACTTTGATTCCCAGCCTATCTCACAAAATACACAGTCCAACTTTATAATCTTGTGTTTACTCCTTGTTATTTAATTAAGGCCACCATCCTTAAAGAACAAGATTCTGAAACTGACAAACAAATCAACATACTTTATTGTTTTGCAAGTAGATGTCTATTAAGGACAGATAAGACACAGATGGAATCACACCGGTATACTTCTTCAAGTTCCCATCACTCAACTGGATCAGTTTGTCACCATCATACCATTGCTTGTAGGTTTCCAATCCAAGTTCTTCTAGTAAAGCAATGATGTCTTTTTGACCACTAGAACAGAATATAATTGTGAATTATAAAAATCAACATTAAGCAAATGAAAGGCATAATGTCATAGTCGTAGTCATGGTCCCAGTTCGAATGCTGTACAGTAATTATCAGTGCTATATTCTTGGGGTGCATGTCACATCATAACCGCCATGTTGGTTGACGATAACACAGTATTCCTCTTAGTTTCTCTTCAGCTTTCGACAATTTAAACATGATATTGATAGCTTATTATTATAACAATCTTTGGATTCCCACGGCAAACATGTAAAACAGTATCTTTAGCTTTTTAGCTATTGACTGTTGTTTTTAATGTGGTTAAATAAAAGTATCTATCCATCCATCCATAAATCCATTCATCCCTCCCTTCCTCCCTCCCTCCCTCCCTTCCTCCATCCATCCATCTATCTGTTAGATCAACCAATATGGCACTGTTTCATTATTATTGATATCTCAAGGGATTTTGAGTCATGTGGTTGCACCCCAAAATTACTGAATTTTTGTTAATTATGGAGAAGTTGATAAAGAAAACTAATGGTTTTTGATGGAAACTTACCTTCCCACCCATTGACCACCAAGATCCCATGTGTCCACTCCATTGGCAGATTTCAGTTTTCTTGAATCTAATCTACCTCCTACTCGATCTAGAGGAAAACAAATCACCAAACAAATGGAGGAGGGAAATTCATACACAGATTGTAACTTCAAGTTAGCTAAATCTAGAGCCGATGATGCACAACTTACAAATTCTTTCAAAAAATCTAGTTGATGAGGAATTGCCATATTTAAAACTTAATAAATATAATATTTTATTTATCCAAAAAACTTTGATAGAAAAAAAAATGGAAAGAATTGAAAAACGTCCTTTGCATTAATTATACATGTAACTATATATGTGATTAAAACAAGATGTTATTAAATATTTACAAAACAGTAAAAACAAATCTTAATTTCATCATAAAATCTACTCTATTAAACCTTGGCGGTTTGCTTAAAAATACCAAAGTCCTTAATCCTCTTCTGAGCTAAATTATGCATTATCCAAAACCTTCGGCTTGACACGCTACGCACACAAAACAGAAAATCTCACCATGTAAAGTTTAAGAATATGAATTAATTGTCCTTTTAAAAAAATTTTTTTTATAAGTTACACTCATAAAAAAAAAAAAAAGCATTACCTTTAGCTTCCAAAATGACAACTTTGGCATCTTTTTTCGCTTTTAAAATATCGTAAGCTGCACATAGACCTGAAATTCCCGCCCCAATAACAACCACATCTACGACGACATCGCCATTGTTATTGTCACTTGCGGTAGCCATTCAACACAGATAACTCGAGATTTGGATAATATTCTCTCAAGAAAACAACCCAGCGATCTTGAGAAAACTCCACGTACTTCAAGCCTTGCATATAAAGCTCCTCGAGAGAAATTCCAAGCTTATTTTATAAAAAAATTTTGAGAAGAACTAAACCGATGACGAACTGCTCTTTTCTGTCCAACGAAGCAGCAATAACAGCAGGCGTTCCTCCAGGTACATAAATACATTAACATAAATTAACATAATTTAACTCACTGATCATCAAAATATTAAGATGAGGATTTTAGTGTTTGGCGTGGTTTGTTTTAGCGTTGTTTCAGCTGTTAAGTGGTGTTCTAAGAAAGATAGCTGTCGATGTGATACAGATGAAGGTGTTATCAATCTATGGAGTCTTCCAAGGTTTGGAGTGTTTTGGTCATGCTTTGTACTAATGTTAGCCGCGCGCCAAAATGATGTCGTTTTTGGAATCTACTAAGTTTTGGCTGTTGTATCACAGCATGGGACAATCACAAACAGAGCCTTAAGGTCCATGCTAGGTGAAAGCCCAATGATAGAATTGGAATTTAGAAGTTGATTTTTGTGGAGGGGGGAAAACTGGAGAACCTGGAGAAAAACCCTGGAACTACAGGAGAGAACCAACAAACCACTCTTCTCACACACGACACCGAGCTCGGCGGGGCTCGAACCTGGGTCGCATTGTATATAATACTATACTATAAAATTTACCCTAACAGAATATAATACATTTAAGTCTGGGACTGAGTTTCTTAAAGCATACCCTTTCCAACTAAAAGTCCTAACTATGAAAATTAAAATAAATGGGATAATATTTTCTAATTACTATTTCTATTGACTTGGTCCCAGTCCCTTGCTCATTTTGAGACCGGCCAATCAAGAGCAACCACACTGGCCAAAAGATATTGGAGAGTTGCCAATCAAGGGATTGAAGTACATAACAATGATGATATAATGATAATAATTCTATACTACACATTTATAATCGTCAGATTTAATGTCAGTGGTATATCAGAAGCAACGAATGGTAGCTTGAGTTATATATGGAGTCCCTGTGTCCCATGGACTTTCCAACCAAACTTACATCAATTGCAAGCACCAATAAGAAACTGTACCAATGTTGCTGTAAGTTCATTGCCGTACCTACTAGTTTCAACAGTTTCAAGGATTTATATGTCAGTAATGTACAGTACCACCAATGCAGTTGGTCCAGTTTCAACCAGACCTCATTTTGAAGCTGTTATGGCTAGTGGGAACTAGTTTGAGACTGCATGGGGGCTCCTACAACCATGTACTGGAAACCTATTCTTTAACTTGGAGTCTTTAGTTGTTTCTGTTGAATTACGTAGAATGTGTCCAGTACATGGTTGTGACAAATACAATAAGTGAATAGGAAGGAAACTTGTAAAATAAAATTTTGGTTGATGTGCACCATTACTTTCCACTTCCCAGGAGAGAGGGACTGATATAGACAAAGGTAGCCCACAAAAAGGAAAATACATTATATATGCTGCTTTCTTATGACCAATAAAGCATTCCAATTTGCATCAAGATGCACTTTGCAGAAATACAATTGTTTTCATGTGCAGTGAAGGATAACAAGCTACTGTATCATGTATTTATTATATGCAAAGTGCCCCTCAAAGTAGAGAGTAAGAAACCAGTGAATAGGAAAATATAGGGAAGAGATATGAGACACCTGCAGAGAGGACCAAAGCTACACATTAATTATCTAATTCAACAATTATGGAGGAAAGGTATTGAGATCACTGAGAATCAAACTATGGACTTCTTGCTTTGCTTGCAGTGAACTATCTTTAATACCACCTACACTACAATCAGCTAATAAAATAATGAGACCCTGGCTCATTCTTAATTTCTGTCCTCATGGAAATATTTGAAAGTTATTTCCAGATACTATGAATACAGTGCAATCATACATTCAATATTGCTAGGGCAAGCTAAGGATGGTTGTAGGGGAAAAGTTGCTTCTTAAATGGAATTGGGCTTCCTGTGCTATTAGGGTGTCGAGGTACTTCCCCTGTTGTTGCACCATTGTCAGTATTGAAATTGTTATAATATTATACCTTTTACTCACTATCTTACTTCTGATTGGCTGAGAGCTCTCGGCCAATCCCTGATATTCTGTGAACTCAACATAATAATTGTATTATCTGTAGGTTTTACCTACAGATAATACATTTATCATGTCGAGTTCACTTAAGGTGACAATAGAGATTGAAATACGTTCGGTTTTCACATGTAAATTATCAAGACCTCGGCTGTATTATCTGCCTTGGCCTATGGCTTCGGCAGATAACACGGCCTTGGTCTTGATAATTCACGATATCATGCTCAACCTCATCCAATAACTGTTTATTTTTTGTAGGCATGTCGAATTGAAGATCTTCCTGTCGTAGGACCAATAAGCAGAAATATTGGACAACATGACATGATGAATTGTACATTAACAACAAATATGACACAGTCATCCTGTGTCTTGGAATATAGCGTTCCTTATCAATCTGAGCACAGGTTTGTACACACTGAACTAGAGTAGTATAGTCCAGGGATAAATGTTATTCATTCAATCTGAGCACAGGTTTGTGTACACTAAACTAGAGTAGTATAGTCCAGGGATAAATGTTATTCATTCAATCTGAGCACAGGTTTGTACACACTAAACTAGAGTAGTATAGTCCAGGGATAAATGTTATTCATTCAATCTGAGCACAGGTTTGTGTACACTAAACTAGAGTAGTATAGTCCAGGGATAAATGTTATTCATTCAATCTGAGCACAGGTTTGTACACACTAAACTAGAGTAGTATAGTCCAGGGATAAATGTTATTCATTCAATCTGAGCACAGGTTTGTGTACACTAAACTAGAGTAGTATAGTCCAGGGATAAATGTTATTCATTCAATCTGAGCACAGGTTTGTGTACACTAAACTAGAGTAGTATAGTCCAGGGATAAATGTTATTCATTCAATCTGAGCACAGGTTTGTGTACACTTAACTAGAGTAGTATAGTCCAGGGATAAATGTTATTCATTTTGCATCACTCATATTTTTTTTCTCGTTTTGCCTTTATTTGGTATTTATTTTAGATTTCAATTTTTATATCATTTAATTTTATTCTCATTATAGAACCCAGACAAATATTTTATTAGAATGTGATGTTAAAAAGAAGGCTACTTTAGATCCTTTTTCTGTTGATTTTGACCATAGTTTATTTGTAAGTACCGGTATTATAGCAAAGTGACTACATAAGTTGTTACTTGAAATGTATGAAGAGACAGCGTCCTTCTTTGTTTGCTTGCTCACTAGCTTTTTCTTCCTTACATTCCTTCCTTCTTTTTGACGTTTCATCATTGTACCCTTCCATTCTTCCTTCAAGCATTGATGTACTATAACTCATATCAAACCCTACATTTTCTAGACAACAACTTTACATTCAGAATGTGCCTGTCCTGGACGATGCGATAAACATGGAGCCTTACCACAAGGAATGAGCACTGGCCTGCTTGTCATCATTGTGTAAGTCATCCATAAAATAAATGGGGCGGTAAGGGATTTTCGCGTGAACGAGTTTTTTAATGTTCGTCGGTGATCTGTGATGAGCATGTTCTAAACGCCGTGAATCGTGAATTTTCTTGAATTTAAACATTTCATAATTTTCGGGAGCCGTGATCGTCCTTTTCTAATTGCATAATTCATGATCAACACTGTCGTGTATCCTTATTTAATGTACGCTTTTTCTTTGCAGCTTTGTTTGCTTTGGGATTATTTATTTGATTGGAGGAATGGCATTCAATAGAATTGCAAAAGGAGCAAGAGGAAAAGAAATGATTCCTAACTTATCATTTTGGGTGGATTTCCCTTATCTAATCAAAGTAAGAAGTAAAAAATAACTTGTATGAAAAGTGACTTCAATAAAAACTTCTTTTGTTCGTTCTTTCTTTCTTTCTTTCTTTCTTTCCTTCTTTCCTTTCTTTCTTATTCGTTAGTTCGGTTGTTCTCTCTTTCATTAGTTCGTCTGTCCTTCCTTCCTTCCTTCCTTCTTTCTTTCACAGCTGGAATAGTTATATTAGATAAGATGGCCTGACTTTGTCCTTTCTGTTTTCTAGGATGGAGTAATATTTTCCACATGCTTTTGCTATTCATGTTTCAAGTCGTCCAAAGGAGGCTACACCGTCATATGACGACAACATCAACACTGACAGATAATTTTAGACTTGGTATTTATAATTTAGAATTATTAGTCATAAAATCCCTAGATGAATATAATTCAGAACTTTGAGGTACTGGTTCTTGAGAATGAAAAATATCATTTTAAACCACTAAACGTTCACTGATATTCGGTAGAAAGACTAACTCGTTGCTCGCAAACATTCGCTCAGTTCTGTGCAAATCCACCTAAACACACAAATTTCAATTTTTCTTTTTGCCCCTTTATTTGAAATATATGAATGTCTTCATTGGGCATAAACGCAAATGTATTAAAAATTGCGAGTAAGTAAGTAAGAGTTAAAGTTAAATTCGAACAAGAAAAGCTTTAAAAAGGCGTTGGACAAAAAACACTTGTTTTAAGTGAGTTGGCTTGTTTTTTAAAAATTAAAAGTATTAAAAACGTTTTTACGCTGAAATTCGTTTTCAGGAAATTCGAGGTCAAAATTTCATTTGGACCCAAGGTAGAACCTGAGGCACTCCACTCATTGAGGCACTCCATTTCATGTTAAGTAGCTGTTGAACTTTTGTTGTTATAAAGGATCTAATTGACATTTTAAAAAAACACACACAAGAAAACGATTTCAGTTTCGTACACAAATTTCAAAAATCCCATTTCAATTTCAAAAGATTATTAAAGCAAATATTATAAAAGCATGTTGTTTGTCTTTATTTGAAACCAGTTATTCTTTTTCTACGTTCTGACACCTGTCCTGTACTTGTCTTAGTGTTGCACCTTTCTTTCTTTTTTAATTCAAACATTTTGTTGTTTCATCTGGTTTATTTGATATTTTATCAGTATGAACCTTGATTTATTAAAAATACTCGTCCATAATTAATTTTTCGGACGATGAGTTTCTGGTATCGTAAAAAACTAATATTCGAAGCCAATGTTTTCTGAAAAGGTTCACGCCTCTAAATAAATTCCATTCCCAAACCAATCAAACATGATTGCAATAATTTATTGAATTAGCAAATTCTAATGTTTTCTAATCAGGATAAAATTTCTAATATTGTTTTTGAAAAATTTAAAGTAAATTGCACTTTTTAATTTTTCCCATTCATTCTTTTATTTTGGGTATTTTTAGAGAACGTAAAATAAATCTTATATAAAAATGTTTCTTAAAATTATAAAAATATTTCTAAAATACTGCCGTATATTGCTGGTGTCTCAATGTGTGTCCACCTGCAATGTATATTTCATACCATCGCCACGTGCACTGATGGGGAGAACGTGGAACCTCACTCAGATATCACACATTTGTCACATTTTTCTGTAATGTGTCCTTCCTTCATTTTTCAACTCAGTTTTGGCGTTGGTGTGTTGAAATATCCGACTTCAAATGATAAGAAAGGCTGTATATCATGAATGAAATAAATAACATATTGACATAATTGTTGCGGTTGCTTAGCAACCCAGTTGGTTTAATTACTATATGTCAGGACAGAGACTGAGTATTAGTTAATTGGTATGCTAAATAAGCAAACATCGTGGAAAACTCACAGAATTAGTTTTACCAAGCAAGAAAAAAAACGTCAAAGCAAGAGAACGGTGAAGCTTAATTGTTCTTCCAGTATAGGAAATCACCTGCCACTTTAGCTTGCCAATCAAAGTAATCGGGATTCCTGTTATCAGGTATGGGACGCCTAGATGCGCTAATGTCAATACTGAGATCGAGACAGTTTTAGTAGCAGGTGAAGCTGCGTGGAAAAAAAAAAGAATTGCAAAAAATCGTGAAAAAATTCAACTGTGGTTAAAGTCAAATGGAAAGGAAAAAGGTTTTTTTTACCAAATGAATTGGTTTGTTATACAGATCAGCAGAGATTTCCAATAATAACTTAGTATAGCACATCTCAATCATGCAGAAAGATCGCAGAAAGCTTAATACACGGCTGTAAGTTAATCATCTTTTTGAATTACTACTGAGGAAGTGGGATTTATTCCTTTGTGTCGCTGCTGTTTGTCGGACGTTTTCTAGTTTCGCTACTATAGATATCATTAGATATGTTTTTCCTGTGTTTCATCATATGAATACCCGTAATAAGTAAGAAGCTTGCCAGCATTTTTATTGATGTTTATTGCTATTTTACACCTGCCAATTATCTTGGGAATAGTTTTAATCTTGCTACCGGATATCGGTGCCCACGGTTCCTTTGATACCAAACCTACTAAGAAAAAGCTTGTTTTTGACCCATGTACTCCTTTGCGAATTAAATTATTGTGAATCAAGGGTAGGTATGAGTTGGAGTTGCGGTTCCTTCATAATTTAAATATTAATTTGAAGTTTGTTCAAAATATCTTGTTTTAATTGCCTGTGTTTCCAGTCGTACATTTAACTGTCCATCTGCATCTGAGTACAGAAGGGCTGAACTGAATAACTGAAGCTTAAAGGCGATCGACTTTTGGTTGACAAACAAGTTTGGACTGAAAACAGGTAAATAACATTCACAGAAATCATGACTGTATGCTTCAAGTAATGAGTATAGGAGGAACAATGATAGCAGGGTTTTGTTTTTTTGCTTTTGCTTTAGCCACAGTACGTCCTTACGGATCGGATCGTTCGTACGACGCCCGGCCTGTGAATGACAAATGTGAATACAGTTTGTTTGATGTTTTGTTCCTGCTTTCCTTCGCGACAAGGAAGTTTGTTAAAAGGGTGTTGGATTTTCTCAGTTTTTCTCGAGATCAAGACATGGTCTTGTACAAATATATTTAAAATAAATAAACTTATCTGAAAGCTAAGAAAGTGTAAGAATAAAAGAGGGCGAAGGAAATGCCGGCGCGGGCAGAGAAGAGAAGAGAAAAAAGAACTGAAAGATAGAAGATAGAACTGCAGAAGGGAATGTGAGAGAAGGAAAGGAAAGGAAAGGAAAGGAAAGGAAAGGAAAGGAAAGGAAAGGAAAGGAAAGGAAAGGAAAGGAAAGGAAGGGGAATGAAAAAGGAGAGAACATTTGATTAGTCAAGAAAGGAAGAGATAGGAACAACGGAATGGAGTAGTAAAATGATCAGAGAAGAAAAGCAAGTAAAAGATGTATGTCATAACATGTACAGTGATATGATCGAATCGAATATGCTATGCATCTTTAATCAAATCAATACACCTGCTTTAATGGCATAAATTGTTCTCAAAGTTCTCATATCAGTGTTCATCTTAATTTTAAAAACCGGCCCAAACGCGTTTATTTTAAAGTGCATCAATTCCTTCAAAGTGCGATACAACACGGCAACAAGCCAAAATTGCTACGTTGAATTAACAAGATATGTTTTTTGCTGAAAATACATCCTGAAAAATATTCTTTCTTCATAATTCAAATCCGAGTTTCCTCAAAGTGGAGAGTAAACATTAGTGAGAATGGTATTCGTTAACCTGTGAAAAAAGTGTATTATTTAGACCGTAATATTTGCACTCTGTCACGCGAGCTTTTTAGTTTGAAGTTTTAATTATGTGTATTTATAGTTGTCCAGTTGTCTACCTGTCCACCTGTCGAGCTTGACTAGTTATGGTTTAGTCAAATACAAAAGGGCTGAAGCTTGCAGTGCGATCGTCTTTTAGTACAAACAAGCGTACGACGCCTGTTGAGGCCAAATGTGAATAGAGTTTGCTTGATGTGTTGTTGTATTACAAAGGCGTTCGTTTTTTTAGGTATTGATATTTCAGGGTTTTTTCCCTTCAGATCACAAACATGGTTTTGTACAAATACTTGATAACCGAGTTTCCACTACTTCTTGCTATGTTACAAACCACAACACTAGGAGAATCTGTTGGAGGTAACTGCTAGTTAACGTTGAAATGAATAATAATTCTCATTCCTCAATTGTTCATTCATTTATTTATTTATTCAATCATTTGTTCGTTCAACCATTCGATCCTTCCTTCCTATCTTGTTTTTCAGAAGCACGTCTAGCAGGTGCAACACCCAACCAAGGTGATCTATGGATACATGATTCCGTTCATGGTGTACTGCGTGTCTACGTGTCTTACGACCAAAGCGACAAGCTATCAGATGAAGCAACAACGGTAGCATGTAGGATGTTAGGTCAACATGGTCAACCTCGGACCGTGCCATTTGCTAGTATCAGACATAGGCAGAAAGTCTTAGTCGTCAAGCATTGCCATGGTAACGAGACGTCATTGTTCAACTGTTCAACGATTGTAGACAGGTAAGAAGAAAACATAAAATAAAAATAAGATAAATCTTCATATTTATACACGGTAGGCGTTAAATTAAAGCTAGAAGCTTGTGAGGTCGTGTATCCTCAATATACACACTACCACTACATTCAATATTCTATACACACAACACTCACTCACATGTTGATAGTTTTACTCACACACACTACCACTACATTCAATATTCTATTCACACAACACTCACTCACATGTTGATAGTTTTACTCACACACACTACCACTACATTCAATATTCTATTCACACAACACTCACTCACATGCTGATAGTTTTACGGAGGGAGGAAACCGGAGAATCCGAAGAAAACCCTCGAAGCATAGAAGAGAATAACACATCAAACAAACTCAACTACATATTGGCTTGGAAGGAACGCGGGTCACTTGCCACAAACTTTGCATTGGTGAGAGGACAACTCCCTATCAGTATTTATCGACGGTTGTTCAGCGGTCTGTAGCAGACCTGCTTGATTTCAATGGTGTTTAAATTTAAAATCATACGGATGAGAGACGAGCCATAAAATTCTATTTTGTGATTCAACTCAGTTTGATGACAGAGAAGATTCCGTTTTTAAAATGTGCCTATTATCAGGTTTGAAGTCACGACGCCTCAGCTCCTGTGGATGTCTCGGGGGTATGACATTGTTTTTCTATTACCTACTACTAAACGCCTAACCCTAACCCCCTAACCCAAGTTGTGACCAGGTCTGGTTGGCTACTGGCCTTGGTTTTGTTCTAATATTTATATACCTTGTGTTCACAGCGAGACGATGCATAAGAGACAACTCAGAATCAACTGCGGACGGCCTTCAGGTAATGTTACTTATCACTCAGTTAGTGCAGTTAGCAAAGTTAGTGCAGTATTCAGAAGTCAATATGAATTGTAGGTAAGAACTTCGCAACACGTAATCACGAAAAATGAAAATTTAATTCCACAGTTGCTTTACTTTTCTGTGGAAACTGTGGACGCTTCGGCCCTGCCACACTTGAACTTCCTTTCCTTCTCTTGTCTTTCCAATCCTTTCCTTCTTTCCTTTCTTCTGTCCTTTCACTTCTATTTCTCATATTTATATTTCTTGTCTTTCTCCCTTTCTTTATTCTTTCTGCCTAAGATACATCTTTCATTTACAGTTAACGTGGAGTTCTTAAATTCTACAAACCAGTCAAGCGTCGGAAATGACTCTTCGCTGCATTTGGCTCTCGATCATGATGTAAACACTTGCTTTTTTACTAGAGAGGTAAGTCATGACTACTGGGCTACCTGTGGTATATTTTACGTCATCACCTCTGGGATCTTACAGCAAGGATATACAGGTACTACTGTAATGAGCAGAACTTATATTTCTTCGGCAGGAAGAAGATCCGTGGATAGAACTAAGATTAGAGAGAAGAGTCTACATACATGAAATAACAATGATAACAAAGAATGCTATCCCAGCAGCAGTCAAAACGAGCAACAATAAAACAAGACAAACCAGTTATTGCCGCGTTACCATGGATACAGGAAACAAACAAACAGCCATATGTAGCATTGAATTCAAGACAAATATCATCACGATTGGTTTACCAGGAGTCAAACGATCATTGTCATTATGTTCGCTGCAAGTAGCTGCTCTTGGTAACTTTATTCTTCATGTTCAATGTTGTAGTTTTTACGATTTTTTCAACTTTTACATTTCGTTTCTATTCGCTGTTTAATTAACAATATTATTATCATTATTATTATTATCATCATCATCATCATCATCATCACTATTAATATCATTAATATTATTATAATCATTATTATTATCATCATCATGATTATTATTATCATCATCATCATTACTATCACTATTATCATCATCGTCATCAGCAGCAGCAGCTCAGCATCATCATCATCATTATTAATTGATCTGCTTTGGCTTTCTTATCTAATTTTATTTTCTGTCATTTTACTTTTACATTTTCGATTTTCCTTGCTATACTATGTTTTCTGTTTTTCATTGTTACATGCGTGAGATTGTATTTAATATTTTGTTTGAATCTACCTTGAAACTTTGTCCCCCCTGATCCAGCATTAAATTTTCTAACTAATCACAGACCGTTTCGACTTTTTATGGCCGGCCCTGTGTTCAAGCACTTTTTTCTACCTGAAAACTATTGATAATTGGATTCAATACATTTGAAGTCTGAGAAAAGTTCAAAACTCTTAATCAGAGAGATGTTTCATCTGTGATTTATTTAAAAACCACCCGAGAAAGGATTGTCAAAACAAAAAATGAAGAGCCGTAGGTTTTGATCAACAATGCTTTGCGCGATTAGTTGTTCGCTCAACCGGGCATATCAACGTGTAATTCCCTTTTATCAATATGCAATAACTGAATATCATACACTAGCTGACCTTTTATTTCATCGTTCAACACCAGATTCTTTCAAAAACGCACTTGGAGTAACCCACAGACACTGGACAATGTTTTCGAAGAATCACTCGCTCCTGAAGCTAAACGTCGAGAACACCCAGTCTAAAACAGACTTTACAGTCATGCCATCGTTTGATTTTCTGCGGGCTGAGAAAAACGGTATCCTTAAACTTCATGCATTAATGGGATACTTATTGGTAAGTTGCCGTAGTAACAGCAAATATAGAAACAGTAAGTTTGGTAAGTTGCCATAGTAACAGTAAGATTGGCAAGTTGACATAGTAAAAGTAAGATTGATATGTTTTCATACTAATAAAAAGATTGATATGTTGCCATATAGTAATAGTTACATTGGCAAGTTGCCATAGTAATAGTAAGATTCACAAGTTACCATAGTAATCGTAAGAATGATAAGTTACCATAGTAACAGTAAGATTGATAAGTTGTCATAGTAACACTCTTTTGCCTGAATTTTGTTTGATTGATGTTTAAAGGTTTCTAAACAAGGGTCGTACATTGTTAGTTCAGCGTTTAGAAGTCAATATGAATTGTGGGTAAAAATAGCCAAGGAACCAGGCCTGGACCAGGAAGGGACTGGGGACGAGTTGGTCAGCAAGATAGATTCTAGTGTAGTAATTTTGGATGACGAATCGTAAGTAAGACTATTCTCTTGTATACTTAGCTTGCTTATATTCTATTGTATACTACTTGCTTCATTCATTTTATTTATATTCCACCCACCCATCTATTTTATCATCAATACATCCCATCCATCCATCCATCTATTCATCCATCCATTCATCATATCTCATTCAATCCATTCATCCACACATCTCCACACATCCATCCACTCTCACATCCATCTATCCATCATCCATTCATTCATCATATTTCGTTCCATCCATTCATCCACACATCTCCACACATCCATCCACTCTCACATCCATCTATCCATCCATTCACTTATCATATTTCATTCCATCCATTCATCCACACATCTCCACACATCTATGATCTTTCTCATCCCTCCAATTTACTGCGCATGCTCGAGAAAATATTCAAGCATGGACCCATCCCACAAGTCGCTTAATCGACAACTCGTTCTCAAGCCCCGTTGGGTGTCCGCCTAGCCGTGAGACGAAGAGCAGAGTCTGGTGCTATTCATATATGATCATTTTTGATTGGCTACCACTATGAAAACAATTCTATGGAAACAAGATAAATAACAATGAAAATTGACGTTTAGACGGATTTGTTCTCGTTTCAGAATCCAAAGCGTGTTAAGTTTCAGTAAATGTCATTTGTATCACATCGAAGTGTTAACGTTCAAGAAAGCCAAGTCATGGAATAACTTTGCTGCTCTTTATATGAAATCCCCTGGTGAAAACAGGTGGGGCACTTTCTTCAAGGATCAAGTTTACTGGACACGACCTGGTAAATGACATCCCTAGCTTACTCATTCAACTACATCTTTGTGATTAATGTGTGTAACTTGATTATAATAGGTTGTCATTCTTTACTACACATGATAACTACTGTAACCTTACAAAGTGACCCTCAAATGTGATGCCAAAAGGCTTTTCCTAGTTCGATAAACAGGATGCATTCTGGTCTAGCTTGGGTACAAACAACACCATATAAGGCATGATGATGATCGTACCCAAGCTAGACCACAATGCCACATCAATAATGCCGGCTCACTATGTATATATTAATAGTTTACTTCTTTTGCTGCACAGGTTATAGAGTTCTTCACTTTGATGTAATCAATAATATCAGTAACCGGGTGGAGCGTGGTTCTCACATCATTATCAAAGGTAACATTATTGGTTCTAATAATATATCAATAATATCAGCAATCGAGTGGAGCGTGGTTTTCACATCATTATCAAAGGTAACATTATAGGTTCTAATAATATATCAATAATATCAGTAATCGAGTGGAGCGTGGTTCTCACATCATTATCAAAGGTAACATTATTGGTTATATTAAAGTTACTAATCACTGGTTTCTTATTCTCGACTTTGAGGGGCACATTCCATAAATACAATAGCTTGTTATCCTTCACTGCACATGAAAACTATTGTGTTTATGTAGTTTTGGGTTTTTCTCTTTAGTTTCATACAAGTTCTGCTGTTCTGGTTTGATGTGTCCTTCTTGTCCCATATCGATTTATTTCCACGCATTTGGAAGTTCAGTGTTGGTCAATCAAAGTTTGCTCATGAACTGTCAAGAATATTACTTCACATATCCAGTAGACATCTATGTTAAGCCGGCAAACTACAGTATTCAGGTACAGTCTCTTTAAATATCTTATTACTGCAGTCAGGTTTATGATTCATTTTATAATTGTTTCCTCTGAATCAACTTTACATTATAAAGACAGACGATTCGGCTCACAATCGAGTCTTCCTCAGTGTCAAGTCATTAATGGTTGCACGAGGACAATTCAAATATTCAGTCAGTATTCAGGTACTGATTGTGGCTATTTTTTCCTCCTTCGATAATCGTTTTCATTAGTGTTCAAAGAACACTGCTAACATCGTAGGGTATGGTATCGTGGGGATAAATTTGTCGACGAGAACAAAAACGAACCGCAATCTTGCTGCGTCAGATTCAGACCCTCAATTCTAATTTATCACTACGTGTAAAAGTCAATCTGCGTCACCCAAATCATAAATTTAGTCCTTAAAATGCGCTTCCGTCAATAACTCAGTACAATCTCTTAGTAATTACAATTGTAATTGCGATATCTATTTCAGATAAGCTACTCGTTTGTAGACGATTTTATTTCAACTCAACATCGAAGAACGATCAAATCTATTCAAGTCAAAGGTAAACAATATAAATGTACTTACCATAATGGCGCAGTGGCTTATGGGTCAAGATTACAGGTCGCATTTTACTCATGTCCTTTGCCCATTACTGGTGTCATTAGTTGTCACTTTGTGCGTCATTTGTTTACGTTTCCCGTAACAGCATCCAAGATATACAGCTGTAGATTTGATGGCGGCTTGTGTGAAGGATGGAAACAACTTCCATATCCCTGGAACAACACCAAAGATGATTTAACGGCATTACAAATATCTGAAAGTAAGTATTAGTGGGGAGGGGTGTAACCAGGTGTTCTTGGATACCTGTGACCAACCTTCCCATTGGCAGTTGTAATAATGTGCAGGTATTTCTGGGAAAGGGGAGGGAAGGTATAATACATATTGAGGTAAATAGGGAGTGACCCCCTCCCCCTCTATCCGGTGAAATCTCGTACCCATTGTTTGCTACGTCCCGTATATAGTTGTTTGCTACTTCCAGACTGTCTGTTGAGCGAGAACAGGGCAGGGAATGGATCGGAGAGGCAGAAAGGGGGGATGGAGGAATGGAGGGAAGGAGAGAGAGCACCATAAAGGGAACACATCAAATGACTGATAACGTTTTATCCTTAGGTAGTGGAGTTGGCTTCCCGTTTCCAGGCAACTATTCCCTAGAATCACCATGGTTACCATGGAATCCAGTTTACAGTCGTATCAGTTTCTGTGTAGAATTTTCATACCTTCTTTCCACCAACACAACATCAAGCATCGAGGTTCACATCGTCACAAGAACCAAATATAGCCAGTTATTATGGTCCGTGTCAGGCTTTCAAGGCAATGTCTGGGCACGAGCTGGGATACCTGTGTCGACAAGGGAAGCTTATAAAGTGAGTTTTGTGCCCCAAAACAATTCCACTTCAATGTTGCACTATATTTAAATATCATTGACAGAGATGGTCAAATTTGATTTGGTCTGATTTCCAGATTGTCTTCAAGAGTAACTCTGTACTGAACAATACTATTGGAGTAGCCATAAAACAGCTGGATGTGAACACAGAAGAATGTATACTTCATCCGTATTACGCAGCCCCAGGTATGTGCAGCCTTTTCCAGTAAATTCGTTAGTGATCGATTTATAAAAACCTTCGTTATTATCCTGATACAGAATACCGATTGTTTCTTATAAACAAGTAGAGTCTAAATATTTCTAGAGGTTATCGCCCTTGTGTTGCTAGAGGTTATCTATCGCCCTTGCTTTTCAAGAGAGCATTTGATATTGTTTAATCTTTCATTGCTTATTTTAACCATATATTTTCATTAATATTTATAATCTACTGATGTTTTATTACTTTTTTAATATATTATGAAATATATGCTTTTTATTATATCGTGAAAATGTTTTGAATATGTATTTAATATGAATGATAAAAAAAAAATTATGTAATTGTGTAATTATGTAAAAATGTATTATGTATAAGTCAATAAATTGTTTCAAGTGTATTTTATCCTTTCTATTCGTTTTAAAATATAAATTTTGTAAAGCGTTGTTGAATCTACGGAATAATTGACGCTATATAAATCATAGTTATTATTATTATTATTGTGTTGCTAGAGGTTATCTATCGCCCTTGTGTTGCTAGAGGTTATCTATCGCCCTTGTGTTGCTAGAGGTTATGTATCGCCCTTGTGTTATAGGATATTCATGCAAGGCTACTGAATTCAAGTGTTCTAATGGACAATGCGTGAGTAAGACGTTTCAGTGTAATGGAGTCAAAGATGGCTGTCTTGATGGATCTGACGAGGATGGATGTGACTGTCCTACTGGGTATTTTAAATGCTCTGATCAAAAATGTATTAAAACTAAAAAGTTGTGTGATGGAGTACGAGACTGTCAGGACGGCATGGATGAACGACACTGTGGTTAGTATGATGATGTACAATATATTAAGATAGGACTGTCTGTGTGTTTGTCTGTCTGTCCGTACACCTAATGGTCTGTCTGTCTACCTGCAGGACTGTTGGTGTTTGTCTGTCTGTCCGTACACCTAATGGTCTGTCTGTCTACCTGCAGGACTGTCTGTCTGTTTGTCTGTCTGTCTGTCTGTCCGTACACCTAATGGTCTGTCTGTCTACCTGCAGGACTGTCTGTCTGTTTGTCTGTCTGTCCGTACACCTAATGGTCTGTCTGTCTACCTGCAGGGCTGTCTGTGTGTTCGTCTGTACACCTAATGGTCTGTCTGTCTACCTGCAGGGCTGTATGTCTGTCTGTTTGTCTGTACACCTAATGGCCTGTCTGTCTACCTGCAGGACTGTCTGTCTGTTTGTCTGTACACCTAATGGTCTGTCTGTCTACCTGCAGGACTGTCTGTCTGTCTATCTATCGAGTGACTAACTAACTAGCTCATGATCATTGATTGTTTCAGATAAGCAGTGTCCTGACATTCAGTGTTTTGATGGAACATGTTCATCTGAGGCTTGTAACTCCAAGACACCTGGCTGCCCAGATAATTCTCATCAATTCTCCTGCAGTAAGTTCTGCTGCATTCCTTCTAAATCACTACAATATGTCAGCACTAAAGTCTTGCTTATTGATATAGGGTACTGTTCATCTGGTGCACAAAGCTGTACGAATCAGTCCTTCAGTGATATACGATGTCAGGCGTTAAGAGGTAATGACATGAGCACACACACACACACACGTCTAACCAAAAGCATCCATAGTATTCCAACTACGTAAGCTGTAACTGCGCATGCTTCAACCCCTGCTTACCGCTGTACATGCTCATTCCCTTGTCTTGTACTGTGTCTTTACGTTTGAACTGATCTTTATGATGTTCTTCTAGGGCTTTGTGGTTTCGAAAATGGGCCTTGCAAGCTTTATAAATCCCCAAATAGTTCACTTGAATGGAGATTCTTTACCCCTGCGCTTACTCAAGTACCACATAGTTACCCACGTTACGACCACACCACAATGACAGAGAAAGGTCAGTAATATACGACAAGGTTATACTCTTTCTTTCATGCTCCTCTCTCAATTTGTCCTCAATTTGTCACCCTACGACCACACCACAATGACAGAGGAAAGTCAGTAATATAGGACAAGGTTATACTCTTTCTTACATGCTCCTCTCTCATTTTGTCTAAGCGTTTGTATAACAGTTTTAATAAATCACAATTATCTATCATTCCTACCAGGCACTTATTTTCTGTTAAAATCGAACACTTCCATCCCTAACGGCCATGGTAGCCTTGTAATGAACGTGAACCATGCCCAGTTGGTCTGTCTACAATTCTGGTTCGTCATCAATAGCGATTCAAACTCCAAACTTGAGGTATTCTTTAAGAATACAGCAAAGACGATGAGCTTGTGGCGAACTGCTAACTCAACTTCTGGTGAATGGACGTTCGGCCAGGTTGAACTACCTGATAGCTCTACAGGAAAGGTCAGTTTACTAACCACCTTTATGATTACCATAGGGACACGGCACGTTCATGATAAGTATGAATCTGATAAGTACTTCATCCAATCCGATTGCATCAGTTCACGCCACGGCACGTTCATATCGTAAGTTCATCACAGTCGTTTGAACTTTGATCTGACAGACCTTTCTTCCTCTTTTTTCCTCAGTTACTCATTGTTGGAGACATCAGTACTGGCTATGTGGCTCTAGATGACATAAGCTTCACAGAAGGGCACTGTACCTCTATTACCAAACAAGGTTAGAGAATCAAGATTTAAGGTAACACACAAACTGTTGTTCCAGATCTAGACTGACACTACACACTGTTCCACCACAGATAATCCTTCGTGTTATTTTAATGATGGCGAGTTGTGTAACTACTGGATGATAGACAACGCATGGGGAAAAAACGAAACAGAACTACCTGAAATGCTCAAACGTTTTTCTGTACAAGGTAAGAAAATTGTAACATTCAATGATATTTGAATGATCATGTGACTACACTGTCACCCAATCAGGGTGCGGCAGGAAATGATCACGTGATCTCTTAGCAGTTTCCAGGCAATCTGCTTACTGAGTGTTGTGTTTGGCGATGATTCCAGATTCCATAGATAAGCACTTGAGCTTATCCCAGTCTCTTAGTAACCCAAGTATCATATCAAGTCCCATGGTTTATCCACAAGACCAGGGATGGCAGTGTCTGAGATTCTGGTTTTACAGCGGAAAGAACTACTTTGAAAGAAGCCTCTCAGTATCGTTTGTATCAGAGAACGATTCCAAACAAGTATGGAGCTACAACAGTGCCAACGACAACTGGAACTTCATTCAACTTCAAATTTCCAAGAACTACACAAGCTTGAAGGTAAAATGATTTATTGAACGTATCTAGCTGAAGAGAGCTCCAGAACAAGGGGAAGGGGGAGGGTTCATGAGTCAGGCAGTAGAACAGGGAGCAATAGGAAGAGACACGAGATAATGGCACACCACCTGGGGCACGGGACATCAGATAAAGGACTGGGGACACTGGATGGTGTACATGGGACACACGGGAAAGGGGGCATGATGCTGGGGACACGAGATAAGAGACTCAGAAAACAATGCAAGAGAACCAACAAGCACCTTCCCTCACATCATACATTCCTATTAACTATTAATATATATTTCCTTATAGGTGATAATAAAAGGAATAAAACACCATGAGAATGCAATACTGGCTGTTGATGACGTCACATTCTCCAAAGAACAATGCCACAAAATACCAGGTATTTTAACACGATAAATACAACACACTGTCAACAAAACAACCACGTTCAGAGAGACATTATCTAACTTAAAAATGTTCAGCTTTCCCTCCTCGTTCATTCATCTCTTCAAAGTTACTTCAGACAACAAATTTTCTACTTGCTCAGTACATTGTACAAGAAAACTAAGATGTGAAATCACATGTTATACTTATATTCTAGTTTTAAGTTCTCCATGTCAAGAATACAAGATTCTAAATTCAAAATACCGAAGGCTTGATTTGCTATATAGACTCGGTGACAAAATAGACTCCATGTTTGGAACCAAAACGTGGTACCGAGTAACAGGTCAGGCTGGAAACCAGGTGGCTAACTACTGCGACAAGATAAGAGGCAAGAAATATAAGATACTGTATGTATGGGTGAATGGTACGAATCCTACGGTGGAAAACGGTGAAGTACAAAGGCAAGGATGGTTGACATTTAGAGACCGATGTTTTTTACAAACGAGAAAGGTCATGGTACGAAATTGTAGTACTTTTCTTGTTTATCAATTTCCTGATCAACGTCCGTTCATTATTCCTCCTGCTGTGGCCACAATGTACAAACATAGTAAGTATACCAGATATTGTATATCCTCTCTTCTCTTGTCCTAATTTCCTCTCCTCTCCTCTTGCCATTGTCAAGACTGACGATTCTTATGAAGATGTTGATGTATAATATTATGTATTCAACAGAGGTGTGGAGTTTGAGTGTAGAGAAAGAATGGAAAGACTGGTTAAGCACATCAAATGAATCACGCTGGATGATAACCAGTGGAGATCAACACAAGAAGATTATACAAGCCATAAGACAAGAGGGTGGCACATCATCTCAACACCATTCATCCAAAAGTAAGCAGTGAAACATAAATAACAGGAAGTCCTTTGTTCACCGGAACCTAATGACGTTATAACAATTTTTTTCTGTTGTTTGAAAATGTTTTGACGTCATACGAATAGTCCTTTTTTAATTGGTTGAAAATGCTTTTCCCACTGTTGACTTTGCATAACTTTTTTTTTTTACAAAAATGAATGATGTTTTACATGAAGAAGATTGGCTTTTTTCGATGTTTTCCAATGAATTGCTGTTTACATAAATACGTCATTACAGGATCGTTTTCTTAATATGAAGGATGTCATACAAATTATTATTTTCATTGGCTGAAGATGTTTTTTCCTAATGACGTCATAAGATTCCTTTATTTCTATTGGTTGGGAGTGTTACATGTTTATCGTGTACTTTCTCCAGATGACCGTGATATTGTATTACTGCTGAAGGGGAACGCCTCCATCCGTGTACACATCAAGGGTCCTCTGACTGCCATCACATTGTGTCTATGGATATCTGTCGTTCCCTCTTCACCTTTTACCATAACAGTGGATGTATCGAGGACTTCTGGTACTACTACATTAGCCAAGATTGGGAACTTTACAAGGTATTAAAAAAACATACAGTTGTTTTGATTCTGTTGTTGTTGTTGTTGTTGTTGTTGTTGTTGTTGTTGTTGTTGTTGACGATGTTTTTGCTGTTGTTGTTGTTGTTGTTGTTGGTGGTGGTGGTGGTGGTGCTGTTATTGTTGTTGTAGCAGATTATCAAAATCTCTTTAAGGTTTTGCCGTTCACCTTTCCGAAGACTGGCTTAAATTCCGCGCAGTGAAGTAGAGAGTACATCTAGTTAATCCCAATGAGTGCCACTTTGCGCAAGTTTATTATTATCGTTGTGATTCTTTTTTGTGTATCGTTTTTGCTTGTTTTCTTTGTTCGTATATTTGTTTGTTTGTTAGACTGGTTTCTTTATTTGCTAGTCCAGTACACGTTGTTTTCTATCAATACCAATTGACGAAACAGTCTTCTTTTACTCGTTTCATGTCAGTGATGAGTTGATCCTGTGGAAGCACATATGCGTGTCCTGGAAATCTTCCTATGGTTTGTGGCAGGTGTATATTGATGGCGTGACAACACGACATGGTAGAGGAGTCTTGGACAAGATAAAACTCAAGGGTAAGCCTCAGCGTTCTGTTCGTTGGCTCGTCCGTCTGTTTTTTATTCTTCTGTTTTTCGTTCAATTGTTTTCATTTGTTTATTAGATTATTTAAATGATTGTCAGTTTGGATGCGTGCTTGGTTGTTTGGTTGTTTGGTTGTTTGGCTGTTTGTTGTGAGAATACTGTATAGCCGTTATCAATACGAGTAAAAACAATGGATTGTTTTGAAATTACCTAGAGGAACAAAAACCGTTTCTTTTATCGATTTCCTCTCTTCCAGATGCGATGATACAGATAAAGATCGAATCTAATACAACAAACTCTCTGGTCAAGTTCAGTAGACTTAACATGTGGGACAAGGTTCTGACAGAACACGAGATTCTCTACATGTCATATGAATGTGGACAAGAGAATGGGACTCTAGTGAGGTGGAATGAATATCGTAGTAATATATCTGCTGTATCAGACCAGCCTGTTACAGAACACAGGTCGACTTGTACTGGAAAACAAGGTCAAGTATTCACATTGAATACAATTCGTTATATATAACAAAACAAAATGACGATGAATGTATCTGGTGCACTCAACATGTGGACAAGATGAAAGGGGAAGGATCACGACCGAAAGATTTGAAATTTAGTTTGCTATTTTGGCTTGTTTATATAATGGCCTATTTTTAACTCCGCACTGTAAAAACCACGCCCTTGCTCTACACCCATTACTTAGCTGCTATATTGATATATAACTTACCTATGATTCTTAGGGAACGTAATGAGTGTCCTCACTGAACATTCTTGGTTATCCACTGGAAACCAAACAGCGTTAATCATGAGCCCGCGATACAAAAGGTCATCGGAATCTCCCGGAAGATGTTTAAGATTCAGATACAAGATGTGGGGACCTGGAGCGAGAGCAATAAAGATATATCAAAAACTAGACAATAAAGCGTTACCATGGAGACCAGTATGGATGGATGATAATAACGGGACGAGAACATGGCGGGGAGGACAAGTATCCCTAACAGCTGTAACGGGATATCAAGTAAGAAATAATAATAATGTTGTATGTCAGTCTGTTTAGTAACACTAGTAGGTCACGTGATCATTCACCGCCATGATGGGAATAAAGTGAACTTTAGTCAACATATTGATCATTATTGATAGTAATATATGATATATTTGTGTTTGGTTGCAGCTTATTATAGAAGGCACGACTACAGATGCACCAGGATTATTATCTATAGGAGGACTGTTTACCACAGAGGGGTACTGTAGTATCCTACCTACAACTGCAGATCAAGGTAAGACGATAGGGAGAGGTTATTCTATATTATTATCTATAGGAGGACTGTTTACCACAGAGGGGTACTGTAGTATCCTACCTACAACTGCAGATCAAGGTAAGACGATAGGGAGAGGTTATTCTATATTATTATCTATAGGAGGACTGTTTACCACAGAGGGGTACTGTAGTATTCTAACTACAACTGCAGATCAAGGTAAGACGATAGGGAGAGGTTATTCTATATTATCATCAATACGAGCACTGTATACCACCGAGGGGTACTGTAGTATTCTACCTACAACTGCAGATCAAGGTAAGACGATAGGGAGAGGTTATTCTATATTATTATCTATAGGAGGACTGTTTACCACAGAGGGGTACTGTAGTATCCTACCTACAACTGCAGATCAAGGTAAGACGATAGGGAGAGGTTATTCTATATTATCATCAATACGAGCACTGTATACCACCGAGGGGTACTGTAGTATTCTACCTACAACTGCAGATCAAGGTAAGACGATGGGGAGATCGAGGTTATTCTATATTATTATCAATACGAGCACTGTTTACCACCGAGGGGTACTGTAGTATTCTACTTACAACTGCAGATCAAGGTAAGACGATAGGGAGAGGCCGGTATAACCATAGAAAGGGCGCTATGTGAATCAAAATTTCCCATAAAAACTATACTAATAGTACAAAGAGTAAAGATTATAGGCATCAAGGTGCCATATACTGGAGTTCATTCCTGATATCGATAAGAGGGGTGTATTTTAGTCAAACTTTTCATAAAAATGATTAATTTAATTCTGAAAACCAGCGAATAATTTTGAAATTAATTTCGACTTGTTCACTTTCTATTTTTGATACGAAGCTTGCAGTGAACTTCTAACCGCTGACACAGGATACATCATCTCACCGTATTACCCTGGTTACTATAGCAACAATGCAAACTGCACATGGACCATAAAAGCCAAGAAAGGTCATGTGATCCGTTTAGAAATAGAGACGTTTGAACTTGAGATGAGCCCACGTTGCTCAGCGGACTTTGTTGAAGTGTATGACGGACAAATGGAGGATTCATTTCGCATCGGTCGATATTGTGGAATCAGGTAATTTTTACGTTTTTAGACTTGCTCCTTCCCACATTTGTGCAACATTGAGGAAGCAAGGGTGGCGTAGTAGGTTCTCGCCTCTCACCGCTATGGTACCGGATTCGATCCCCGGACCCGGGTTTTTCTCCGGGTTCTCTGGTTTTCCTGCCTCCGAAAAAATTTAACCCTAATTCGATCCGAGCCATGCTCCGTACGTGGTCAGATATGAGTCGTATAGCGGCTGCCTGCGGCGACTTTGTATGCCTTCGACTCGGCCACGTTGAGCTGCGTCCTTCACGATTCAGCTATTCAAGAAAAGATGAGTAGCCACTCCAACAATTAAAATTCCTGTGCAGGAAGGATTTGTATTTTCATTTTAATGTTCATGTGTTGATGTCAGGTATCCACCGATCATCCAGTCCACATTCAACATCCTGTTTGTAAGATTCACGTCAAATAACAAACTTTACAGGAGTGGATTTATGGCAAAATATCAAACAATTAAAGGTAAGCAAACAATGAACTTCCACTACCGACTGACTGACAGACTTACGCACAATATACAAAGACTAACAAAGCCGGTGTGTATACATGCACTGGCGGCAGGGCCAAAGCTACCACATGGGAAGTGGCGCGGTTGGATGAAGCGACGAATTGTCAGCGGTTGAAAAATGATAAAAGAAACACCCTGAAAATAGATGCTTTAAAAAGTGTTACGAACCAGCCGCACCTTGGCTGGTGGACACACTAGCTACACAGTCCAAACAAATGTAAATTGATCTTTGCGCTTGTGCTGGCGCCCTGATGCTAACTAAATATGGTACTGATCAATCCTTTGATTTTAGATACTCAAGGTACTTACTGTGTTCAAGGTAAGTAACGAGTCAAAGGTATGGCGTTTTCCTTCTCATTCATTCTTCATGTTCTTTTTTCCATTTATCTTCCATCATAACAGATTGCCCCTCTGACAGCGTCTGTCAAAGAACACACAATCGTGAGATCATCATATCCTCCCAGCACTTGCGCTCTGCTCCAGATCGGCTTCCAAGAGAAACCAGCTTGGTGTACGTATCATATAGACAAGTATTATATACCTGCTCTTCCCCTTAAGAATTTAGCAAACCTCTCTCGCAAAAGGATTTTTTGTCGTTTCAACTCTATGCGCGCCTAGACTGTCTTTCCTCTCTCTGAAACTAGGGTAAAGGAATACTCCTGTTTCGCGTACTCTGTTGCTCAGGATTAGCCTCGATTTTGTATAGAATATTCCCGTGTTGCAGTGAAGATCCGTGGAATTTCAAAGTTTTCGTTCGTATTCGAAAATGGTCTTATAGGATTTGATTGGTTAAAAAAGCAATGTTAAGGTAAAGGTTAATAAATCCCTTGCACGTGACGTCAAAGGAGCTCCATTTGGAGGACAAAACAAAAGAAATTCAATCTAATAAGAACTGGAACCTATTGTTTTGTCCTTCAAATTGAGCTGCATTCCGACGTGCTGCAAGGGGTCTATAAGAGTGAGTGACACCTTAGTTTGTGAATACTCCGCTCTAGTGAAAACCTATGATTTCAGTGCATATTTCTGCGTTACTGACAAACTCTATCCAAACGTTGCGCACATCTTTTTAAAGTCCTATTGTGGGTGTCATCCACCAACATGATACACAACACACACACACACACGAGTATCATCTAAACACGGCTTACTAACCTGGTTGACTCATCCCGCGTGAATGCTTCTCCAACATTCTTTCTTCACGATTCTGATAATCTTCTGCTTTCCTGTTTAGCTTGTTTTCAGGTAGTCACATATTTCAAATAGAAACCGAAACTTTTTACAACCTACATTACTTGTTTTTTGTGTAAGTACGGATTATCTTTCTTATCTTGTACTAAAAATAAAATATAGTATTTTTAAATAATACGCATTTTTTTATCGATTATCGTGTTTTTTATCGATAAACTGGCATAACGGGTTTCATGTCAAACTTGATTCATTATTTTCCAGGGATTTGAGCTTCAATAAGATATTAAAGATGGAGAAACGATCCTTCGTTCATCTCAAGTCACTTGAGGGTTTGTAAGTATCTTCTCGTTTCACCGACATCTATGTACTAGTCTGCATGGATGGATAAATCAGTTCTATTCTCACTATCCGACATTTTCTTTTTCAAGACGCCTCAACAGGAATTTTCTTCGGCATATCGACGAGCGTGTGTTCGTGAAACTTCCAAAACTAAACAGCTTGTAAGTATGATATTACGTGGTTTCTCTTGAGCATCATTTTTAACTGCACGTCTTGTTTGTCGCTCACATTCCTTTTTTTTCTAGAGATTTTGGAGAAAACTTGATTTCCACAGTGGAAAGTCACGCATTTTGGAATCTCACTAATCTGCGCGTTTTGTAAGTGACTGTTTTAGATTATAGTTAGAACACTTGCATATAAATCTACGAAGAATGGCTTTCAGTTCAGTTGAAATACAAAACACAGAAACGCGCATGCGCCAATATTTCAACTGATGCAATAAACCTGCGTTCCTCCTGGTCAGCAGACTCTGAGAACAGTTGTTGTTGTTGTTTGTATGTTTGTTTTTTGCTATATTCTATTTATTTTTGTTTTCTCTCTTAAGGAGTCTTCGTAGCAATATGATAAAAGATCTTGACTCTTCAACCTTTAAAACCAACAAAGAACTCAAATATCTGTAAGTTATCTGCTGCGAGTGGGTTGAATAAGTCTAACAGCTGACAGTCTTCTTTCTCTTGTTTTAAGATAAACAAGACGAATCAGTACACTGACTTTTGAATGCCAAAACATCCGTGATATCTGTCATTGTCCCTCAACGTGACTTTTGTCTCCTTTTTCAGTTACCTCCATGAAAATTACTTGGAGAATATTCCTGTTGGATTGCTCTTTCACCAGCAGAAGTTGAAAACATTGTAAGTAAAAAAAATATCGCGCTTTCAAGATGGCGTTGGAACATTTCGTGGGCGTTTCTCTCGCAGCAGCCATGTTGACTAGAATAGAATTACCACGTATTCCATTCACATTAATATGAACATAAGCGCAAATAAACAAATATTTTATTCTTAAGGCACAGGCTAACGATGCGATTTTTTATGCGACGTTGCAAGTGACGTCGCTAAAATTAGAGATCGTCCCTTTTGACCACCTGTTCGATGTTATATGCGACGTTGCCGGCGACGTCGCAAAAAGTAGAAACGAGTTCTACTTTTGCCACGTCGCGCGCGACGAATCTCACCATGTAAAGACATTGTCGCACAGGGTGCGATCTAGTTTTTGTCACTGAACTGACGTCACAAGCAACGTCACATGAAAAGTCGTCTCGTGTGTCCACATCTTAATGGGAGGCCCATTTCGTTCTTTTCCATTCATCCTTTTTTCGCATAATATTTCCATCTTTGAACAGGAGTCTTCATGGCAACAAGCTTCAATCATTTAACAAACATTCCTTCGAGGGACTTGTGGTGCTTGAAAAATTGTGAGTTTTATCCATTTTTATTGATCAACCATAATATTTAGTATGGTCTCTTGAAATAGTAAGTGAATCAGTTACGTGCATGCATCATGTATATCACTCATGTCACTCTGTCTTATACATCAAACGGAAGACATCCTTGGTGCAGTCAGTTGAGAAACAAGTGAATATTTGGTGGGAAGAGAAAAGCTTCTTTCTGCTTTCTTCTCAGGCAATGATGAAATGTTATCCAGAATGTTCCATGTTTGCCAACTCATAAAAGCGCATTGAACTGGGTACGTATTACAAATTAAGGTCATTTTGTTTCATGTTTTCAGAACGCTTCACAATAATACCATCAAGGAATCAACAGTTCCTCAAGACGCGTTTGACTACATGACCAAGTTAAAACACTTGTAAGTTTGATCCTTGTAAGATTATTTGATAAGTTAAACAAAGTTTCTGATTTCCTTGTTGGAATGTTGCAGGACGTTAGACAGCTTTATTCTGTGTTGCTATGCCAACAAGTCTCTTCCAACCCTGAAATCCTGCGAGTCTCCAGGCAACGGTTTCTCAAGTTGTGAAGACATGCTTAAAAACGTTGTCATACAACTGGTAATCTGGATCCAAGGAGTTTTTGCATCGCTTGGTAACCTTATCGTGATAATATGGTGGGCGGTCAACGGGCAACAGAAGACCAAGAGAAAAAGACGAAAGTTTAGTGTTCAGTCTCTTCTGTTGTCTAACCTTGCATTGGCAGACCTTCTTATGGGTGTATATCTACTAATCGTAGCAGTACAACATACCATATGGAGAGGAGAATACTTCAAACATGATGTAAAGTGGAGGTCTGGAATCAAGTGTCAAATAGCAGGTGCAATCTCGACCCTGTCAAGTGAGGTGTCAGTCATGATATTGGTCGCCATAACAACGGATAGGGCAAACAGTTTTCTCTTTGAGTTTTCTCACAGGCGGTTGAGCCTCAGGCTAGCCAGTATTATCTGTTTGTGTATCTGGATCATTGGTTTTATTGTCGCCTTTGTTCCTTTATTCATTCCAAGTTATTTTGAAGACACGTCGTCAGGGTTCAGCTTCTATGGTCGTTCAACTGTCTGTTTACCCCTCCAGTTGTCATCAGAACGTCCTGCAGGCTGGGAATACTCTATTGCAGTGTTTAATGTGTTCAACGGTGTAGCTTTTGTCTACATCCTTCTCGCATACACTGCTATTTTCATTAAAGTCCAAAGGTCGGCAAAAAGCGTACGTTCATCTAAAACCTCCCAATCCTCGCTGGGAAAAAGACTTGCATTTGTAATCCTTACTGATTTCTGTTGCTGGGTGCCTGTAGTTGTACTTGGGGTGCTCTCTCTCACGGGGAACTTTCAAGATCCTACTGGTGAAGTGTACGCCTGGGTTGCTGTCCTTGTTCTTCCCATCAATTCATCAATCAATCCTATCCTGTACACGTTCTCTACACCACAAGTGACAAAAAAGCTGCAGTCAATCAAGAGCAGGTGGCAAAAAAGAAGAGGTAATATATACCGCTGTGCTACTACTGTTAGAAAGAGTTTTGATCTGAATACTCATAATCGAACATCGTCGCCATGTCGTCACATCGTGGATACCTCTTACTGATATTTACTTTTAGTAGGAAAGAAAAATTCGTTGAAACACCGCATGAATAAATTCCTTTTGATTTTCATTTTAGCGTCAAGCTGTTCAACACAAGATACTTCCAGGACCAAGAGTAAGCAAGGAGGTCAAGAGCTTCAGAAGACGAGGACTACTGCTGACCAGTCATCATTCACTTCCCACCTAAGGAACGAGGTAAGGTTAGCGTAGCAGAATGGTCAATACAACACAACACCAAGCTATTCTATACGTTTTCCGCGGTCCTCTAGCACCAGTAAGCTAAAACGAAACATCACACTCTAATATCACTGAATCCTGTTGATATTTGTTCATGTTTCAGAATGACCGCGAACAAGAACAGCCGGTCCAAAACACCACCCAACAATGTGACGAGTCCCTCCCGCATGCTCATGACAACTTGTCTTTCGACACGAAATTATAGCAAGCATAACGTAGTTAATTCATAAACTCATCAGACGACGATGATTAACTTCCTGGTACTCGGTTTGTTTCATACATTTCCAGTTTATAAAAAGTGCACTAAAAAATAAAGGTCTTATTAGGAAAAAAAAGGAAAATAATGAAATATTTTGATGAAAAGAAATGAAAATAAGAAACCCTAATGCGTCTAATGCATCAGTGGGTCACGTGTTTTCCACCATCATTTCCCTGTAAGTAAGTTGTAAATCGTAAAAGAGTGTAAAATATTTCATTGATCAAACTAATAAGCGATCATTGAAACAATAAGTGTCTTATATATAACTTTTTATTTTGTCGGTGTTTACACTGTTCATTACATACCGAAGTGCCGAATCTCTCTTTTTTCAACGAAGCCAAGACCAGAGAGGCTTGTGGGTAATCGCCCATTGAGGCATAAATGCAACATGTAGCATTTCCTGGAATATTTTGAATACTGTAGTCTTTAAACATTTAGCAGTCTTTTATATCAAAAGCATATGAATATAATTAGCAGGAACATATTTTTCTTGGAATAACGTTTGCTCTCAGCTTCTATCTATTATCATTTTCAACATGATGATTATGCAATAGGCAATATGCAGCAAAGCTCGCAAAGCACTCTGGGAAAGTGAGTCCTGTAAAAATGAAACAGGGAAAACAAAGAAACTATCAGAAAAAAATTACTGTTATTTTCGTCTGTTGAAATACTTCGAAAATGTCAGATGAATTTTTAGAGGAGCCAAAAAAGCGTGAGGACTCACTTTCCCATCATGCTTTGTGCTAGAATTTCGAGCTCATGCACATTGGCTATTTGCTACATCTTACAACAAAGAGACATAATATTTCACATGTACGTATGTCATATAATCAACATCATAACAATATTTTGTGGACACTCGTAGTAAAATCTAACCTTCGAACAATAAAAACAAAATATGTCTCTGCACACAACTGAAAAAAACGTTTTGGGTTAAAACCCTTGAATGATAGATATATTACGTACTGTGTGGTTTAACCACAAGCAGCTCATTCTGGGCATCTACTTGCCTTATATAATAACAGAAAAGGAAATAACTTGTCAATCCAAAGGCATTTATTACAATACTTAAGGTGCACAAAAACCAAAGCTTGGGCTTCCTGTGGTATTGCAAAAGCTAATATAACTAATATACTCATTACTAATAGGTCTCTAAAATGATACTTGAGGGTATACAATAACATTCTCTCCAAGGTCTTTAGTGACATCCAATCCAACAGCAGATGAAGTAGTAACAACACCAATACACTCATCTTTCCCACTGCCAACAGTAGTAAAGAAACCTTTCACTTTACAACCAGATGACTGTAGCACAGGCAGAAGCTTAGACAGTACCTCCACTGGTTCTGCTTTACTCTTAAACACTAACAGATGATCTGACAGAGGAACAGGACTACTGAAGCTATGCTGGCCATACTTGATAAGTGCAGGAGTGTTTTGACCTATCATACTTGCCAGTACGGTCACTTCTCCTGCTGAATGTTGAATAGTGACTGACAATGCCTTTGGATAATGAGGATCTGATTGGGCAGTATGGCTTGATTTCACCTGGAAAACAGTTAGACATTGTAAGTTATTTTACATGAATAACACAGGGAGTGAACTATAGATAAAATACTGCCAGTAGTACAAGATAGCTAGTTAATTGGTCATGAATAGCATACCTCAAATCCAGAAGCCTTTGCAAGGGCCATAGCATTGACAAGATTCACTTCAGGCTTTGACAGCATCCCAATACACACAGCTGCTGTTAGGTATCTATGAGACTTCATCTCTGAGCCCAATGTACTGACTGTTACCTTGGTTACCTTGCCACCAGCAAGGTTTACTGCCACCTTACCAATATTCTGACCCAAGGTGACAAGAGATGATGGTTTGAGAGCCTCACACAGGTCAAATGGTACATTAACCTTAAGAATAATCAACAACATCATATAAGCTAAACGTTTCATTCTACAGTGAACCAAAAGCTAAATGATTATATCAATGCAGCATGGCCTTGCTATGGCCACAGGATGCCCAAAAATCAAACATTCTTTACTAAGATAGGATCACTACTATATCATATACTTACAAGGCCAAATGTAGATTTTCCTTTAGCAGCATCTACAAACTGTTCTGCGATCTCCTTGGCAACCCTCTTCTGAGCTTCAACTGTGTTGGCTCCCAGATGAGGACATGCAATCACATTTGGATGCTGAACCAGTCGTGCTGAGGCACCTTATTATCATCACATTTAATGCATTAAAAACCATGCTTATTACTAACAATGCTTACTTAAGAATTACTTAATCATTATTAACATTTCAAATTAGCCTTATATATCTCTATGGTAACCTCAATTCTGGAATACTTTATACTGATGGCAGATCAACTGTCATAGGGTTTTATATTTTTCAGTAAGCCCAAGGCAAATTAGAAAGTGTTTTGCTGAAAGCAGCCATCTTGCAGAAGTGTAGAGAATTTCAGTTCCATATATATGCAAGTGCAATGCATGAACTAACACACATAATACATACACTTAGTAAGTGAATAAGTAGACTAAAACACAGTGTAAAAAAGTTTGTAACTACACATATATTTTGGATGCTAGTCCTTCATCGGAGTAAAAGAGGAAATAATACATCCTCTGAACATAACTTTAATAATGTATGTATGAAATCAGCACCCATACCTGTAGGTGGTTCAGTTACAAACACATCAAGACCAGCTCCACCAACATGTCCAGATTCAAGACCTCTTAGCAAAGCTTCCTCATCTATAATGCCTCCCCTGGCTACATTCAGAAGATACACTCCTTTCTTGCACATACTTATCGTCTTGTCATTCAACAATCCTGCCACAAAATAATATTATTTACTTTCCTTAGAACTTAATTGTGGTAAGCTGTGGAGGGTCCAAGGAGGTGTATGTGCATGAAGTGTCCCAAGCAATTGAGACATGCATGTACATTCAGACACTACTTTGCAGACACCCAAGGGAGGATCCAGGGGTGGTGACACACCCAAGGGAGGATCCAGGGGTGGTGAGGGGGGTGACACACCCAAGGGAGGATGCAGGGGTGGTGAGGGGGGTGACACACCCAAGGGAGGATCCAGGGTTGGTGAGGGGGTGACACACCCAAGGGAGGATCCAGGGGTGGTGACACACCCAAGGGAGGATCCAGGAGTGGTGAGGGGGGTGACACACCCAAGGGAGGATCCCAGGGTGGTGAGTGGGATAACTAGAGGTTTGGATCTGCCCCTGACACCCCACATTATGGAAACTAATCTTTGTGTCCCAGTGGATCATTGACAGTTGTAAATTAACTCTTAAATTAATCTGCTTAATAATGGACAACCTGTTAATAAAGACACCTGACTTGGTCTTTTGAGTGTCCATATTAATAGGCTCCCAATGTGGTTTTAAAAAAAGGGCTTTATAATCTGGGAGTATATACAGGCATGTGGTATCCCAATACTACATTTTTACATGGTATTACTTATCTTACCTTTAGTAGGAGGTATTAGTGGAACATGTACTGTGATGTAATCTGCTTTAGGCCAGATTTGATCTGTATCCATCCACTCTATATTGAACTCAGCAGCCTCAGCAGGTGAGACTAATGGATCATACCCAATGGTCTGGAAACAAACATAATAAAAACAATACTCAAACCACAAATAACATAAGGGAATCAAGGGTGGTATAGCAGCAGTGCACTCCTCTCAGACCTTTGCAATCTCAGGTTCAATAGTCCCTTTCACAGTTCCCTGCGCCATCTTGAAAGGTAACCGGTCCTTTGCATTGAAGTGAGATGAATGGTGAGCTTGCAATGATAGAGACAAAAGGAAGGGTGAAGTGGACTATTCCTGGACTTGGCATCTCATGTGGGTAGAGTTTGTTCGGTTTCTTCCTTGATTCAAGGGTTTTTCTACAGTTTCTAATTGCTAATCTCTCTCTTAAAAAACACATTATATTCTAATTACATCTTTGAACTTAGATCAACCAAGAGCTTCTTTCAGGGTTCAATAAAATAGATGTTATAGTTAGTATTAAGTTCTAATAATAGTTACAATAATTAATGGCTGTTTGGGCTACCTGTGGAAATTTTACCACAGGAATCCCAACTGTGGTATTAATTACCTTCATTCCAAAAGATTGCATCCTTAATGCCACCTCTCTTCCAATTCTACCTAATCCAATGATACCAAGCGTCTTGTCAAATAATTCGTTGCCCATAAACTACAAGGAATAATAAATAAAATATTTATAGATTATTATTTGGATGATATTTAGAGAGCCTGACTCATTTTCTTTCATTATTTAGTGATCACAGTTATCAACTCATTTAAATCTAACCTTTTTTCTATCCCATTTTCCTTCTTTCATTGAAGCTGCTGCCTGAGCAATATGCCTGCAAAAAGGAACATAAAAATCCATAAAAATCCTCCATAAAAATCAACATACGAGTCAAGATTTGTGTGTATGAATATTCAAATGTAGAAAAAAAGTGTATAAATAAAAAGATTTATTAATTATTTATTTTATGTGTGGTGTGATGTATCCAGCTTTTGTTTACAAGTATGACTGCTTGTTGTTTTTTGTTGTTGTTGTTTTCATTTTGATCAGACTGTCTGGGATTCCAAATAAAATAAAAGAGAGACAGACAATGACTAAGAAATATACCTTGAAAGACAGCAAACCAGTGCACAAGTCTGCTCAGCAGCACTCAGTGTATTCCCTCCTGGAGTACTGAAATGATAACATTAGAAATTATCAGATACCTATACAGCCTAGAAAGATTATCTTGCACGTGACGTCAGAACAGCTCAATTTGGAGGGCAAAACAAAATAATTTCAATCTCCTGAGAATTGGAACCTATTGTTTTGCCCTCCAAATTGAGCTGCATCAGCTGCATTCAGATCTACTATCATAGTAGATGGGTGTGAAATCAAAGACAATTTGTATATCACAAGCCCTAGTGTTCTAGTGGATCATGTTATTATATTTATTACAAATAATTATTCTACGATGCTGAGGGGGAGGCACAAATTAATATTAGGAGGGGGGGGGGGCTACCTAAATCGTTTTATACTTTCAAACTCAGAATCCACATAGCTCTTATCAATCCAATAAATCCTGACCGATGCTAAAACTATTGGTAATGAGTACTACTCACTTCATGACGAGGACCCCATTGAGTGATGCCGAAGGGATGTCTATGTTATCCACACCGGTACCAGCACGACCAATTATCTTTAACATTTTACCCGCAGTTATCACATCCTCTGTCAACTTCGTCGCAGAACGGACAACTATACCATCATAGTTCTACGAATGAAATCAAAATCAATTCAAATGAGCGAGAAAGCAAGGAAGCTTATATCAGTGACAAATATGTACAAAAGTACCTTGATTTCAGTGAGTAATTCTTCCTTCGTTAACTTATTTTTCACATCTACAGCAATGCCATTTGCTTCTAGTATATCTTTGCAGCAGCTATCCACGTTATCACAGAGTAAAACTCGTTTTAAGTCCAAAGAACCAGCCATTATTTTTTTGTTTGATGCAAAAGTCGGGTCTCCAAGTCAGTGGTTTTACTGAACTTTGTTCTCCCACGTGTACATTGGACTACTGTACTAGGCTACTGATTGGCTGACACGAACACATGCGTTGGTATGAATTTTCCCGCCATATTCAATGTTTCCAGCTGTTCGGAATGCATCGTGGGTAAAACACAGGGAGCCCTAATTTTTTTGTACTGCCCGCTTTATTTGATTGCAGCTTCTTGCAGTTTTGTTTTATTTATGAACGATCCAGTGATGCACAGGTTTGCAGGACTGACATTTTGGACACGTTTGATTGAGCTTTTTGATCTCAACTCCAAAATCTTGTTGAAATTGCTAACTTTGAAAATTTAGTTGTAGGCTGTTGGAAGGTACCCTCTTGGCAGGACTCTTGGCGGTGTACCCTGTTAATTATGCCAATTGTCTTGGACAGTTTCTTTTCTATGGGGGGTGGGGAGGGGATGAATTTTAGCTTCATAATTTAAGGGCAGTTTCAGCAGATACAAAATCAAGAACTCCTTCTTATATATCCTGTTCCCACAGGCCTAAACAAGAATTCATGAAATCAAAGAAAGAGACATATTTCCAGCATTTTAATAATTCTAACAAATGCTATTGCTAGGTTTTACAGCAATTTTTATTTTCAATTTTGTTTTTCTATTTGCTACTTGTTATAATTATGTATAAAGAGTCCTGAGTTTATGAATTATATGGTACCTAAATTTGCTTTCCAAAACAATGACATCAAGGCATTGTGGTGCATACCTACCTACCTTTGTAATATACACTGACAGACTGTTTTATTTGAAAATCAATATTTAGAATAATGATAATCTTCGTAATATCCTCCTCATCATAATCATGCATGTAGCCATGTGCAGTAGCCTAACTCCTACACAGGCAACTCTGTATTTGTGGTTCATTTTGATGGGATTCCTGTGTTAAGGGCTCAGTCTAGGTAGGTCAGAACTTGTTCGCATTATCCAAAAGGACCTTCATTGTCTTATAAAATGAAAGAACGAGGGAGTATCACAATAGATCTATGCCTCGTTCTATTGTTTTATAAGATGATAAAGGTCCTTTCAGCCGATGTGAATGAGTGCTGCCTGTGATTCAAGAAATTATGATGGGGTTCCTGTGTCAAGGGCTCAGTGTAGGTAGGACCTCAACCTAGTCTTCTGTAGTTCATTTCTGTGTGATACACAGGGATACAGAGTTGGCTGCAGAAGCAGCTACCGCAGCAAATAATAATAATTAATTAATTAATAAATATATTGATAACAAACAAATGCTTGATTTGTTGAAATATTCATAAATAATTTTCCCTTGTTTTAAACTTTCTCATTGAATATAATATATTCATCTTGCATTTAATAACTTAAGTTAAATATTAAATAAATAAACAAAATTTAATAATTCCATATCTATCAGCAAAATCTAAATAAATAATTTCTCATAATAATGAACTCATATCAAAAATAAATAAGTAGTAATACAAATTCTGAAGTACATATCAAAGATACTACTAAATAAATGATTGAATGTTTATAAATTTCTTTGTCGAATTAGCAAATCAAAATTTGAATTTTGAAGGTGGAATAACCAAATCTCCCAATAAAGTAAATAATAAATAACTAATAATAAATAATTAATTTAATAAATAATTTCATATTTTTCAATAATTTCTAGGACTCTGTTTGTCCATAATAAACTGCAGCATAACTGCATAACTTTATGAGCAACATCAACAAAGCCAGCTTTTGTTAATGAATGCTTCATTTTCATTCATCTGTAATACATCCAAACTTTTAACCTTTAAATAAATTGAGTCAAAAATTGCTTCCACTAATTCTTAACCAGTTACCCAATAATATTTACATATGATTATGGATATTCTACATGAAATTACCTTAAATTGCTCTCTGCACATTACACTGTCTGCCTGCCCCTGAGCTTGCCCAAGTCAGGGCTTAATAGTAACCTTGTTACCATCAATTTTTGACCCTAGCTAACTGGCACTAACACTAGTTCTATATTTACAGTGAATACTTTGGTAAAGAAAACACAAAGAGAAAAATGTTTTTGCAAGACTGTTAGAAGCATTGATTCATTGAAACAAGTTTTATAAGGTTGCAACAGCGCTCCAGATAAAAAGCATTGCAGAAAGTTTTAAAGATTCAATAAGTATGATTTAATTTATCTATTTATGTGAGCAACATAGAAAGACCATAGTGTATAGTTATTAATAAGGTGAAAAAATATCCCACACCAGGGGTATAGCAAGGATTTTGCCAGGGGGGGGCCAAAACCCATTTCAGAACATGAACCAAAAAAACGGCCAACATGATATCTATAGGGGGGCCTGGGCCCCCTGGCTACGTCCCTGTGCACAATAATTAGTTTCAGTTTAGTGTGGTTAAAAAAAAAATCAGTGAATACTATGAGGATGAAATGGATTAGACTAGTCAGAGTAGGTATAATATTGTACAAGTAGGTTATAGTTGCAATTAAACTGAAATAAACCTTGCTACTTTGGGGCTGTTTTCTTGTTAGATGCTGCAAGCTTTAACTTCAATCCAGTCAATGATATAGGTTTCTTTGATATACTCTCAACTTTTTCCTCTCTCAGCCTCTTCTTTGTTTTTTCATACATTTGCTTTGCTAGAAGCTGTTGTCTTTTCTTCCAAAAGACTTTGAAGTCACCACTGAAACTTGCCCAAATCTCAAAGAATTCTGGTGGCGTTAAGGATACATGTCTTTGGTAGAAGAACTCCAAAAGATGGGAAAACCTGGATTGAAAAAAAAACACAAAGTTAAATGAAAAAATAACCCAAACAAACAGCAAACAGAAGATCACAGGTACAAATCCCTACATCCTACCGACCACCTACCAACACCCTACTGTCAATCTACCAACACCCTACTGACCACCTACCAACACCCTACTGTCAACCTACCAACAGCATACTGACCACCTACCAACACCCTACTGACCACCTACCAACACCCTACTGACCACCTACCAACACCCTACTGACTACCTACCAACACCCTACTGTCAACCTACCAACACTCTACTGACCACCTACCAACACCCTACTGACCACCTAACTACAACCTACTGACCACCTACCAACACCCTACTGACTACCTAACTACAACCTACTGACCACCTAACTACAACCTACTGACCACCTAACTACAACCTACTGTCAACCTACCAACACTCTACTGACCACCTAACTACAACCTACTGACCACCTAACTACAACCTACTGACCACTTAACTACAACCTACTGACCACCTAACTACAACCTACTGACCACTTAACTACAACCTACTGACCACCTAACTACAACCTACTGACCACCTAACTACAACCTACTGACCACGTAACTACAACCTACTGACCACCTAACTACAACCTACTGACCACCTAACTACAACCTACTGACCACCTAACTACAACCTACTGACATCCTACAAACACCCTAATAACAGCCCACCAGCATGCTAGAGAAAATGAATACATACTTTTTCTTGCATTCTTCCAGTGCTTGAAATTGTTCTTTCAAATCCCCTCTGCTTTGATCCAGGAATTGTTTCATGATTTTCTTGAAGGGCTGTTGTAATTTCTTCTCAGATTGTTTCAGGACTTTAGTAACCTTCACTTCACAGTCTGCAAGTTTCTTGTCCAGGTTCTTGAGGTCTGCTGTGATGTCATCAAAGCTTAGTTGTGAAGCTTTTTGAAGATCTGATGGTTCAGGCAGTGGAAATTTAGACGACAATGTACCAGCATTCTATATTTGGATGAAACAGATTTGGATAAAAATAAGTTTTGGATTATGACAAGGAAAAATAAGTGATGTCACATTCATAATTTAATGAGGTACCTCTAGCGCAAAGAAAGATCCATAAACTTTAAATTCCAATTAAGGGTTGTAGTACTTGGAATTCAAAAAGGACCCAAAGGCCATTGGAAGTTTACTCATTAACAAATGGTTTGTGGGCAACATCATTTTTTTTGTCATTTTCAAGTCAATCTAGAGAAGAACTTAAAGGCTCAAAACTGAATTTCAGTTTGCAAGGAGTGCACCCATCCACATCTACATCTACATCTACATCCACATCCACATCTACATCCACATCCACATCCACATCCACATCCACATCCACATCCACATCTACATCTACACCTACATCTACACCTACATCTACACCTACATCTACATCTACACCTACATCTACATCTACATCTACATCTACATCTACATCTACACCTACATCTACATCTACACCTACATCTACATCTACATCTACATCTACATCTACATCTACACCTACATCTACATCTACACCTACATCTACACCTACATCTACATCTACACCTACATCTATACCTACATCTACATCTACACCTACATCTACACCTACATCTACACCTACATCTACACCTACATCTACATCTACATCTACACCTACATCTACATCTACATCTACATCTACATCTACATCTACATCTACATCTACATCTACATCTACATCTACATCTACATCCACATCCACATCCACATCTACATCTACATCTACATCCACATCTACATTTATTAAGTTGATAAAGTCAGGTGACATCACACCAACTATAAAAAAAGCAATAAAACTACAAATTTTAAAATAAGCAAATATAAAATATAAAAAATGCTATATACCAGTAGATAAAATAAGTTATCTCCCATACATAAGTTTATCCCCATGATAATTACGATCTGACTTTACAAATATGAAATGTTTATACTAAAGGTACCTTGTCATACATATCCAGATAGACTTGAACCAAGTAATGCATTAGTGTGAAGGTGTGGTCTTTAGATTTGACATCTTTGAGCTTTGTCAGGATATCTAACTCAAATCCATCTGCTTGTCCACGAGACATATTCCCGCCATTCATGTAATTGCCAAAGGCCAATATTATACCCAGAATAGAATGAACATCCTTGTTTGTTTGCAGATCCTAAAACACAATTAATATAATCTTTATTTGGGGATTTTTTTAATTAATAAAAGTTAAAAATAAATGAGATAAAACAGCTGGAACATCATGCATACTAAAATTATTTTCATTAACTTAAAACTCATCAATTTTTATCAAATGCTGAAACCCTCTGTGCTGATCAAAGTCAGGGCATGGCTATATATATATACTGATTGAATTATTGGAGAATTGGAGGGATGAAAACCAGATAGATATCATTAAGGGAGAGATCAGACATAAAGTCTGCTCAATTCCAACTCTATTAATCAAGATGCACTGTTTTTTTAACTGAGAAACAAAATGTTCATGACAGAGTGTTTTACAGCTAATTTACATCACGTGTGACCAGTTAGTTGAATGTTTCGATTTGAGTCTCGACGGCTTCGTTTGAAACTCTAAATCTTGGCGCCTGACTACGATCTAAAGTCTAGCAACACAAAATATTTTTATCTTAAGAATAATTTTTTTGAAGCTGATACTTAGGGATGTGGTTGGCAAGTGAATTCTTTTGGAAAATATTTCACAATCATTCATGATAGCGGGTCCAAAACTTAAGTCTTAAATGAATTTGTTTTGGAATATCGGAGCCGTTGATTGGAGATTTGAAATGTTAATATGAAGACTTGAAAACTAAATTTGAATTCTCGGATTTGCTAGTCACGCGTGACGTAAATTAGCTGTTAGACACTATAAATAACTGGAAATGTACATACTAATCTTACTTACCTCACAAACAAGACGGAAATTAGTCAAAGTCTCTCCAACCTCTAGTAAGGACTCAGACACTGTAGTCCTAGATATCATACAAGACAACCTTTCTTCATAGCAGGTAATCTTTGATACATCATAAAGAAACTGTTCAGGCCTGTCAAGAAGGTCATGTGGGTTTTCATGGAGATGCATCTCAATGCAACTTAATTCCTCCTTAGTTGCTCTCTGGAAAAGCAACATGTGAATATTTAGTAAAGGAAACACCACCTTAATTAGCTCTCAAAGAATTAATGCAAAATACCATATGAATTTTATGAAAATGGCTTAATATCATGAGAGCAGAGTGCTATTAAGCTACTTTCATCCTAACTACTTTCAGTGGTATTCTTCATTAATTCTTTGCGAACTAACTAAAGGTGGTAATTCCTTAATTAACACATAAAAAAAATACAAGAACTTAAAAGTGGTATTTCCTGTTAATCATACATCATTCTACTAAAAAAAAACATGTTGATGCATGCAATTCATTAATTGCACAGATTAAGGGGAATTTGACATCCAATCAACCAATCAGAAACAAGCTATATTTGTAGGTGTTGTACAAGCTTTAATAAAGTACTTTTGAATCACAGTCAGTAAGAACACGGAACTATAATTCGTCTTACTCGTCTCTCTCTCTCTACATATGGGACCTCTCTTTCTAACTGTCCCACAAGTGACATGTCACGCAATCATGTCACATCCCACTGGTTTTTTTTTTTAACATTGTAAAAAGCTTTAAAGTACTTTTGTATGCATTAAACAGTGAATCAAAAGTAAAGTACTTTTGATTCACAATCAGTAAGAATACAGAACCATATCTCATCTCGTCTCTCTCTACATACAGGACCTCTCTTTCTAACTGTCCCACATGTGACATGTCACACAATCATGTCAAACTTAAATACTGCAGTGGGTATAAAAGTTACTGATGTTTCCTTTGCTTTATACCTTATCATTTAAGATACAACAACTCCAAGAAGTTTCCCCTTGGCAAGGGTCAGTGTTGAACAATGCAAGAAACAAACTCAACTCAAATTGACTCTGCCCTTACAGCTTGAACAACAGAGATGTGGGAGACAGTGCTATAACCGTGCATGCCATCCACCCCACCCATGTCTCCCATGCCACCCATCCCAGCCATTTCGAGCCCTGTGTAGCAGTTACCTATGTCATCACACCCAAGTTGGTAGCATTTAACAAAAGCTTAATCATCTTCCACTGACTGTAATTAATACCAACAATATTGCCACCGATTCTTTGTCATTTGACTCTCTTGGGAATGATTACAAACCATCTATTATGTCTAATATTTTTGTACTTACAATTTCATACAAGGACTGTAGATTCTCATAATCCAGTAATGACGTGTCCATTTTGTAGAGTGTCTCTTCTATCTCACTGATGTTTACGTGTAAAGTACTCATTAAGATACCAACAGCTTGAGACCTTTTACTATCCAACAAATGTACAACTTTTTGTTTTGCTTTCTTTGATGGCTTAGATTTGGACTTTTCCTCTTCCTTTTTTCTCTCGACCTTGGAAAAGGCATTTTCAAACTCATCTGTATCAATTTTTGGCTCTTTCAAGGATTTCCACAAGAATTTAGAGGATGTAAATGATAATTTGTTTTGTTGAAGTTGGATTCTTTTCCAAAAAAGTGGCTTCATTGGTTTATCTGAAAAAATAATTACAATCATAATTAGTTTAATGAATAATTGAAAGTATAAGCATCTTGTCTGCAAACTATAATTTAGACCAAATAATGTATACATGATTGGACTTTTCAATGATTTATAGGTTACTGAGGAAGTCTGCCAGCAGTAGGCATAAATTTACCCCATGCTGATAATAAAAATTAACATATGACGCACCCTAAATCTACAACAAAATTAATGTGATAAAACCCATATTCAACTCTTACTCATTAGTATGTGATAAACAGTGGCAATAACCTTTATTTATCGCCACTGGTGATGATGACTAATAATTATCCTCACTGCTTAATGTATACTTATGAGTGTGTGTTACAATCTTGAAATGCTGAAATACCCAAATAACTTTAATGACACTTTAAAAAATGAGACAAACTTGAATTGCTAGAGTTTAAAAATTCTTAATTTTTTAAATAAACTTACTGTTCCTCGAGCCCCAACCTTACTAACCCCTATTACTAACCATTACACTATGAGGTAATTCGTTGGTGTTCATGTTTTTTTTGGAAGTTTTATATTAATGATGTCTTAATAAGAGGAAATATTTTTATTAATTTTTGCCAATGGTCATACGTTACATAAATATTTGTCATACGATAACTTGTGTGATAAAGGATTTATCATCACTCCAGAAGCTTAAAGGCCATTCAGGCTTCACCCTTGTGGCCTTTAAGCTTCACTTGTGATGATAATTCCTTTATCACACTCATGTTCATTCTATTGCCCTTTACTTAATGTGGACACTTTCTGAAGCAGGTGTTAACTGTTCCCATTAATTTTATAAATATTATATTCCATTATTGTAACAAATAATGGGTTATATTACATTCACTTTTATTATATAATAATAATATAATATAATTGAATAGACGAAGAGCCACCTAGTGGATCCTATTGAATAAATCATTATTATTACATTCACTTATATTATATAATAATAATATAATATAATTGAATAGACGAAGAGCCACCTAGTGGATCCTATTGAATAAATCATTATTATTACATTCACTTTTATTATATAATAATAATATAATATAATTGAATAGACGAAGAGCCACCTAGTGGATCCTATTGAATAAATCATTATTATTACATTCACTTTTATTATATAATAATAATATAATATAATTGAATAGACGAAGAGCCACCTAGTGGATCCTATTGAATAAATCATTATTATTACATTCACTTTTATTATATAATAATAATATAATATAATTGAATAGACGAAGAGCCACCTAGTGGATCCTATTGAATAAATCATTATTATTACATTCACTTTTATTATATAATAATAATATAATATAATTGAATAGACGAAGAGCCACCTAGTGGATCCTATTGAATAAATCATTATTATTACATTCACTTTTATTATATAATAATAATATAATATAATTGAATAGACGAAGAGCCACCTAGTGGATCCTATTGAATAAATCATTATTATTACATTCACTTTTATTATATAATAATAATATAATATAATTGAATAGACGAAGAGCCACCTAGTGGATCCTATTGAATAAATCATTATTATTACATTCACTTTTATTATATAATAATAATATAATATAATTGAATAGACGAAGAGCCACCTAGTGGATCCTATTGAATAAATCATTATTATTACATTCACTTTTATTATATAATAATAATATAATATAATTGAATAGACGAAGAGCCACCTAGTGGATCCTATTGAATAAATCATTATTATTACATTCACTTTTATTATATAATAATAATATAATATAATTGAATAGACGAAGAGCCACCTAGTGGATCCTATTGAATAAATCATTATTATTACATTCACTTTTATTATATAATAATAATATAATATAATTGAATAGACGAAGAGCCACCTAGTGGATCCTATTGAATAAATCATTATTATTACATTCACTTTTATTATATAATAATAATATAATATAATTGAATAGACGAAGAGCCACCTAGTGGATCCTATTGAATAAATCATTATTATTACATTCACTTATATTATATAATAATAATATAATATAATTGAATAGACGAAGAGCCACCTAGTGGATCCTATTGAATAAATCATTATTATCATCATTATTATTATTATACAATAATAATAATTGATTTCTAAATATTGATTTACTAAATAATTTCGAAACTTAATACAGAGGTGCAATCTAAAGTATGAAAACCTTATATTTAGTCATCCTCTCTCACCTCTGCACATCTTCTCTCACCACTAGGGTCTTGGGTTTGATTCCCAGACTTGGCATTTTATTCATTCAGTCATGTAGTTAAGTAGAGTTTGTTAGATCTCCTTGATTCTAGGGTTTTTCTCCTGGTTTTTATCCGGGTTCTCCAGTTTTTAACTTCCTCGAAACCTACACACTCATTTCCAATTTGACCTGTGAGCTTTGCCATGTCCATGACTTTGATCAGTCCAGAGACTGTTTCAGGGTATAATTGATAAAATTTGAAGGTTTATTTTAATATCTAAAATTTTTAGATCACATCAAACTTACTGGGTTTGATAGGCTTTTTTCTGCCGACTTGAGCAGCAGCAGCATGTCTCATGCCTCCAATAGGTGGAGGCATCGGTACTGATGATGGTAGAGGTGGAGGGGCAGGAACTCCTCCCGGTACTGGTGGGGGTGGAGGTGGTGCAATGTGGGCTCCCCCTGTCATAAAGATTGGAGGCGGTGGTGGTGGAGGTGGTGCTGGTGGAAAACCTTCATAATTACTACATGGTGGTGGTGGTGGTGGTGGAGGTGGGGGTGGAGGGGGAGGAGGAGGATAAGGTTGTTGAACACTTCCGGCAGTAGCTTGTACTTCTTTGGTGACTTCTGTTAGTCGTAAAGAAGCAAGTGGTTTTGGATCTCCAGGAGATGTTACTTGTGGCTTGTTTGTCATGCTTTCAAGTAGACTAAGAGTGGCATTAGAGGTGGGAGAGGCTTGAGGGGGAGGAGGAAGAGGAGGTGGTTGGGTAAAGGCAAAACTGCGATTGGTATGTGCAGGGCTGAGTGGTGGAGTTCGTGGCGTGAGGCCAATATGCCTGACTGACATTTTAATGGCTTCCTAAAACATAAAACATGAGGAATGTTATTCAATAAATATTGAATAAAGTTTTAAATGCCAATATAATTTAAATTGCACATGAGGAAAATGAAGATAGATTATAACTTTTGATCAAAATGGAAAAAAAAATCAGAAAAACCAAAGAAAGCATAATATGCTAAAAAAAGATGAAGGATAAAGGAAAAAATTATAAACCTTGCTTTGACTCATGCAGATAAAGCTAATGCATATTTAAAGGAATGACATATAGGCTGGCTTGCTCACGTTGTGAATAATAATTTTAACCAGCAAAACTTCTCGATGATGATAATAAATATGAACCTAACTATAATTGTAGCAGTACCAAATACATGCAGCCGCGTAAAATGCAAAATATTAGAGAAATGTTCATTTTTTTCTGTTAAAATACCTGTAAATAAAGAGCTGTTTTGTTCATTCTTAATAAATATTAGAACGAATACTGGCTTATCAAGGTCAAAATTCAATATGCTCTCCAAGAATCTTACTGTCATGTTATTTGCTTCGAACAAGACGAGCATGTTTTCACTCTAAAGCAAAAGATAATTCCTCTCTAGTTAATACCTGATTCTAGTTATCAATGTTTTAGTCCAGTAGTGATCGACTTGTGCAGAAAAGTGGTGTTCATGTTAGATGTTTTTCGCTCCACATCTCTAAACATCCGCCATCTTGGTTTGCTAGCTGTGCACCTGCATCCAATCACCTCGACCCAGTACAACACGGTTAGAACGCCCTGCTCATCAATCACGAGGATCACACGCGCGGATACACCGGATATATTCCACATAACTTACTTAAGATATCCGTTACTAAGATATTTGATGTCAATTGGGATATTTTATAGCCTTTATATTAAAACAACGTCTGTAAAGTAACATATTTCTTATCCTTATATGACTCAAATCAAAGTAAGTATTATTGAGCCCCCTATCCCTACCCCCCAGAGCAGCCCACGAACTGCGTACATAGATTTGGGTTAGATTATTTCTTATCTCTTCATATTTGTCCAACCATGCACTTATTATAACATTAGACTTTCAAAACAATTTATTTCGTGACTTATGCATACACTAGGGGGAGTAGAGTCCAGACTGGTCGCCCCTCCCCCTCCCCCTCCCCCACAAATCATATTGTATCAAGACTAATTCGACTAGTTCTACTTTGAAAATCAGAGTCAAAACTAGATGACGCGATAACAATACAAAATTAAGATATCAGAAGAAGAAATCTTGTAATTTTCAGTCGTAAAACAAACCAGTTGTGCGAGTTGAATACAGGGTGACATCAGGGGCAAACCCCCCCAGTGTACATACGTCATCGATCAAACGTTCTACACCGAAGAGAAGTGAACGCGATAAGAGGCGTGCAGAACTTTGTAAGCATTTGACTGACTGCTGTGGATTTTCTTCATTAAAAATGGCAGAAGAGAACAAGAGCACTTCTCCTGGTCGAATTATTCTTATTCCTGTAGACGCCAGTAGCCATTCAGAGGCAGCTTTTGACTGTAAGTACATTGAAAAGTCTTCTAAATTTCGAGATAGCTTGATCTTCCCTTTAGACCAGCCACATCAGTTCCTGCAGCACTTTGGAATGCGGCTTTTTCTACTTCAGATAATTATTACACAACAATTTAAAGTCTAAAATTTAATGTTTTTATCCTTTTCATACTTTAAATGACTTAATTTGAACTCTTACTTGAGCAAATGATGTCTTATTTTCACGGCTTCTAGAGCACTTCCCATTCCGTTTACACATGCACGAACCAACTAACTAATTTAGAACTAACTGGTACTGACATACCACTGATTTTCTCGATAGTTTATTGACTCAGTTATCTTTCCATTTTGTATTTGATTTATCGTTTTTATTCTAGGTGTTTTATGCAAGCATTTCACACCTATTCCTCTATAATCTAATAAAACTTGAATAGTTATTGCATTTTTCATCACGCCTCGACACGCGCCGGTACCAATGCAGCAAAATATTCATATACAAAAGATAGTTTTACTGCCCTAGTTGTCTTTTGGTATATTCACCTGTGTTTAATCAAACCTGTTCAGGATTGCAGTTCGTTGCTTTTTGCATATTGTTTAGTGTGCTAATGCTAGTATTGATAGCGTCCATCACTACAACTGAATTGCTGAACAATTCAATACAAGCTGAACATTAATCGAGGAAAATGAATCTAAATACAGTAAATGTAGAATTACACCTTAATGTTAATTACATCTAAAGCAATATACTTTTATAGTATATATTGCTTCTATGGTGTTGTTTACTTGTGATGTAAATTTCAGTATGATTATAACAAAAGAAGCCAATTGATTGTAAAACAGAAAACAAAACGACACCAATATATCACATGGTCGAGAACCAGAGAACTACCAGATTTGATCATGAAACGGTTAACTAGGAGTTGGATAATGATTTGAAAAATTGTTTTGAATTCTTGAAAGTGTTTCAAGTTGTATCAATCAAATTAGTTAGTATTTACATACATATTTCTAACGACTTTTTTGCCTCTATCATACAATTCTCTATTCCATTTTTATATTATTATTATTATTATTATTATTATTATTATTATTCACTTCTTATAAAATCTTATAAATTATAAAATTGTTTCTTTTGTGTTTTTCTCTAAATTATTTATTTTTATGACTGTGAAACAGTTTTCCAGTATCTAATGATGTTTTGTATGTGATATTTTCACAGGGTATTTGACCAACATTCGCCATGATAATGATCATGTTATAATTGGGCATTGCCATGAACTTCACCAGCCTGTGATGCCACGTAAGTCTATTATATACCATTTGTAAAAGTATCAGTTTAGTAAGCAATTATGCATGGGTGAGATGTGCAATTAGATCATGGGAAGCACAGGTGGCATAGCGGTGAGAGTGCTTGCCTCTGGTCAGTGTGACCCAGGTTCGAGTCCCGCTGGGCTCGGTGTCGTATGTGAGTTGAAATGTTTGCTGGTACTCTCCTGTGCTTCAAGGGTTTTTCTCCAGGTTCTCTGGTTTTCCCCACTTCACAAAAATCAACTTCTAAATTCCAATTCAATCTAGATCTTTGGGCTTTCACCTTGCATGGACCTTAAGGCTCTGTTTGTGATTGTTCCACACTGTGATACAACAGCCAAAACAGGGTGGCACATGGGGGGGGGGGGGGGTATTGATCACAGATCATGGACAATTTTGCCAATACACCAGTTTCGCATTCGATGCAGACCACAGACTCATTCCCACAGGCTTAGCCTCGTTTATAAGTCAGCTATTCATAGACACCATTACAGTCAAAACAGCTCAAGTGTACCCCCCTAGGCTCCATTAATGATTTTATTATTTGAATATTGAGTTGATTATTCACTCTGAGGTTTCATTAAAAAATTCCGGAATCCAAACTTCACATTCATTTTACGACTAAAATTCTGAGGAATGGCCTTTCTGGGGAGTTTTTTTCCTTGACATTGCAATTGTTGAAGAATCCAGTCAAAACTCAAGTAGATAATTTATTTTCAAGTTTGGAGTCAAAGTGAATAATGAACTCAATATTGGAATAATAAATTCATTAACAGATTCTAGGGGGGTACACTTGAGTCACTTTGACTGTAAAAGTCTGTGGGTCTTCAAAACATTGGTATTATTCAACTTGCACATTCTTTACATTACAGTTGACTTTTGCAAATCATTAGTAACAGCCAACTGTGATGTAAAGAATGTGCAAGTTGAATGGTGTATTTGAATAGCTGACTTATAAACAAGGCTAAGCCAGCCCTGTGCAAATGAGTCTGTGGTCTTCAAAAACAGCGGTTTGCATCAAATGCGAAACTGGTGTATTCTGTCAAAATGCTTCTTGTTTTTCGTATTTGGTATAAACAGTTTATACTCAACAATGGTAATTTGTGTTTTTCTCAGATGCCATGGATACTGATGAGTGGGCAAAAACTGTAGGAGTACATGAAGAAAAACTAAAGGAACTGGAGGCAAAGTATTCCAAAAAGGCTGAAACAGCTCAGGTAGGTAAACACTTCACTACAGGGCTTGAAATAATGGCCGATCAGTCACCAGTCACGAATACCAGCTAAATTAGTTTTAGCATGGTAATACCTTGTTTCTGAGTCAATGTTACTGATCAAAATGACTGGCAAGGCAAAGATTGGACAGGACAAGTTCCAATTCTGGCCAAACATTGTCCGGTGACTGGCCATTATTTCAAGCCCTACAATATATAGAGTTGAGAAAGAAAGTTGGAAATAACTTTATGATAAATGCATGATTATATAGTTCCAGAAAAAATCCATGTTGTATAGCCTTCTAGTAGAGGAAGTTACAGATACCTCTATTAAGGAGACAACTTTGCATGGGCCCGAAATTGTCTCCCCATATTACTGAAAACAAACCTTTATTTGTAACACCCTTTAACAAGCAGACACCAAGCAAGGTCCTGAAGGTATCCACCTAATAGGAGGTACCACTCTAAAGCGATAAATAACTAAATTGGAAATAGATTCAAAATACGACAAGCATTTGAAGTATATTGTTTACTCTGCTTAGCTTTCAGCTAAAATCCTCATCAAGGGAGGAAAACCAGGCGAGGCTATCTGTGAACTTGCAAAAGAGGAGCATGCACAGATCATTGTCATGGGATCAAGAGGTCTAGGTGCAATACGCCGTACTTTCCTAGGAAGTGTTAGTGATTATGTTCTTCACCATGCTCATATTCCAGTGATAATTTTCCCAAAGAAATAAAATACAATACTAGAAAAATTCCCTTTAAGCACCAATATGCATTCTCGTGATTTCTTGGTTTGGGCTGTTTTTCGTGTATTGCAATCATTCAAATGATCACTCTCTTTTGTAGTCGGTTTCTTGATTTCTCAAAAACAACAAATAAAAGTGTTATACACAATGCTGTCTTGTTGGTTTTATTTCTCTTCTTACGTATTTATATGCTACTTTTTTAAATTGAAAAGGTTTCTATAGGATTTTGTTTTAAACCATAAACATGGACTTTTCAACACTTTTCTATCAATGACATGAAGATATCTAAGGCTTTTGAAGTCTGATGTTGCCAGAAATAAGGAAAACATTATGCCCAAGCTAAAAAGGTCTCTTATAAGGCATGTTAGGAAAACTTGTCCCTGAAATTCTTGTGTACTTCAAATGTGAAAATGAATGTAGAACATTTCAATGCAAATATAAACCCCAAACTCTTCATACATTAATTGTGCAGTTAAATATTTAATTCATTGGAGCATAGTTTTCATATAACATTGTTATTTCCAAGTGGTGTGTCTTGTTTTGCCATCTTTGTTGCCTCGACTTGTGCTTCCTTGACTTGTCCTGGACTTGAGGTCTCTCTCTACCACATCTTGCTGGGCAAGCTCTTCATCATAACTAAATGTCAGAACAAAGTCACACTCTATTCATTGGGCTAAACCTAAAGTCATTGGCTAAAATAACACTCTGATAACTATGTTATACCTGTAGTAAAAGAGCAATGCTTATACAAAGGGCCAAAGAAAAGAAATATAATAAGTTGTTTTACTTACAGAACATCATAGCTTCCCATGACTTCTTTTGACGGTATTTTATTCCATCTTACACTGAAAACAATAATATGATACAGGGATTATATTAGGATATTCCAATCCAAGTCAATCCTTGGACCAACATAACTGATCAAATAGGACTCCAAAACATTTTGTTATGGGTGCCAATCAATCACTGTAGACCAAGTTTGGTTTAAGATATTGTACTTACTCTGGTATTTCTCCATTGGGTACGGCAATATTCAGTGTATCATGAATCAGATTGTACTTCATGATTCTATCAGCACTAGTAGTGGATGTAAGTGAAGGTGATGCATTGACCTGCATATAACATACACATATCTATCAGCACTAGTGGTGGATGTAAGTGAAGGTGATGCATTGACCTGCATATAACATACACATATCTATCAGCACTAGTGGTGGATGTAAGTGAAGGTGATGCATTGACCTGCATATAACATACACATATCTATCAGCACTAGTGGTGGATGTAAGTGAAGGTGATGCATTGACCTGCATATAACATACACATATCTATCAGCACTAGTAGTGGATGTAAGTGAAGGTGATGCATTGACCTGCATATAACATACACGTATCTATTAGCACTAGTAGTGGATGTAAGTGAAGGTGATGCATTGACCTGCATATAACATACACATATCTATCAGCACTAGTGGTGGATGTAAGTGAAGGTGATGCATTGACCTGCATATAACATACACATATCTATCAGCACTAGTAGTGGATGTAAGTGAAGGTGATGCATTGACCTGCATATAACATATACATATCTATCAGCACTAGTGGTGGATGTAAGTGAAGGTGATGCATTGACCTGCATATAACATACACATATCTATCAGCACTAGTAGTGGATGTAAGTGAAGGTGATGCATTGACCTGCATATAACATACACATATCTATCAGCACTAGTAGTGGATGTAAGTGAAGGTGATGCATTGACCTGCATATAACATACACATATCTATCAGCACTAGTGGTGGATGTAAGTGAAGGAGATGCATTGACCTGCATATAACATACACATATCTATCAGCACTAGTGGTGGATGTAAGAGAAGGTGATGCATTGACCTGCATATAACATACACATATCTATCAGCACTAGTAGTGTATGTAAGTGAAGGTGATGCATTGACCTGCATATAACATACACATATCTATCAGCACTAGTGGTGGATGTAAGTGAAGGTGATGCATTGACCTGCATATAACATACACATATCTATCAGCACTAGTGGTGGATGTAAGTGAAGGAGATGCATTGACCTGCATATAACATACACATATCTATCAGCACTAGTGGTGGATGTAAGTGAAGGTGATGCATTGACCTGCATATAACATACACATATCTATCAGCACTAGTGGTGGATGTAAGTGAAGGTGATGCATTGACCTGCATATAACATACACATATCTATCAGCACTAGTGGTGGATGTAAGTGAAGGAGATGCATTGACCTGCATATAACATACACATATCTATCAGCACTAGTAGTGGATGTAAGTGAAGGTGATGCATTGACCTGCATATAACATACACATATCTATCAGCACTAGTAGTGGATGTAAGTGAAGGTGATGCATTGACCTGCATATAACATACACATATCTATCAGCACTAGTGGTGTATGTAAGTGAAGGTGATGCATTGACCTGCATATAACATACACATATCTATCAGCACTAGTGGTGGATGTAAGTGAAGGAGATGCATTGACCTGCATATAACATACACATATCTATCAGCACTAGTAGTGTATGTAAGAGATTTACTTACTTCTATCAGCCATGGCTTTAGATTATCATCAATGATGATGTCATACCTATATGAAAATAAAACCATTAAACACAATGTAACATTTTCAATGTTTTAAACACATGATGTCATCCTTTAATAAAATCAAACTGGTTAGAGCTGTGCTCTGGGGTCATACGTGGACTATAAAAAGCAGCTGCCAGAGGTGCCTTCACATGCTTGCATTTTGACCCTGTGGAGCTGTGCTAATGCTGTACTTGTGGTGGTGATTAGTGATAACATCAGGGTTTTTTCAGCTTTATGGTGTCTCACATTGATCCTAATACATACCCATAACATTCAAAGCAGTGCCTGTCATTTGCAATAACATTCTAAAAAAAAAACAGAAGAGATTCCAAGTAAGTACAGTACTTTATGAAAAGATTTTCAAAAACTAATAAAGACAGGTGGAGCATAATCAAGTGTCATGAGCATTCCTTAATTACTTCTTATCTGAGTATCAAGTAATTTCTTGTAAACACAAATCACAAATGCTTAGTTAGGCAATTGCAGCAGTTAGTCTACCTGGACAGCTTTCAGAGAATGCACCATCAACCAATTGATATCATCAAATAACTTGTCTGTCAGCTAAAAAAAACAATTGACAGGACTTTACACTAACATACATCTACTAGTTAGTGTCAAGCACTGATTGATCAATACTAATGTGACATCCTTCATGGGACCAGGGATCTTGGCAAATCTGGACGATTACCAGGTATTACATTTTCTTGGTGTCAATATTTTGAGGGTTTTCTCCAGGTTCTCTGGGTTTTCTCCCTCCACAAAAAACCTAGCCCTGAGCTAACTTTGATCAGCCCAGAGGTTGTTTCAGGGTATCAATAAATCTAAAGGTTTTTTGCCAGCCCTTGACAAAGTAGGTGCCTGGAGTGATTTCTGGGACATTTAAAATGTTATGCTTATTGGTTATTTTATATTTCATATTTTGCACAAAATGTTATTTCTTTCACTGAGTTTAATAATTGAAAAACTTGTAAAAGTATATGAAAAGATGTAGTGGTAGGTAGTAATTGCAATGGTTGGACTGTGGCACAGGGTGTCTGATGATACTGTATACTGTATGGCAACTACCTCTTTGCCCCTGGTTCCTTCTAAGTATAACCGTAAGTTTTTTACAGTCCATTTGCCTCCATGCTGAGAATTATAGTCTTCCTGTATAAGAATAAAAAATAATAAAAAATAAATACTGTTACAACTAAAGTGATTCACCGAAATAAATGAGTAAGAATTAATAGACCATTGGATGAATAAGTAGTAGTTCAACTATCAAATGTATATGAATAAATTATGATAGGCACAGGGATTTCATTAAAATTTCAAGTAAGCAGATGGATTACATAATATAGACGGCTGTATCAATGAAGGGACCAAACAATTGGGACTTGGAATGGCAAAAGTAGGCGGCTCAGATATGGAAAGTAGATGCTGGATTTCACCAGTTGCCGGCTTCTAATGAAATGCCTGTAGGCAGGTTAGTGAATAAACGAATGAATAAATAAATGATTGAAATAATGAATGAATGGAATGGATGGATGGAACAATGAATGGATATATTAATGAATGGATACTGTACATGGATGAATGGATGAATGGATGGAACAATGAATGGATATATTAAAGAATGGATACTGTAAATGGATGAATGGAATGGATGGATGGATGGAACAATGAATGGATATATTAATGAATGGATACTGTACATGGATGGATGAATGGATGAATGGATGAATGGAATGGATGGATGGAACAATGAATGGATACTGTAGACGGATTAATGGTTGAATGGAATGGATGGATGGAACAATGAATAGATACTGTAGATGGATTGATGGATGGATGGAACAATGAATAGATACTGTTGATGGATTGATGGATGGATGGAACAATGAATGGATAGATTAATTGATGGGATGCATGGATAGATGGACGAATGAATAAATAGATGAATGAATGAATGATGGCTAGTCTTTACATGAGACTCTTGTCCTGTGCCCCCAATTAGATATGTATATATATCTAGTTATAAAGTTAATGAATAAAAATAAAATCAATGAATGAATGAATGAATGAATGGATAAATGGATAAATGGGATGCATGGATCAATGGATGGACGAATGAAAAGAATAAAGGACAAATGAATGAATGAATGGAATGAATGAAATGGATGGATAGAACAATGAATGGATGGTATTCATGGAGGATAACATCATACAGGATAACTGTATGAATGGATGAATGGGAAGGGCCGGATGGAATGAGAGACAAGAATTAACAAACACATACCCCATGTTTTTGAATGGCAACATTAGTAAGATGAATGAACACATTATCAAGTTCACTTAAACTAGCATTGTACTGTACAGTACAAAACCTGCAAAAACCATGTCTGTACCTGAAAAAGAACACATATTTGATCAAAGAAGTCAGTCTTCATATTCTCATTAGCAACCTTCAGATAGGACTACGAGTACAAGTTAGAATGAGTACGAGTATGAGTTTTAAACTCTTAAAGATTGGCACTATAATTTCGTAGTCCTGGTGAAGTTCGTAGATTGAAACTTTAGATTGTTAAAAATAGGAAATCAAAATAATATGATTCAGTGTTAAGCACAAGCACAGGGCAATTGCAAATCTCATACTCATTCTCATAATCATAGTCGGATCTGAAGGTCACTATTGGCGAGAGGTTTTATACAGTCAAATCAAATCTTTCATTGAAATCATTTACTGCTGAACAAACACAACAAGGACGGTAAACTTCCCATTATTGTAAGTGAAAATCTGTCCCATTTGTTATTCAATACTTATCATCATATAAACATGACATGTACTGTACGTACGTCGGCAATGATCTGAGACAGCTCTTATTCATTTACTTACACATAGGAATAAACATGATATGTACTGTACGTACGTCGGCAATGATCTGAGACAGCTCTTATTCATTTACTTACACATAGGAATAAACATGATATGTACTGTACGTACGTCGGCAATGACCAGACAGCTCTTATTCATTTACTTACACATAGGAATAAACATGATATGTACTGTACGTACGTCGGCAATGACCAGACAGCTCTTATTCATTTACTTACACATAGGAATAAACATGATATGTACTGTACGTACGTCGGCAATGACCAGACAGCTCTTATTCATTTACTTACACATAGGCTTTTAGAGGCCTGTAAGACGTTACTGTAACATAGATACGAAGATCAAACTTTTTTCCTCCAATAAGTAATGGATTATCAATGTATCTAGAAATCATATATGCATCTTTACCAGCCACATGCATCAACCTAAAAAGAAAGAATATAAATAAGGCCTATAATCGAAAATTTCTGTGGTGAAAGAAGCTTCATTTCTAGAATTGGTATGGTGCGCTAGCTACTCATACCAACCAGGTTGCATTGGTCAGATGCAGGACATAACAGCAAACACCAACCATCAGCTATTTTCTGTTTTCTTTTCTTTCATTCTCAATTTTTCTTTCCTTTTCCTTTTCTTTTTCTACTGTATGTTTCCTGCATACTTACGGAGTTCCTTTGCTATCCTTGGACCATTTTTTTAACTGCGACAAGCGATTTATAATAAAAATTCCTTTCCCTTGTGCTGAAACAAAAAAATCTTACTTGCATATACAGACAAGTGTGACATACAGATGAAAGTCTCAAATGACTTACAACTTAAGCTCTTTCCTTGTGAGATATTAATATTCTTATTCCTTACATTTGTTAGTTGGTTTCATAATCCATGTGCTGGAAGGATTCTTTCTAAATTCTTCCACAAAAAGATTGTAATCAGCAGGCAGAATAAAAGTCACAGGAATGAAATCTGCAATGTAAAAAAGAATAAATAAATCAAACACTTATAATACATACATTGTAGACCGGTACCATCTAGATATAGCTTTAACCAAGTGAAAATATAAACATAAACAGCTATGTAAAAAATGGAAAATTAAATTGAAAGTAATGCATTTTGCAATTTGCTGGTAAACGTTTTCAAGCAATGTTAAATACATGTGCAAATTAACTTTTCAACATTGGCTGAGAAAATAATGCCATTACAAACAATATAATATTGCAAGTTTTGTTTGCAAAATAAATGCAGCTCATGTGACATTGCTGGAGCAGATTTTGCTTCTACTTCTGCAATACTGTAGGCAAGAGTTACAGATATTCCAATTGCACCATATTATTACTGTATGTGTGGTCCTTTAGTAATGACAATGTTCTGAACATTAGCGTAAATCAGTAAATTACATACCAAGGTAAAGGTATCTTCCTGATTCATCTTTCTCTGCCAAAGGAACGCCTTCTTTCTCAACTTCTTTACGATATCTCTTGATATTTTTCAACATAAGATCCTTCCGTGTTAATTCATAGTGATTTGGAAAATGGTTGATCACTCTATACATACAGAAATAACAAAAACTGTGAACTTTTAGTACAATATTAAATAGTTTTAAAGGATATTTGCATTATGGTATCATTAACCTCTTCTACAAGAATCACTTGCACACTTTCTTTTGTTCAGTTCATTAGCACATTTTTTGAATTCGTAAAATACCACTGCTGTGTTCCTTTAAAATCCAGATATATTTAGGCAGGGTTAGTCTCAATTTTGTGTAGAATATTCATGTGTTCCAGTGAAGGACTGTGGGATTTCAAAGTGTTTGCACTGTTGAAGTTATGCATTTTTTACTTTACTGTTGGTATTTGTGAATGTTTTGACACTGAAATGAGGCTAACCCTGTGTAAACGAGTCTGTAATCAAGCAGCAGTATCGTACAAATTTGAAAATGGTCTATTAGAAATCAGATAGCTGAAATGATTAGTATATTTACTGCATTATTAAGGGCAGAAAAGAAAAGAGGCATTAGAAGGCAGACCTAGGAAGGATAGTAGTAGAATGGGTAAAGTAATCACAGGAAAAAAAATCGAAAAACCATTTATGTTTTTTTTGAATGGGAAATGCCCATTAACCATTGAAAAAAACATCTATGGTTTTGCCGAACACTAACCATTAATGGTTATTATGAGTAATAAACCATTGATGGTATAACAAAAAAAAACGTCAATGGACTTAATATTTAAACCATTACTGGTTTACTACAATACTACAGGGATGGGAAACATAGTTAATCCATGCATGGTATCAGATAACAAAACATTAATGTTTAAATCACATAATACATTGATGATAAGTAAATGGTTATATGGCTTAAAACATTAATGTTTAATTAGCGCAATACTATGATGGGAAATATAGTAATACCATCATGAAAACATTAATGTTTAAGTCACATTGTACATTGATGGTATATGTAAATGGTTATATGGCTTAAAACATTAATGTTTAATTAGCGCAATACTATGATGGGAAATATAGTAATACCATCATGAAAACATTAATGTATTTTAAGGAGCATTTTTTCCATTCATGGTTTTTTACTAATCTAAATGTATTTTCATGAAAACATTAATGCATCAACAATAACCATTAATGGTAATGATGGGGGCATAGAAAACCATTGATGGATATGTAAAAACCATGAATGGTACACTTTGTAATAACATTAATGTATTTAGATAAAACATTAATGTTATGAATAAAAACAAAACACATTAATGTTTTTTTGTTTTTCATATTGTTTTTTGAGTAAAATACAAGAATGGTTTTTAATTTAACCATTAATGTAAATTCAATTTTAATGGTTATTTGAAAAATAAAATTCATTTTACCATTAATGTTTATGTTTATTAGTGGTTTTTTACAGAAAACCATCATGGTTTATAATGAAAACATTCATGGTTTTTCGATTTTTTTTCCTGTGAATGGGTAAAGTAAAGAGAAATGGAGTGTAGTGTAGAACAATAATATACAGGTGAAGAAAGCATAATATAGCAAGAAAGAAAAGAAAAAAGGAGGGAGAATAGAATATGGCTTGAAAGGAAGATCAGCACAAGAAAGTAGGCAAATGACAGGCAAATAAGCAAGACAGGTAAAGAGAACGCAGAAGAGGGAGGGCCAGGAGGTGACTTACTGATCATCTGCTAATCTATAGCCTGTTTCAACATTGAATATTGCTCTTACAGATTGTACGCTTGCCCTGAAATGAACAAATAAAACAAAAAAATCACCAGGTGCAAAAACAACTTACATACTTTTTATTTCATGGGTCTGTGGATCCCTCCCTCTCCCCTCCCCTCCAGCTTTCTTGTTGCTATGGACTTTTGGTACTACAAACATATCTGCATTATAAACTTTCGTAAAGATGAATGCAATTCGAGTTTTCGAAAACCGACTAATCTTATAAATACTGTTGTATTTCATCTTCTCTCACCAGTAAAAGTTCCAGTCTTCATCGTCAGCACAAGGAATCCATCCTCGCTTCTCAAAGTTGTTGACAAGAACAGACTTTTCATTGTCTGTCATATAACGCACTCTGGCCATAATATTAGCTGCCTGAGACTTCTAACACCCTACTACGAGCACTGTAGTAGTACTTAGATAAATACAAAATAAATACCACGCATTACTGGAGTTCAACGTAGGTTTAACCAGTTTGTTGATTGCAGACCAACTTTGTCCATTTCATGTTCCCGCCATTGATATTACCCATGATCCTTTGATAGGAAATACACAGGAAGCCCAACTATTGGAGATGCAGTTTTGTTGAACATCTACCGATATCTCTCAAGTTTTCTTTCTAATTTTTCGACCATCTTTTATTTATGAATCATAGATAGTTTTCAGGTTTCTTTAAAGAACTTTCCTTCGATTTATATACTAATATTATTGTTACAGATGAACCTATTGTTGTGGGTGTCGGCTGGGCTTCCTGTGTTGCAGGTCCATCTGCCCTCTTGCTGGTCCATTTCTGGTCCATTGTTGAAAGCAGCACTCCATGATGAATGCTTAATGAATGGCAAGTGTCTGCTCTTAAAACTTCAAAAGAAAAACCCTCGTTAACCACTGAAATTAATCCATGAGCGTTAATAACCTGTTCCCAGGTAGAGAATTAACAGTCGCTCATCAAAATGACGAGTTCTTCAGCTGTTGTACAATCAACAATGTTGATGATGTCCCTTGCTGTTTTCGCCTTCATTGCACTTTATGGATTCCGCGATGTTGTACGAAATGTAAAACCAAACAAGTGCGATATGACTTACATGTATCAGTGGCCAGAGTATGTTAGAGTACCGTTGTTTAAAAGAACATCCAAACTGTTTCCCAGATATTCTTTACACTTTTATGGCGAAGGATCGAGTGATGAAGTGTCCCGAAACCTCAAAACACTTAGAGGTATCCCAGTCCTGTTTATCCCTGGCAATGCTGGAAGCCACAAACAAGTACGATCTCTTGCTTCTGTCGCCCTAAGAAAAGCTGAAGACACCCGCTATGAGTTTAACTACTTTACTGTTAACTTAGATGAGAGATTATCTGCGATTTTCGGGATAACGTTGGACGAGCAGACTGAATTCGTTCGCCTTTGTATTACAAAGATATTAAGACTTTACAAAGGAATACCAAATCCACCAAAGTCAGTTATCCTGGTTGGTCATTCTATGGGTGGGGTGATCGCCAAAGCCTTGTTTACACTACCCAAGTTTGACCCACGGCTAGTTCATACTGTCATCACCCTTGGTACACCTCACCAGCACCCTGTTCTATCACTGGATCCTATTCTTTGTAACTTCTATAACAGAGTTAATAAGTACTGGCACAGCGAGGCTTATAGTACAAGAAGCAATGCTACCCTAAGGAATGTTACAGTAGTGTCGGTGAGTGGTGGATTCAGAGATCTTCAAGTTCGATCAAGCACAACAGCACTCCACAACTATATGCCTCAGTCACAGGCCATAAGTGTGGTTAGTACATCAATACCCAGAGTATGGGTGTCTGTAGATCATTCATGTCTGTGTTGGTGTAAACAACTTGTACTGGTGATCAACAGAGCCTTGTTTGATATGATAGATCCAAGTACAGGACAGATTTCACTCAGCAAAGAACAAAGACAAAGCATTTTTCATCATCATTTCATTCAAAATCCTGGAACAAAACAGATTTACTTAGGGAATACTAAAAAGAGTTCAGGAATTGACTGGAAGGGCATTAACCCAGTAGTCGTCAACAGAAGGTTGTGGGTCTTCAAAGGTGGACAATCAGGGAAGAAATCTTATAAACTTTATACCTTTCCTTTAGAAGAATGGAGAATCACACACAATGCTCTCCTTGTTCTTACCAATCTTGAATCAGATAATTGGTTATTTGCCTGTAAAATGTCATCCAGTAGCCATCCTTGTAACACACCAACAGACCTTTCTCATTATGCACAGCTCCTGCCATCAGGAAACTCTCCTCTGAAGTTTGTTCATCTAAGGCTTTCTGAATTCCCTGAGGTATCACACTTTGCTGTTCTTTTCCCTCCAAGTAAGACTGCAGATGTGTTGAAGACAGAGTTCTATTCCTTGGCAAGTTCTTCATTCAAGTTGGACTTGCCATGGATGTTTTCAAGAAGTACTATGACAGCAGACATTGATGAAGATCTGATGTTCTCAAACATCTCCCTGGCATCTGTTGCTAAAGTTTGGAAAGTGTTTGATATCATTGTGGAAACAAAAGATTGTGAAATAGAATCTTCAATAATAGGTCGTGTTAACATTCCATGGTTTAATGAAAATGTTTACTCTCATGTATCATCTGGAAGTCTGAGATTACAAATCAAACTCCACCATCCAAGACCAAGAGGGTTTGTGGGAAATATTGAGGTCCATTTATGGCTTGACCCCAAATGTTCCCACAGAGTGTCTATCAAACCCAATATGCCAGAGATGCTTGGTCAAGTATACAGGTTCTTTGGTGTTCAGCTTCCAGTCTGGGTATATTCAATGTTGCTATTGGTACTAGCATGGCAGGTCTCTGCTCTAGCAAGTTTTCAGGATTGCCTGTCCTTCTTTGACCTTATAACAAGCTTATCAAGAAGCTCTAGAGTACTCCTCCTGCTGACACAAGTTCATTTTGTTATTTCACAAGTTATTCTTCCTTTCTTTGTCATGCAAGGTCACTTGGGACAGCACGATTGGTTACCAAGCATCAATGACTTGAGAACATTTGATTGGCTGTTGCCACTAGTGTTGATTATGTCGACAGCAGTGCTGTTAACTGTTATTCTATTTGTATGGAATGGAGCATTTCTTAAGTTTGGTGGCAGGATCATGTTTTGGAAGCAAGATTACCAGGATCTTCTTTTTCAAAAAAGTATCTTTCCTTTAAAAGAAATATCTTTTGCTCTTTTGAATACCATGATATCATTCACCATCTGTGGAACACTTGGTCTAGTGGTGGCTTATCTATTCTATTTAGGGCGGTCATGTAAACAGTTTTCCCTTCTTCACCAAATCCAGTCTTCACCTGCAGACAATAGAAGCAAAAAACTTACCCAAGTGGTCAAGAATGTGTGTAATTTCTCTCTGACAGTGTGTACGTTAACAATGCTTATGGTCATCTTTAATGCCCCATCTCTTGTTGTATGGATCAAGGCATTCCCTTACACCTACACCCTATCCCCAGACCCAACAGCTTTCTTAGGAGCATTAATGGGCTTGAATCTAATACACCTTGGATATCATCCTCTGGGGAATGCACCACAGTCATTGGTTTATGTAACATTCTTTGTTGGTGTTGTCGTCAGCCAGGCACCTATCTTTCCACTGCACATGGTATCTTATGCACCTTGTCTGGTCTTGACTGCTCTGAATATATCAAGGATCAATATGCTATTGAGAGAAAGGAACAATGCCCAAAAGAAACAGAAATGATAAAAATAATACTAATCCTTTTCAGTCATTTTCATGTTGAGTATTTATTTTTTGGTAAAATTGTCCCTACCTTTTTCTGGAACATTAATTTTGTATGAAGTTCTCCTTTTTGAAGCATCATAATTAATTAATAGTAAAACAAGTAAAGACTCTTCTTTCATGAGTATCCATGTCTGTATTCTATTTAATAATATTTGGATCTAGATATATTGTAAGTTATAGCTTAGTAGCATTTGATAATGTGGAATAAAGTTGTATTTTAATACAACACTCATGGTTGATATTTGAACTTGTGGTTTCCCGTTATAAATGATGGGTTATGGAACTTTTAATTGTCATGTCAGTACAAGCTTGTATGCAAACAAAACCAGAAGTAGGCTGTTTTAACAGTCTATCGTTTACCTACAGGCTCATCCAAGTCCAGATTTTCCCTGACTTGGGCATACAGGGAGTGGTGTCACTTTAAACTCACCCCACTCGCTACATGTCCAAGATGACAAAAAATCTCAACTGAATCTGGAGGGAAAAGAGGGACTTTTAATAGTCTAGAACCCATAATGATAGATAAAAATGCTCTGTAAACATATCAATAATCTTAGAAAAGGTCTATGGAGGTCTATGCTGGTTTTGGACCATTTCAGAATCATTCATTTTTTTGACATTCATAATCCAAATTGACACAAGTTTACAATAAAACATTACTATTTTATTAGCATTATTTTGCTGCCATTATGATAAAACAATTACACAATAAAACAACCCTGTTGTACTAATCTAATGTCAGCTAGCACCCGATTGCTTGATGTGTTAAAAGTAAAGCTCAGATACAGCAATATTTGTCCAGCGACTGGCAAATAATAAATTAAAAAAAGTGAGAGAGAGACATGTCCCCCACATGATTCAAGAAGGAGGTTGTCAGTAATCAAGATATCTGGTAGCGCATTAACAATGTCTGTCTATTAAAGTGTTTCGGCAATCAAATGAATGAAAGAAATATTAAATTATTGAAGCTAAAAGTAAAACATTTTCTGATATGGTATCTTAACTAACTACTGGTTTCTCCATTTGTGTATTGGAGTATTTTATGTACACCATTTAATTTACAATACCGGTTCATCTACACAGATCCTCATTAAATTCAAACTCTTAAAAATTGATAACTGTTTGAAAGATTAATGAGAATCTTGAACTACAAAGGATATCCATAGTATCCCATCCCACATAACCTAAAGTTTTGCCAGAATTTATTGTTGAAGTGCAGTGCTGCACACAATTCTATGTTCTTTGCCACCAAGTTTGTAGCATCCTACTCACATGTCCTTGTTGGGTCATCATGTAATGCTTTACTCTCCACAGGTAAAGAATGAAGAGCAGAATGGCAACCCTAAGGATCTCTGGGTAAGAGGTTACAATGTCACTGGAGGTGTAACAAAATCCATTCCTCCAATATGGTATCTGTGGTATCACACCAAAAATAACTACTCATTATAGCAGCTATCTACATAGCCATTAAACTAAATGTGCCTGATATTAAAACTAATTGACTATCAAAAAGATTAACTAATTTTTTGTTTAAAAAAATTGATTATGCAAATGTCTTTTTTTTCCCCCAGCCATTCAAGCAAGGAATGATGGATAGATAATGGTACTTTTACAAATACATGAAACAACAGACAAATTAATGTTAGGCAAAATTCCAGGTATCAACTGGGTTTTTGATGCAAAGTAGTAACTATTGATCAATCAAACTGTGATGTCCAAACCATGATTAATGAAAGCCTATATACAACCCAGATGTCTGTTTCCGTCATGTATTAAAGTGGGTGATATTATTAGTACCAACAAGGCTGTTGCCTTATATATTTCTAATCTAATTCACTAACCCCTGAATTGCTCAAATCTTGCAAGTCCATATACAGTCTGATATCTGTATACAGTTGGTTTCCAATATTTTCATTAATAAGAAAAGAATACGTACAGCACTGGATGAAAAGGACCAAAAGAATGTGAAAGAAGCTGGAATTGTAGTGCTATATGCCATAACGCAGCATTAAATCATTCATATAAATGAAAGAAACCTCAACTGTAAGATGAAATATCAATAATGTCATGGAACTTGCAAGATAATTAAGCCAACCCTATTCACCTTCAGTAGCCAAGGATAAATTACTACCGCCATATATCCCATGAAATATATTATGATTCTCCTATTTACAGTTCCACTGCTGTGCCCAACATCTGAAATACTGTTGGTGTGTAATAGTTGTATATATTAGTATTTGCAGAGATCTACTACCAATCTGGACCAAAACCCCGTAACAAGCTAACTAAAGAAAGAATGAGAATCGACTTACAGCGCAGGGAGCTTAAAAAACAATTTCTGAGCTTCAGATGTTATTTGAACTCACTGCCTTCCGATTCCTGAAAAATGCTCTACCACTGAATTTTGTTCTGAGCCCACTGCTTTGTGTGTTAAATCTCATTAAGTTAAAGGTCTTTTTACTCTCAATCTAAAAAAAGATACAGAAACTCAGCTAGTGTATTAGATAATAGTCTCCAACACTGCATGGAAAGCCCCAAACACTGCCACTATATTAAAGCAATGTTATTCAAATCATAACGACCTACCGACCTACCTAATGATGGAGATATTTATATTACATATATCTATCAATAATATATTACAATGTATTTTCTCTCTGTGCCTTTGTACTATCTTAAAGTCAAGATAGTATGCATGGCTTATTTAAGAACTGGTAAAATATGCACACTTATCATGTCAACTTCTCAGCATAATAAAAAAAGATTAATCAGCAGGGCTAAGCAATGAGAAACCAATTGTTGTTAATTGTTAAAGTGAAAATTAAAAATTTTGAAAATGACAATTATAAGATATTATGAAACAACATTGGACATTTATCAACTTAACCACTAAAGACAACTGTCTTATGAAATGATTTTAAAATTAAAAAAACCCATTTCAATTTATGCTGCAGCTGCATAAGTATGTCGTATCTCTATGACTTGAAAGCTAACCTACTAAAACAACGATCATCAAATAAAATAAGGAAAAAATAATAGTTCAAATAAGCTAATTTTAATTAGCTTATTAATGGGTAATTAATGGTTATATATATGTATATTAAAAAAGCTTTGATTACTCATATATTGCTATCACAATGTCACAAAAGCCAACCAAAGGCTATAAAACAATAAAGGAAACAACAGCTAAAAGGTTTGTCAGATAAAAAGCATATATTTTGATTCATAGCTTGGATTCACCAGCTGTGCATGTCTTGAGGAAGTAAAACTCTTATTATTATGTGCACGCTTTGCATAGCCATACCTACATGACATTATGAAGGTAGCCTGACAGTCTCTAATGTCACACAATATCCAACTTATCTCACACAATCTTCACTGGACCAAGGAAATATACTGTCTATATGTCTCCAACTGAGGTCACACAATCTCCAACTAAGGTCACACAATCTTCATTTGACTCAGAAAATCTACTGTCTATATGTGACAGATATAAAATACTGGTCTCTGTTTCCATGATACCAACTAATTAATGGAACAGTCTTCAACTAAGGTCATGAAATCTCCAACTAAGGTCACACAATCTCTCTCAATCCCTCTGTGACACTGAGGTATAAAATGCTAATATTTGTTACTCATGGTCCACTGCCTTCCTTGCCAGTCAGCCAGTATGTCACCATTTTCCCTTTGCCTTTAACAGTAACTAACCCACGGCAATTGAAGGTGAAGCCACGTGTTGACAGGATTTCATAAATACTCTTGGCCACCTGATACAAACAACATAGTAAATGTTAGTTCACACCAATCGTAAAGCAGATTTTATATGTGTGAAAATTTACAGCACAACAAGGACACAGCACTGACATGGTCACATAAAGGTGGGACTATGCCATACGATTTTCACAGTCATGTGAAAACTACTCTGACTAATGAGATTGCATGTATATGAAGAGTAGCACTTTGTCTTTAGAATCCTGCACTGATAACCAATCATCATATGGCCAGATCCAACATAGTTGCATAGATGCCCTAGAAGAACAAGTTTGCAAATACTGTTCTAATGTTCTGGTTTTTTTTACCTGTACAGAGTCTGGTTTTCCAGTACTATACATCCTACTGGCAACATTGACTGTATCACCCCAGATGTCATACTGTGGCTTATGTGCACCTATTACACCTGCAACAACTGGACCAAAATTTAAACCTACAAATAAAGAAAAAAAAAAGTGAATATCAATCATCAAATAAGAACTCAAAACATTTAATATAAGTTTGGAAATGTTAGACGTTTGAACAGCTGGTCAGGCTTCAACTGCTTAGGGACAGGAGGAAATAAGATTGCTCTATTTTCATTTGGACCACCTTACCATATGATAAGCATATGATACATAAATGCTCCCCCCCCCCCCCCACTCAAAATCATAGATCTGCCCCCAGCTTGGCAATAACAACTTTTGAACAGCTGGGTGCGACCAGAGGATATGCTACTAAAAAGGCATTCCATCAGACTTACCAACTTTCATTTGAAAGTTATTAAAGGAGTGAAGGTTAATGTCTTGTAGCTTCTGTTTCATAGCCATTGCAAAGTCTGCCATTAGTACAACATGATTGAGAGTAGCTAACTTTTCCTGTAAACCAAGAAACCTATGATAAGTACTATAATACCTATCCTAGCTTCATGCGTGTATCCACTCAATTCATTCTCAAATTGCTAATAGAATAAATGCATACATTGAACAATTGACTTTGTCGCCTTTAGTACGCATAGTAATATACGTAACTGTAGTAATCCTAGCTTAATGCTCAAGGTTCCTTTCTGTAACTCTAATACTTTTCAGGCCTCATATTTTAATCGCATTGTTAAACTTTGGAATCCCATTTGTAAATCTTCTCCTTCCACATGTTTTTCTAGTATTGCTACCTTCAAAAATCACGTTTTAGTACGCTATTTTAATTTACTTGATTCTGTTTTTGATATTGACAGGTCTTGTACCTGGTCTGCATTTCGAGAATGTCCCTGTCATAGAGGTTAACCCCATAAAGTACACTAGTTTTATCTTAATGAACTTATTTTTCCATTCTTATTTTTTATATTTACGTACAATGTTATATTTTTGCATATATTTTTACGTTTAATTATTTCAAAATTTCATGAGGTGGTCACCTCGCATGGGTCTCGTGTCCCGTTCGTGACTCTCCTTTTAGGGTAACTACTAGTTATTTTATTTAACACATTGTTATATTAGTTCCCAATAAAGCTGTTAAAAAAAAAAAAAAAAAAAAAAAAATAATGAAACTAATAGTCTAGCTGTCAGCTCACCTGTGACTCTGGCTTGATACCAGATGCAGCCATGTATGTTTCTCCTATTGTCTTAATCTTTTCTATGCAGTTGAAACGAGGTTCTGCAAGAAGCTGATGGGTAAACAAGCATTGATGGTAATATTAACAAGTAGATCAGAGTCCCTTACAGGAAATGACAGTACGTAAAATAACATTTTTAAACCATTATTTAGACTGCAAGTACAATTCATTGGTAAATTTCACTGTGCTTGTCACACCAATTAATAAGATGTTTGTTGTGCATGTCTCACCTCATCAAAATCAGCTAACATTTCATTTAATAATCTCAGGCATTCTACACCTTCTCCATTTGCATCCAGTTCAGAGTAAAACTCTGAAAAGTTGCAAATGTTTGAAAACATTACAGCGACTTTGTCACAAGACTGATAATACAAATCCTGAAAAAGAATGGTTATATTCCTCTTAATATAAGCTTAGAAGAATAGAAGAAGAATATAAGCTTAGAAGCTTAGAAGAATAGATAAAAGACTGCTACACTTAAAAGTCAGCAAAAGATTGTTGCTAGGCAACCACTATATATCAACCTGATTAAAGTTTGTTTCTAGGCAACCAATAATAACTATACAACAGATGATTTGCTCGTAGACAACATTTTGTCATCATTGTTGCTAAGTAACAGGTTATATAAGCTTTCCTGACTAATGATGATAGACTTAGTACCTCATTCTTCTTTGTCTTCTGGTTGAGGAAATGCTGTGCTACATGAACTGGTAAGATATTGTACAGTAATTTCTTATTGTATTCTCTTAGTTGTTCCATTTCCTTCTTCTCCTCATTTGCCTGGAAAAGAAGCCCCATTATTTGATGATAAAAATAAATTAAAAGGATAAGTATTGTCTATTATTAATATCACAATGATGATGAAGTTCATTTATCGTACTGGAAGGTAAGGGATCGTCAGTGGATGGATGATGATGATGATGATGGTAGTATAGCATAAAAGTACCTATACCACCTCTGACAATATTCTTTAGTATTGATTCTACATGACATGAGCTGTTCAGTGACCAAAAGAAATTATATGGTTTGAGTGATGTGTCTTGAACTTATAAAGGTTTATCCTTGTCATATGCTAATGACTGTGATGTCCAATAGTCATCATTAGTATACAAAACTTCACTGGTACAAATAAATTAAATTTGGAAAGGATCAATTTTTTACCAATGGCTAATTAGTTTCTTCATAGCAGTCAATGTTTCCAGTTACAGGGAACAACAAATAAACATAAATGACTATTTTGACATCACAGTCATTAGCATACAACAAGGAAACACCTCTATGCCAGGTTTAGAGCTGTTACTATACACACCTGGAGCTTCCAAAGGAAATCAAGTCTTGCTATTTGTTCATGCTTAAAGGAAAAATAATGCATCAAAACACTGCTCAACCAATGATAAGTTAAAATGAGAAAATATAATGGTTTTTAACTTAGTATTGATGTTATTACAGCAAGCAAGCAGGCACACAGGCAGGACAGCAGAAAGGCAGGTAGGGCAGGTAGGGCAGGTAGGGCAGGTAGGGCAGGTAGGGCAGGTAGGGCAGGTAGGGCAGGTAGGGCAGGTAGGGCAGGTAGGGCAGGTAGGGCAGGTAGGGCAGGTAGGGCAGGTAGGGCAGGTAGGGCAGGTAGGGCAGGTAGGGCAGGTAGGGCAGGTAGGGCAGGTAGGGCAGATAGGGCAGTCAGGCAAGTAGGGCAGTCAGGCAGGTAGGGGAGTAGGGCAGGTAGGGCAGGTAGGGCAGGTAGGGCGGGTAGGGCGGGTAGGGCGGGTAGGGCGGGTAGGGCGGGTAGGGCGGGTAGGGCGGGTAGGGCGGGTAGGGCAGATAGGGCAGATAGGGCAGATAGGGCAGATAGGGCAGATAGGGCAGATAGGGCAGATAGGGCAGATAGGGCAGATAGGGCAGATAGGGCAGATAGGGCAGATAGGGCAGATAGGGCAGATAGGGCAGATAGGGCAGATAGGGCAGATAGGGCAGATAGGGCAGATAGGGCAGATAGGGCAGATAGGGCAGATAGGGCAGATAGGGCAGGCATCTCTAGGTACTTACAAGATATCCATGACCAGTAAGTGAAATTATAAACATGACTACTACTAGAATAGAAAGATGAGTCCATACAATAAAGTTTTTCAGTCTGAAAAATATAATATTAAAAGTGATCAATAAAATATTAATAAATAGCTAATGGGAAGTTCTTAATCATGAATAGCGCTATAGAAACATGAAAATGTAATAGCCTTAGACATATAATGATGATATAATGATATCTTTCTTGCAGCTCTAATAGCTGAATTGTGAAGGACGCGGCTCAACGGGGCCGAGTCGAAGGCATACAAAGGTGCCAAAGGCAGCCACCATACAACTTAAGGTGCTGAGTCCAGGAATCAAACCCGGTACCATAACGATGAGAGGCAAGAACCTACGCACTACGCCACCCTTGCTTAATCATAATAAATGAATATTAGAAGAACAGTACTTACGAGCAATATTGTACATTATCATGTCTAGTAAACTGATTGTGAACAAGCTCATAGACATAAACCAGTACTATATATATCAATGACATGAAGCTAAGCAAGCAGAGCTTTTGTAGTGTACTCAGTTGAAGAAACACTGCACATGCTATCATGACAAGTGCTATACTGAATGTAAAGTACTGTGGGGGAAAGAAAACACAAGCATTAATGGGACTGTCAGATATTCTACCATAGGAGGGAGTGGTCCTTTAAGTGCCATCAGGGCAGCAATGGATGAGGGTTTTTTTAGTGAAGGGTGTGGTCAGGGTTAAGGCTGAGTTGGTACCCCAAGGATAAGTGTTAACCCTGGTAAAGGGTGTGGTCAGGGTAAGGACTGAGTTGGTACCCCAAAGATAGGTGTTAACACTGGCAAAGGGTATGGTCAGGGTAAAGACTGAGTTGGTACCCCAGGGATGACCTTCAACACTTGTTGATGCTCAGTGTTGACCTCTGCCTTTACTATGATCACATTCTTGACCTTTTATTCCTAAACTAGTATGAAGGATAAGAACTGAAGTACCTGAGGATAGTCACATGACTCATTATCTGGATTAAGTGGAGGATGACACTTGACTGATGTATTCACTGTAAGTTGCACTACTTCTTCTGGTGTTTCACATCCAAACTATATCAAATAGGTATAATCTAGAGTTACACATTGCTTCAGTTGTCTAGTAGTAAAATCAAATTACTCAAGTACTTACCATGCCACCAATAGCAGCAATATAGAGGATGAAGATCAGGACTGATGCAGTCACATGACAGATCACGCGTGAGCTACATATCTTATTGGAGATATTTGTCATACAGCTTGGGAATGACTGTCAAGGAAATAGGATGATCATGGAAGCGTTAATAAACATTTTAATATTCCATAGTTCTGTACTTTTAAGTAATTTATCTTAATATAACCTTGCTTGCATTATGTTTTCCAATTTCAGACAAACACGGTCACAATAAATATGGATAGGACTCAAACAAAGAATGTTAATCCAATGGGATGGAAAGTGGCTTGAAGTGGGAACCTATTACACCAAAGCTGACAAAAAGGTCTATTACTTACTTTAAACTTTTCTGAAATAATCAGAATATATATCACTGAAAAAGCCACAAAAGCTGTCAGGAAGACTCCCAGCACTACTGGATTCCTGTTCAACAAACAAAACAAAGTCATTATTGATAGTTGTTTTTGTTTATCAACTAAAAACCAATTGAAAATTAGTGAATTATTGTACCTTGGTAAAACCATGACTTGGACCAAAACGATGAAGAAAAATATGAGGAAAATGCAGGATGAGTAAGACTTGAACATGTGGTCCTTCTCTTGAGAGTACTATTAACAATAGAAGATATGGCAACAGCAGTTAATAATATAATGAACATGATATTCTGTGGCTCCAAATATTGCTAACACACCTATTGTGGCAAAGATGGGAATGGAATAGGGCAGTGCTCTACTCTAAGGGGACCAGCCCATGATTGGTTGTTGGTTCTTCTCCTTCTCTAAGAGTCTTTTATGAAGAGAGCTCATAAATCACATCATACAGTCAGAACATTCTGGATGCAGTGGGTTCTAAAAAATTTCTCTCTGCACAAGTGCAGCCATTTTCTAAAACAGTACACCTTGAGCCATCAACAAACATTATACTAAGAAAAAAATGGCTTACTAAGGCTTCCATTTCTGCATTCTTGAATGTTAACACCAGTGGTCTTACATGTTCTTTACGTAACCTAAAAATAAAAATGGATGGGGTTTGTTGGGGTTACTCAAGCTGCTGTAATTGATACTGTTGTTGTTGTTGCTGCTGCTGTGGTTGTGTTTGCTGATGTTGTTGTTGCTGCTGTTATTGTTGCTGTTGCTGCTGTGGTAATTGTTTTTGTTGTTGTTTCTGCTGCTGTAGTTGTGTTTGCTGATGTTGTTGTTGCTGCTGCTGTAGTTGTTAGTGCTGCTGTAGTTGTGTTTACTGATGTTGCTGTTGCTACTCTGATAGTTGTTTTTGTTGTTGTTGCTGTTGCTGTGTTTGCTGAAGTTGTTGTTATTGCTGTTGTTTTTTCTGTTTTTGCTGTTGTTGCTAGCGCTGTTTTTGTTGTTGCTGCTGTTTTGTTGTTGTTGTTGCTGCTATTGTTGTTGTTGCTGCTACTACTGTTGCTGCTGCTGCTGCTGTTGCTGTTCTTAATTCTACTGCTGACACCAGTTTTCATGACAAAGCATATCAAGCAGATCCTTCTTTACCGTTCAATGCTTCTGGCATCAATAGAACTTCCTAAAAATTCATTGACTTCATCTTCAGTATCTTGCTTGGGAGAAGAAAATCCAAGCCTAAAAAAACAATTATGATTAATTCTTGCAAACTAAACACTTATAGATTAAACAATCATTAAGCCACCTTTACCTGTCTTCAATCTTGTCTTGATCTTTTTCTCTCTTTGGTTCTTTAATTATCTCTTTCCAGGGCTTCTGACAGAATGTGGAAAAGAAATTTAAATTAGTGGGATTTTTTCTGGATCATAAGGAGAAAATGGCAAATTATGCCGAACAAGGTGCGGGACAACTAAATCAGACTGCACTTGACTACATCAGACTGCATTGCAATAAATAACCCTGCACTAGACTGCATCTCACTGTGGGATTATGCAGGAATAGTATAATCATGCAGAACAAGTGAATTATACAGATCTGCATCCATGAATTCTGTGAGAAGACCTGTCTTTTTCTTGTTGGAAAGAACAGAAAATAATTACTTTAACAGAGAAAAATACAAATTAAAGCTGGTCAGTTATGATTACAAAATGAGATTTTGGCAGTGTCAGTCATGTGTCAGCTGGGCAGGATTGTGTGCATATCAATGTATCCTTTTACAACAATCAGTCTTACCTTCTGTGACATAAAATACAGCATCAGCGTCAGCAATAAACAAGAAAAAAGAAACAGATTTGTAAATATCATTAGGATCATTCCTTGCAGACTAACATATAGCAACTCTACTTCTTCCTTGCTTCTACTTTGTTACACAGGTCCTCTTGCCACTCATTACACTATCATCTGTTCTAACTGATATATTACAGTGGGGACACTCAAACCATGAACACTTCAAGGTTTTTTGGATATTATTCATAACTAGTTATCCAATCAGCACTCTCCATAGAAAAAGGGATCAAACATTTTTAGGTGTCATCCAATCACAACAAACAGCATAAATATGATTTAGCAGTTCATTAGTTCACATGAGAAAGTCTATAACAAACTTCTAAAAAATTTCTGTTGTTTGTTGTGATTGGATGGCGCCTATAAAATGTTTCATTCCTTTGTTTTTATGGAGAGCGCTAATTGAATAGTTATGAAAAAATGTCGAAAAAACCTTGAAGTGTTCATGGTTCCATGTTAATACTAACACATATCAAATGTCACTTATAATACTCCTGAGCTTGGAGTCCACAATTTTTTGTTTCATACAAACAGATCAATTAGGTTAGGGGTATATCATTAGGGAATGGGGTATATATTTGTTTATATATTTTATTATAATAGGCCTTTCCCGGGTTTGCTTGGATGGCCATGGGGGGTGGTCCCAAGTTGAGACTGAACTTGATTCTATGAGGGCCAGCCTCGGCTTGGGGCCATTGTTTCTTGATCATCGGGGCGAATTCGAGAAAGGTCTATTATTATTTTATTGTATATATTTTGGATATGAATTGCATATTTTATTAATAGTTTTATATAGTTTAGGTGCACTACCTGTAAACTAGCATTTTAGTTAAGTGTAAGTTCCACGTTAAATAAAGTATTCTATTCTATTCTATTCTATTCTATTCTAATACAAACCACCTGCAATCCTAATACCTTCCATTCCTTTGCCTGTCTATAATCACTATCCTTTCCTGTCGGACTACCTACAAGTAATGAGTCAATGTTTTATGGAACCACACACAGTAACAAATCAGAAATCATTTGAAAGTCAAGATTATTAATATAATTGTATACAGCTTTCTCAAAAAAGGTTAATGAAGGTCTTGCTGCATGCTGCATGTTGCATTTCAAGCTCAAAATGCACATTGGGCAATGTGAATGCAATCAGTGAAAGGTTCTCTGACCACTTTGGAATTTTCTCAAACTTTGTTTGCATGTTTTTCAGCATATTTTCTTCTGTGCTGACATTTGAATATGAATCACATACATTTCAAGCTTGATATGTGACATGCAACAAAACCTTCACCAACCTTTTTTTTGGAATGTAGTTAGTAATATACCACGTGCGTACCTTGACTGGATGCTCAGCAACAACCAAGTAAGTCTGTATGTTGTACTGCTTGAGATACGCACTTCTTTCTCCTCCATGTCCATCTTCTACTTGATAATCACCATTTAAACAGCTCAACACATCTTTTGTTATATGAACACGCCTACAGACAAATTAAACCAAATCCTCTTTTAGAAAGTTATAATTATACAACACTATAAAAGAACTAGCTGATCACTTTCATCAGCTAGTAAACACGTCTGTATTCTGGCATCAATTATATATTTAGAATCAACACATTTTTAAACATGACCACAATTATAATAATCAAAGTTTGGGAAATGCTTTTGAGGCAATAAAATCCAGAGAGGATCCATTAATTAAAGTATGATGTTCTTACCCTGGTAAGCCACCAGATTCCATGTGATTGGCTATAGTGACATCATTAGACCATACATCATACTGCCATTTAACCAATCCAAGTACACCACTATGCACTTTACCTTGGTGAATACCAACCCTCATGTTCAAGTTTACCTTTGTTGCATCACGCACAAACCTACATAGTAAATATTACGAGACTAGTAAGTAAATGGCAGATAATAGTATATCTATTTATTTTATTTAGTTTTGTTTTGTTGCGTTGCTTTGCATTGTGTTTCATTTTATTTCACATTTATCTAATGTTTGGCTCAGTTGGTTGGGCAAGAGACTATTGTCCTGGAGGTCATGAGTTTAAGACCTGGCCTGACCAACACTAAGGGTCTTAAAATATCTGAGAAGAAGGTGCTGCCTTAGTTATAAAAATATCTGCAAAAGGTTAGACCTTTGCCATGACTTGGATGACATGCACACTCCAGTGGCCCTAGTACATAGCCGTATCTAGAGTTGGTACTTTTGGTACTATGTCACACTTACGAGATAGCATCAATCATGGCTAGTCCCATCTCAATACAGCAATGAGAGTGGTCAGGGCGGGGCTCCTGTAATCCAGACACACAGTAATAACAGTCTCCAAGAATCTTGATTCTAAGGCAGTGATTGTCCTGTTGAATAGAAACCAGGTATTAATTAAATATGACTGCAGTAATGAAATGATAGAAACCTAAGTTGCAAACTAATTCTACTCAAAAGCTACAAGACACTGTAAGCAGAAGACACTTATTATGGAGATACCATAACCTTACTTGTAGCCATTAAATGGTATTAATATTCAAACTGATATTCATCACAATATTTACCACAGCCAGTTGATCAAATCTTGCATACAACTCATTGAGAGTCTTAATAAGGTTCTGTGCTGTACACATAGAAGACAACACAGTAAAACCTTCGATGTCTGCAAATAAAATGCTGAAAAAAACAAAATGTTGATAAACTAGTTAAACAAACTATAGTGATCATTCTTAGTTTATAATTAGCATTATAATTAGCCCTGGTGTGGCCAAAAATCAATGGATGCAAATGCTTCTGAAAGAGGCTGGACATATACATCCCACAACCAACACAGTATTTCATTTGTTACATCACAGCATCAGACAATCACAAGAGAGCCAGGATCAAACACTTGTCAAAGTGCACCACACCACACCACAACCCATCCTCTCCCTCTATTGACCCTTGGTATTAATTTTCTTTTCCAAAATCTAAATAACCTGTATAACAAGAATATTTTCCTCAGCTCACCTGACATTCTCGTGTTTTTTTATGTAGATCTTGTGGAATTGCATGTTTTGGGACTTCCCAGTTTCAATATCATCTTTCATCTCCATGGCAACATTCCGTGGAAGCACAGACAGAAGGAGTCGCTCCTGTAAGCAACAAACAAGCAATGTCAGGGTAAATGATATACAGCAACATTTGAAGGCTACTATCTACATATCAAGTATAAATTATAAAGACATTGCAACTGCTTTACACACCTAGACAAATAAATGCACTCTAGCCATTAAAAAAAACATAAAAGGTATGATGATAAAAGAGCACAGACCAAGTAGAAGAGGAGACATGAGAGTGATCAATGAGGTTGGGTGATAGGTTCCCTGTGTCTAATGATGATCATAACACATGCAGGCGTCCATCAGTTATAATACATTTTTTGGGGTCTTCATTTTTCCCTGCCCCTAAAAATTAACCATGATGATATGGATGATGCCTTTCCTTACAAATTAATAGTAAATTTCTAATACACAATGATGAGAATAAAGTGATTCAGTTCATTATTTGGTACCTGATTTTGATTCTCCTTTTGACTTGTCAGTCTTGACTCGATGCATCCTCTTGTTTCTAAGAAAGCTTGTCTTTGAGAGATTTCAGTAGGGTAGTGTGTGAACACTCCAGTCAGGTTTGCACAAATAAAAAGAAACAGATTGGCTCCCAGCTGTAAAATAAAACAGTTATTACTCTCATTAGAATTCAACCTCAATGACAAAGTAAAATGAAGGAAATGAAAAATACAGTTGCATCTAAGGGTGAACACAAGTCAGAAAAACATGTTCTAAGTGGAGCCTGAAACTGTTATGTTTGGTGGCTAAAAAGTTTACGTTGGCAGATTTCAAAGGAGACCGTCAAACAAGACCTCCAAACATTGACCCTTTAGCCACCAAACATACACCTTTCAGGCTTAAATTAAATCATGTTTTGCTGTCTGGTGTTTATGCGTAGATTCAAACAACTGTAGCAATACAAAACCAAAATAAATAAAACCATTTTGAGCGTGTCACTGATTCTCATGCAGTAACATAGAATAATAGAATAATAGTCATGGGTGCTGTCGATTGATTCATAACTCACAGTAGATAGAATGTATAAATTATTACACAGAACAATGTAATATGATATGAGACTGCATGGTCCATATGTTTTCTCTTCATTTGTATTTTGAAGAACCAAAATCATTACACAACACTTGTTGTAAAAAGCCTCCATTCAATTCCACCATCAATTCCACTATTCCACCATATGCACATATATTTACATGAGCTCAGTATCAAAGTAGGACAAAAACTTTTCAGATAAATAATATTTATACAGAGTTTGAATCAACAACTGGTCAGTTGCCAGTCATGATGACTGGCCAAATAAATTTAGCTTGGTCATACCCCATTACTGGCTCAACGTTACTGGTCAAAATGAACAACAAGGCAAAAATTTGACCAGACATACATGTTTAAATTCTGGTCAGACACTGCCTGATAACTAGCTGCTATTTCAAGCCCTGTTTATAATCACATGAATATTTAGCAAAGAAAAACTAAAAGAAAAAAGGGAATCCAAATAAATTATATATCACACAACAGCTTTGACAGAAAACCAGAAAGTGAAACTATTAGGATACATACAACATTGTTCTAATATATGATAATTTGAAACTCTTGCTTATGTCAAGTTAGCTGCCATTCAATTTTTTAGGGGAAAAAATACTAATTTAACTTGTTATCTATAAAGAAGTTATACCATCTACAAATGATAAGAATGATATGCAATTATAATATGTTAAATAACTTGAACACTACTGCTTGTATGTATATCTAGTGTCAAATGAAATAAAACAACACAATCCAAGAAATCCCTACATGTACATGTATGTTGCTTTATCATTAATAAGCATTTCATAGCCTGGGAACAAATCAGACAATTATGTTCAACACAAAATTTTGTCTTAAATACTGTCTTTTTGGTTGTAAACTATTCCTAGCTACAATTTGTACAACAAAAAATTATTGTTAAGCAAAAAAAAATTTCTTAGATAAAAACAATGTGCACTCTGTTTTTGCATTTTTGCACTCTCAAAAAAAGAGTATTGATGTTTTTGAGCCATACCATGGAGAATCATTAGTGTTCATTATGTTATGAAAACCAGTCTAAAGACCCATAATGTTATGAAAACCAGTCTAAAGACCCACAACGTCATGAAAACAGTCTAGAGACCCATAGAATTCATAAAGTTAAGAAATCAGTCCACATATTTCCATAATCTAACAGTGTTGGATTTGCTTTCAAGATCTTAACTTTATAATTTGTAAAAAAGGACAAAATCATGGAAAATAATTTTTTTAAATCAGTCTTTTTTTAAATGCCACAAAGAGATGATCTTTTGATGAAATTTATCAAATCTTTATCATAAAACCCATCTTAGGTGGGTGCAAAAATGCAAAAACAGAGTGTGCCTTGTTGAAACAAAGTGAATACAAACTTAAATGTTTTATATGCCATGTTGCACATGAAAGGGAATATTAAATGTGTAATACAAAACCTTTCTTATACAGGAAGTTGGAATGGACAAGGATTGCATTAATGACATAAAAAGAAAATGAGAATGAAGTTTTCTTTTTCAAATTTGAAATTCCATACACTTTAATGTGTGAATATTTTTAAAACTGTTGCTTGGAAATTAGAAAGTAGGAAAAAAAGCTTGCTATAGGCTCTTGATTGCTCTGGGAATATGTCAGCTATCAGCACCTGCATTAGTTTATGCAGCTGTCTTAAAATAAGAAATTAAGAAACAAATATTCCAACTGAATAAAACTGAAGAAGCTGTCATTCTTTTTAAGTTGTTTGGTATACACTCCTAACAAAAGCTGATTTGTTTTGCCATTAGTTTTCCTTTTTTATTCATTATTTTGATCATTAAACAAGAACTTCCACTGTAGTTTTTTTACTAAAATTATTATTCTCATTAGCAAGAGTTTCTTCCACTTCATCTCTAACAGGAATAATTAAATTCCATATTTTTTATTATCATTAATAAATGACCTAAAAAAGTTGTCAAGTGCTTGATGTGTGTAGGTGGCATGTTCCAAAAGCTAGGGTTAATTTATTGCTGAATTAAGGCTTCTCATTTTTCTAAAAACATTCAACAATCTGTCATTTTGGAAATAGTAGTAGAAAGAGAGTAAGCTATCTTACTGATATGTTACATACATTTCATAGAAATGCAATCATTCCTATAAGAAAACAAGACATGACAGGAGGAAAATATATATACCAATTAAAACAAAATTTTGCAAACACAGAATTTAATGAATTGAAATTACATTTCTTGGAAAATAATATGTGAAGTACAGAAATTATAGTTATGTTTCAATCAGTCTCCTGGATCCTCATCATGGGAAGATTACGAATATCAATGAACATCAGGATAATTTTTGTATTTTACATTATTTTCCAACGTCCTGAGAAACTAATTTTATGATACCTGGACACGACAGAAGTATTTTCTACAGAATTTATTGTTGGTCAGAAAAATTAAGCTATATAAGGGACTGGTCGTAAAGTACAGGAGGGGGTGGGCCGGAAAAAAAGGGGGGGTGGGCCATGATTTTTGTGCATGATAAAAGGGGTGGGTCAAGAAAAAATATGTTGCATAGTAGGGGTGGGTCATGAATAATCATGCTTCATTTTTTCAGTATTAAGCTAAAATAGTTTTATTTTACAAAATACTGTATATAACAAGGAACACACTTAGAAAATTTAACAATATCCTTTTTGGGTAGGATCAGCTGTGGAATACATTGAATTAGCTCCCTCAGTTTAAGCAAAAGTGAACTTCAGGTCTGCTTTTTCAAGTTTAAACAATAACGAAGCAATTTTTTATTCACCAAAAGACCAATATTTGCTACCAGTTTATCTAATCACTTGACTCATCTGAGCTGCTCTCTTCTAAAAGAAGTGAGTTTAAAGTGTTACAAACCTTTACTGTTTCTTTGTTAAACATGTTTATCTTAATAGTAATTTCAAATAGCTAAGATCTCTTTTCCCCAAGTTTGAAATAGCATCTTTGTTAAGCAGAACAGGATCAGCTATTTGATTTAATTAAAGGTAATGGAAAAGAAAATGAAATAACGAAATGTTTTTCAAATTTGGTGGGGGGGGGGGGGGGGGGGTGGGTCACCATTTTTCTGTGTAAGTATACAGGGGTGGGCCGTGTTTTTTGTGATAGCCAAACAAGGGTGGGTCACCCAAAAATGAACTCACAGAATCCTGATTTTTCCAGCCCACCCCCTCCTGTACTTTACGACCAGTCCCTAACGACCGAGCATATAATAAAAATCCAAGCTTAAACAAGAGAAGTTAAGAAAACTGAAAACTACCAAGAAAAAACAGATGAAGGATAAGATGGAATGAAATGGATAAAAAGGATAATAAGAAGAACACAATTAAGTGAATACATGAATATTGTTATTCTAGATCAATGAGTCACAAATTAAAATAATGCAAAAAAAGTAATCCACATACATTCAAGCTAGCTTTGTTCTTTTTTTTTATTTCATTTTTTTTAAATCTATTTTATTTATTTATTTATTTATTTATTTTTTTTACACCTTATATAAAGAAATTAAGAGGGAGAGTTGCTGGAATTAGTTATTATAGACTGTGTGAAAAATAATTATAATAAATAGGCTTAGCGACAAATACAATGCATGCATCACAATACAAGAAATACCTTAATTAATGCTTTTGTTAAGACAAAAGGTTTATTTTCTATACCATAATCCCCCAAAACAAAAGAAAAATTTACGATACACCTGCTTTGGTCAAAATTAATGCTTGGTACTTTTGAGGCTTTCGCATGCGATAGACATATGACTTTTGATGACTTCAAGCAGCAACCAGAGAGCAGCTGTATGTAACATACATCAAGCTATTATTATTTTTACATGTGAAAAATATAAAAACTTATAAATATAAATACAATAAACTAACCAGACTAAAGACTATATATATGGATATTGATTATGATGATCTGTTTCATTAGGGCCATCTGATGAGGCCAGATGCAATGTCACATATTATTATAAGGTTTTCTCTTATGTTAGGCAATAAAAGTCATTCTGATTATGATTACTTCTAATTGGTCACTGCTAAAAATAACCTGTTTGTTATCAGTAATATGAGTTGTCATAGCAGGAAATTATTTCCAAACAAAACATTCTAGAACATTCTCTGAAATATATTATTCTTTTTTATTTTTCCAATTGTTTCTTTTTTTTATTCTTTGTCTTGACACTACTCTTATGGGTTATAATTAGTACACAAACTGAATTTATTCTCATTTTAAATTTTAGATACATCCTATCTGTAATACAGTACATCATTATTGTAGAGCAAATTATCATTTACAGGAACTGTAACACACTTTTAACAGCACATCCTGAAGCATTATTACTTTTATTGCATTTATTGTTAATACTTCCTTCATGTTGCAACATCTAGACACAAGGATATATATTAGTTTTCAAAAAATTACTGGACTAAGTTCAACTTGAAGAGCAATTATACACAACAAGGTAATAAATACCTCAAAAGTGTAATAGTCACTCTGTCGGTAATAAAATCGATATTTAGGAATTCACATCCTAAATAATATATATAGTTCTGGAAAACATTTAGATGGTGTAGGTACCCTTGCATATATCTCTCTTATACTCAGGAAACTAGACTGTGAAATTTAGGAAAGAACTTAAAATTTAATGAATAGGAATATTTTGAGATGGAGAGTCTAAAACATTTTTACAAATGATAAGAGATCAAAGGAATGAAATGGTTAGAATCCTGAAGAAAAACCATTCAGAACAGGGGAGAACCAAAATTATAGCTCAGCAAGGTACAGTTCATGTACTATTGACATACCAGTATGATTATAACAATAATATTTGAAAGGTAACACATTAGTATCCAACATCATGCACCCATGCTCCCAGCTAGGTGGGGTATGATTCATAAAAACTTTTCTTTGTGTAAAGAGGGCCAAGGGTGGTGTAAGGGGACATCTCAAGTTTGATTCCTGACTCATTATTGCATGTGACCAGAGTTTTATAGGTCTCTCCCTGGATTCAAAAGGTTTTTCTTCAGGTTTTCTCTTGGTTTTCCTCCCCCACTGCAAAACTCAACACACTAATTGGATCTATAAGTTAGCCTAGAGGTTGTTTCAAGGTTCTATATAATATAATTTTCCTATACTAGAATAAGATCAACTTAATCCTAATCTTTGGATGGCCTCCATTAAGAGGAAGCTAGCTAGGATAAGATATTCTGACAAGCTATAGTCTCGAAAGACAACTAGCTGATACACATGCTGTCCATACCCTTGACAAATGCACACATATACATAAACTCAGATATCTAGTGTGCAAGAAAGCCAGACATTATGGAAACACCCAAGGCTTTAATGACATTCTGATATACCACGTCTGACATAAGATACCAAAACAACCAGATAAATGCTGTATATATATTATTTATTATAGTGTTATAAATAGTTTTAATTTAGTCTTCACAATCTATCAATGTTTAATGAATTACCAAAGTTTAACATGGTTTTCATATCAATTTGTTCGTTATTACATCCATTCAAAATGCTGCCACAGAATACCTAAATAGGGCATCCAAAGACAATAAAACAATTATCATAAAGTAGTTGTGGAGTATTTCAAAGTATTGTGCCCTAGCCGCTCTAGCCCTGAGGTAAAATAGAGCTAGAGCTTAGTTATCAGTCTTTAAACTATGAAGAATAAATTCAGAAATATGACATTTTGGACTTGTGGTTGCAAGTTGATTATAGAAACCAAAAAATGTAAAATATTTGGTACATATTTGCATGGGTTTGACTTCTACCAGTCTCATCAAGATAATTCTGTTTACTTTGGCCAGACAAATGTATGCCCATGTCAAAACCATTTAATCCCCATGTCCTCAACAACATAAATATACATGCCTTGAACCTACACACGCCCAACTCTGAAAAATAATTCATTTGGTAGGAGATTTAAATTTCTAATATTTGACTGTCATGCAGACATTAGATATGAAGTTTTTCAAAACTGCTTATCATTTACTAGCTCTCATCAATATTTAACCATATATCAGGCAAAGTTCCATAATTAAATTATATATTTACTAACTTTATTACTTATTTACAGATCTTGAAACAACAATCAGCCAAGGTTTATCCGCCTAAATTGTATAGATATATTGTATGATACATGTAATACTAAGTTAATAACATATTCCAGTTCCTGTAGCTGCTATGTTCAATAATTCAGGAACAAAAACAGGGAACTGGCATGTGGGACTTAATATTAAAAGGTTATTCATACATATTTCTATATTTCTTTATGCTTTATGCTCTTTGATATTTGCTACATTATGGCCCTACTGAAAATTAAGTTTGCAAAATATGCTCCCATATGCAGACATAATAATGACACCTCAAAGGCTAGCTGTCACAAAATTTAATTTGTTCAGTTTTCAATATATGCAACCAATTCCTTTTCTATTATTCAGTGTTCCATGAACCTATATCTCTTTCATAGAGGCGCATCACTCTATACTCTCCACTCATGACTTCCATTGTGTATTAAATTAGACCTTCACCCCACCCCACCCCACCCCACCCCACCCACACCCCTACCTCTGGAAATTATAATCCCCACATGGGAGGGGTTGGATGATAACAAAATAGTCAAGTGCATTATGAAGAAGATATTACAACAGCCTCTAGTTCACACTTTTTCATCACCAATGAAAATTATAAAACAGAACTAATTTGTAGTTGAAAAAATCCAAATGTAAGAAGTTTGAGAAAGACTTCATTGGCATTCAGAGTTAGGATCTTACTATATGCTATTACTATCTTATAATAAATAAATCAAATATTATGTCTCTATTATTGATGATAAAACAAAACCTTCAAAAACAATAACTTCTTGTGTAATTAAATCTTCATACTCAAAGCCTTTTTTCTAAATATTATGTCAACATGATAGAAAATATTTTAACCAATCTATGAGGATGGTAGCAATAATTTCAAGACTCTGAAACTGTTAAACACCTCAGTGACTCGTATCTTGTCCTTCTATTTTGCCTTTATTCACTTTTGATCAGTGAATTTTACTAAACCAGAGACATATATCTATAACATGTTGCCATTCAAGAGATTGGTATGAACTGTCAAGGGTCAAATTCCACATGATATATATAGCTTGAACCTCCTTTGCTTGGTACTACCAAAATAGATCCATCTTTTCTGTACATATGAATTCATTATACCCTTATTTTCTACAACAACATGTTAACTTTGTGTTAGCTTCATTCAACTTAAATTCATGTGTGGTTGTAACATAAAATCTTGTCTTAATGGATAGTCCCACATACAATAATATGAATTATGAGTCTGAGGAGACCAGGGCTCTTCAATAGTTATTTACATATTATCATTTAGATACAGAGTATTGCAGTAATACAATGAAAGACCTATTTTAAAATAAGAAAGAAATATCATGCTGACATTTTAAATCATGTCAATAAATCTAATCTTTGGGAATAGTGACCTTTGATAAGAATGTTCAAATCACTATCATTAATAACTTTATCTGTCCAGAATTAATGAAGGTTTTAAAATATTCTGAATTCCAATTATTAAATTTAGAATATCAAATTCTTCTTCAGGTTTTAAGCATCTTTGTATGCCAATTTCACTCCTACAGGGATTAAAAATACACCAAATTTGTCATATGTTATGCCTGAAAATAAAATCTCACTCTAATTAATTGTTAGAGGGAGTCATTTTGACTCCAGCCTTGAGTCTTGAAGACTGATTTCAAATACCCCTTGACCCCGCATTTTTAATCTGAATGGATAAAATGAAATAGAGAAACAGCTGTAGTGTGAAAAATAGGAGAAATAAATTTGACAGCAGAAAGTAAAAATGAAAAAGAGGGGACTCCTAAAATAGAATGGAAACTGAATGAATGGTATGGTATGGAAATGCATCTGAATGGGAGAAATGGGAAAATTAAATAAAGGTGGCTGAAACTGAATGAGTGAAGTGAAAAAATAAATAAAACAATCATAATTAAATAGTGGTAAAGGAAGAAAGAAGAAACTGGTAAAAATTAACTTCATTGCCAGATGAAAACTAAACACAAGAGAAATTTCTAAGAACTGATCAAATAAATTAGCAAAACAATATTTTAGTGATAGTCATTGAATGAATTAACTCTAGATCTAGTTTGACATATTTAATAATTTATCCCTCTTGGTTAACTGAATATGTCTATCTTAATTAGGTATTACAAATTATATTCAGAGAGTCATTGAAAGTGTGAATAATATAACTAATACTGAAAAGACCCACCTATTTGAGGAATGCATCAGATTCTATAAAATAAACTGCTTAGGATATTGAGTCTTTCTATCCTCTGAAGTTAAGTTCACAAATTGGGTTGGAGGAAATGAGAACATCAATTTCTTAAAATTTATCAGCTTAAATTTAGAAAACCATGTCTCATTTCCTGGTTAAAGATTATTTGATAAAGCATTAAGTCTATGAACAACAAAAATACATGTCTTTAACTTAATATGTGTGAAAAATAAGAGCAGATTCCATCAAGTGTGCTTGATTTCCATCCCAAAATACTAAAATTGAAAAACAAACTACACTTACTATAATTCACGTGACGATCGACTTATGAAATACAGGCATGCATACAGTTTATACCATACTAAATCAATTCATACAGTTTTAATATAACATTCAACATCCTTTTTCCTGTTTTCATATTTGTATTACTTGCATTTTTCTGCTTTCTTTTATTATAGAGCTTTTGGTGTTGTTGTTGTACTTTTGTTACTTTCTTAATTTAAAAAAATCTCCAAACCCAAAACATCCAGATGCTCTTAGTTTATGAAACAATTATTGACACCTAACAATATTCTTATTTATTTGTTTTCTGACTTTTGCTACTGCTTTTACTAAACAACCACACTCCACAGCTTCTACTTTATATGCATGTTTTTTTTAAATAGTTTAACAACTCTTCAGAGCTGTAGATCAAGCTACTAATTCTGAAGATCTGCTAACATGCAATACAAATAGAACTCTAATGATTATAGATAAACTGCTTCAACAACCTTAAAAGTTATAAATTTAATAACTGAGCTTTCGGGCTAAGCGCCCATCATCATGGCACAATGTTTGGAGCGACATTTATCGGTTATACATAACCATTGAATATCACCGTTGAACGTCGCTCCAAACATTGTACTCTGATGATGGGCGCTTCACCCAAAAGCTCAGTTATTAAATTTATAATTTTTAAGGTTGTTGAAGCATGTCATTTATTGTAATGATACCAACGTACACAGAAACACTTAATTTGAAACTCTAATGGTCTCCCGGACAGTGACCATCATGGTCCATAATATTTGCAGATTTGTACAAAGTCAATAACATACTGCTGAAAGTAGTCAACTATAATTAGTTCAAGACATACTCTATTTCGTATCAAAAACACAGTATTTTTTGTAATATCCTGGGGGGGGGAGGGGGTACAATTTACAGCTTTCAATGGATCAATTGAAAAATGTGACTTTGTGACACCATTTCAATGGTCAAAGGAACTGAATAAAGTTCATGGAATATATTAATTGCATCACACCTCAAAACTAAACATTTTGTAGAAGGAACAGAGCATCCCTAAAACAATCAAGAGTCAAAGCTAAGACATATATAAAGGACTTGCATTCATGACTTAGCCTACAAGCTATATTCAGTTCTTTATAATATGATTAATGACTGACAAGAAAAGAGGTTTACCCTTTATAGCAATCCTTTGATCTTCTTAAACAATAACAACAAAGTCAATAGGATAAAAAAACCTCTCATCAAGCTGCTCAAAGTGCTTTTCAAAGTGGTTCAAAAAATTTCCATATATCTTATCTTTCTACACCTATATGTCAGTCTATTATAACTTCTATACTAAAAATCACAGCCTTCCCTTGGTATCTATCGAGGGGGAAAGCAATAAAACTTATTTGTAAACATCTAAGTTCTAAAAAAAAGAAAGTTGAGCTTCATTTAGGTTTCAGAATGCCGTGATCATTATCATGAAAAATAGACATTATTAAAGAGCAGGTGAGAAAAGGAAGATACTTCACAGGAAATATTTCCGAAAATTCCATTTAAAATTACTTGGCAGGGGAGAATGTCAAAAATATGTTTTCCCTGAACAAATAGGATTATAAAAATATATAATTGAAAAAAGACATTTATACATTTTGTTATAGTAAAAACATAGAAAGAAAATACCAGAATCTATAGGAAACTGCTAGATTGTATTCTGTGTAGGTAAATGATTCTTTTTTTGGAAATACTGACTTTTAAACCAATATATATGACACTTTACAATAAGCCAGCTAAAAAAAACATTCAATTTCAAAAAAAAATTAGCATTTTAGAAATTTCTGTCATTAAAAGAGTTGTCAGAAAATATTCTTATTGATATACACACTGCCACAGTATAATAGCAGTATAAGTAGTGTCAGTAGTAGTTTTGGTTTATTCACATGTAGGAAAACAGACAACCATTCCATAACACTGACTTATCATGTATGCCACAATGCTAAAATGCCAAACATTTGTGGATGTTGTATCAAATATCTTGTAAGAAGGTTTGAACATGCCAGAGTAAAAATATCCTTAAGTATAAAAATCATCATAACAAGCTACTAAAAGTGACTACTAATGCAAAACCCATTTTGTGTGTGTGTTTTTCAGATGTGAGGGAAAAAAAGTGAATCCTCATATATTTGGCTCAAAAGGGTGTGACGACAGCATAAAGAATTTATAACCATTCCACAAGAATGCTATTAAAATAAATTATAAACCTCATCAATTTCACAACTTGAAAATGGGAACATAACATTTTGAGATGAATAAAACATGTTCTTTAACTTGTACACAAAGCCTGTTTTGATAGCTATTTCTCACACTGTACATAAACGAATCAATGGATTACTATAGTACCAGAAACTCTTCCTTATCGTTGAATTGAATATTTCGTTTTACGATTTATTAACGATTTTTCGCTGTTTCCAGTAGTGGAATATATAATAGAAGATGAAATTTAGAACAAGAAATGCACAATACGTCATTAAATATTCACATAATAACAGTAATAACATCGTTATTATTATTACACCCTTGAATATTTTAGTAGTAGCGTTTTGAAGTATAATAACGCTAACACCTTGCAAAATCTAGAAGTATTAGCTTGTTCATCAAGTATTTCATTTTTTTCATGCCAAACCTCGTTTTTCTGCTGGTAATAATGACAATACACCACTATGGTAGGGCAATATAATATTGAAAAAGATCGCGTACCAATAGATGTAAATTTCTACTTAGTTCTATAATAATCGCCACGGAACGGCTTCAAGACGTTTGGTAGTATTGCCCACCAATTCCATATGGGAAATTGAAAAAGAAATTTGTCAGAAATGCTTGAGTTGTTAATGTCTTCGTAGATGAAAACGAATTCCGCTAGCAAAGCTTTGTCATTCAAATTTTACAATCTACCTCCCATAAAGTGTAAATTACAAGATAAGTCCAGATGAAACAAAAAAATGAATATTCCTCTACATTTGCATGTTTTAAAACGCCTAAAACTGGCAACATCCGCCAGATTCCCTTTCCATCCAACCATTTGTTTTAATTTTTTAGCATTCTCATAAAGGAAGCTTCTCTTTTTATCCCTCTTCCTAATTTTTCTCCTTCTTTTTCACTGCCGCTTAAAAAGCCTGAAATCTGCGACTTGTGAATAGCATATACAAACAAAAGTAAAGCAATGGAAAAACTCATCTCCGGAAAAGATTGAGTATTCTAGAGGATCTTAAAATAAAATCTGCATTTTGGATCGATTGAACCTGGGGCAAAAATGAGTCGTACATTACATAGTCAAATAAAAACATTTCCTTTGCTCGTTTTATGTAGTTTTGAGATATACAGTTGACAGAATACTAGGTGTATTATAAGCATTGGAAAAAACTACGCAAATAAGAACTATCAATAGCCTTGGTCGCTCGAAAATATCTAATGAATTCATGACAAAAAAATTGTGAGCGTTTATAAAAGAACAGCTCTTATGGAAACCATTTATTTCATAAGAGAAAACATTGTATTAAATCAGTAGTCGGTGTCAAGAAAATATCGACAGCGATCAGTTTTACTGTAACCAGTGATTTTGGAGTAGATGGTCTTGAAAAAGGAGAGCATATAATTTTTTTAATAATTTATGAACAATGGAAAAAATAGTATCGGGGATAAAAATAATAACTGTGACATGTAATTATGCAGAGGAACCAAGAGTTACTGAATATAGGAATAAAATATCACTTACCAATCGTGGAAGATTTGGATTATCACTGTTCTGTGCAGCACTTGCAACTAGGTGAATAGTAAGGAGGAGACAGCCTCCAAAAACAGCAATCCTCATCCGAACTGGGAGCATCGTATATGTCATATAAATAAAAAATATGGTCACCCATACCCCATCGGTTGGCGAATTGTATTTCTTAATAGGATCCTTGTTTCCAACGGGACAGAGCACCGAAACAAGTACAATTCCACAAGAAAGGGTGAGCAAAGCGTATGACACCCATCGAAGTTGTTTTTGGGAAGAGTCCGACATTTGTTTATCAGATGAACCACTTCGATTGACGATAACCGCCAGAACCAGGTAGACAACAAGAAAAGCAATCATAATAAACCCCTCGATGTTATCGCCTTCTTTTTCCAGAGAAAACTGAAAAACCACGAGAGCAATGCACAGAACAATTAATATAAATACCAGCCAACTTGCAAACTTTTGATTTAAGCGAAAAATGTAGCGTTGATAGAGACTTTCTAGTTTCTCTGAGTCAAAACGTTTGGACTTCAAAACTCGTGTAAACAATTTCCAATGACCGACAAACGAATCATCGGCACCCTCGCCTTCGTCTTCGTTGTTGTTAGCTTTCTCAGCGTCTTTGTCTAATTTTGATCCGTTCTTGACAGATACAGTGAGTTCTCCATTCGTATTATCGGCTGCAGCCGTACTTCGGTCTCCTTTAGCCATATTTACAGATTGTATGTTTGAGTCTTCTACACCGAGTTCAACACTTTTAAGTCGAACTTCGCCCCCATGCACACCACTGTCCATACTCTTAACACCACTACTTTCTTTCCTCTTGGTTGCTATAGCGTTATTTTGTCCCTTTATGTTCTTATTCAAATCACTCTGTGATGAATTAGGTCTTGAATATGTCGTTTGAACGTCCTCTTCTTCCCAAGCGCGTTTTGATGGCGTCGAAGTCTTTCTGGTTGTTGTGTTGCCCACGGCATGAGTTGTCATGCTCAGAGCCCCGAATTACCAATTCATAGCTTCACTTAACCGCTCATGTCGATCTAATGTGGCCAAATATTCTCTTTTCACACGAATTCTTTGTAAACTAAATGTCACAAATTACAGAAGGCCGTAGCAACGGCGTATCGGGTAAGCCGAGTCAGCTTTACCTTTGAAGTCACTTGAAAATTTCACTCAACAGGACTTCAAGTCGCATTCAAAGACTTTTTTAGGATCCCGTACCAGTTGTTTGAACTATGAATCCAGCGTGAACGTGTCTTTGGGGATAATTTGGCGTTTTTTGGACATAAAAGTCGACTTTCGTGGCCGTAAATCAGTCAGTTGGTGGATCCAGGACAACCAAACGAGCGGAATAGTTTATTTGGTCACGTGACTTGAAACAGACGGGCTAAAAATAATTACGCAAAGGAAGAGTCGATCGGCTTCTTATGTTCTGGCCTAGTCGTAAATAAAACAGGGTTTGGTTCGAAAAACAATGTAGAAATGTCCAAACAGGCTTTCGAAAAAAGACTTAAGGTTGATCTGTGTAGACTCATAAATTTTCCCGCTTTTTTGCAATCAAGACAAGTAAGTGACAAGTTATATACAGCAGAGTGATTTTGACAGCGATAAAAACCGGCAGATTTTTTCCAATCATGTTTAGCAAATTCCCGTAAACCAAAAAATTGATTAAAAATGTAAGAGGACTAATGGTAAAATCCTAAAGGGTTCCCTAGAACCGAATCTTAGATTTAAAATGGCGTTTTTATTAGATGTCTGTAATATAATTGAAGCGGGCACAGAACGGGAAGGAGCGGTCAACCCGCTATCCTATAGACGTCACGAAGAATAGGGTTATGGCCTGCCATCTGGACTCAAGTTCCATTAAGCTCTAACCAAGATATTAAAAAGACAACCAAGTAGGCATCTATGAAGCCATATCATTTTATTCTGTGGTATTTTTTCGTCGTATTTTTGGCTGTACAATGAAAGTCCAATACTGACGCAAATAACTACTTTGTATGGTGCAAAAAATAGCTGATGACACTTAATTTTTACTGGGCCAGTTATATAACATATATTATATAACATTTGCCGGCAAGAAGGCGAACAAGCAAGGGCTGGATTACCATCTGTGTGCGTTACCATAAACTCTCCCATCAACTAGACTTCTTTTGATGTTAATGAATATTTTTCTTTTCTCTTTATTTCTTGACATCAATAATGTTTTTGCTATAATCGGATTGAAAATAAACCCTTGTGTTCCCTACAGAGAAACAGCTTTGAGTGGTAAATGGGTCTAAAGTATATTCTATGGATCAAGGTTCTATGCTTCACCACGCCGGGCATGAAGGGAGAAGGCATCAAAATGCAAAATACTTTAATTATTCGACCTTGATAACATCATTAGCTTGAAAAACTAGTAGAATTAGGTCACTAAGGTTTTGACGGGATATTCAATGGCCCTTCAATGCTAGCCGCTGCTCAAAATTTTTTTGGGGCACATTACTGTAGCCGCGCGCGTGTGCATGACTTCAGTTGACTGCAGTCTGCCGCGTCAATGACTTCCAGTTTTTCATCTGCTTTACTTCTAGGCTTTGGATTCCCGGTTCGGATTTGGTCAATTTCTGATAATATCTTTGAAACCTACATCAGTTGAAGTAGTAACAACGATTCAAGTCCATTCAAGCCTTTCATTAAAATTTCGCTACGGTCTCCAGTCGGCACTATCTAGCCCTTTTGAGCCTGTAACAAAGCTTAGGCTGCTTATTCATCCGGACTCAAAAGGCGACGCCTTCTTATCTTTGCTATCAAAAAAGCCGCTATTATAAATCTCGTATAATCCGTATTCTAATTCTTCGGCTAAGATGGAACGGTTGTCTTGTTTTTAACAGCCAATGAAGCAAAAGATGGTTAATAGTAAGTCAAATAAGAGATTAACCCAGGTTATCATTTATCAAATCAATGCAAAGCAAACAGAAAACAATTAGACTATCAATTACTAGTAAAATAATGCCGACTTACACAAAACTCTCTTTCTAAATGGACAATGAAAAATGTGTAAGAAATAATGAATGAACGAATGAAAGGTGCCGAAACTCGTGCAATAATGATTGCATGACCTGACTGCACGAAGCGCAAGCCCTACATATCTATTGAATTTCGATATCACAAATGTGACGATTATCCCTAGCAAATGATATATAATGTAATGCAAAGCATTCAAAGTCATTCCTTGTACAAACCCGTTTAATTTTGACATAAATTAAGAAACGAGAACTGATCAATTTCATAACTTGATTAACTGTTACGTGGTAAAGCATGCTGTTTTTTGAATAAATATTATCAAGAGAGCATTTATTAAAAGTATTTATGCTTTCTTGTGATTATTTGATGATTATTTTCTTTAAGGTTTTTCTTTTCTTTTTCCTCTAACTTAAAACAATTAATTCACTCTATATCAGCTAGTCGTAAAAGCGATCTCTATATTTCTCATAATTCTGGGCAACATTTCAGTGCAATGAATTTCGCAGCTCTCCATATCAATCAATGCATCTGCTACAGATAAAAAAACAAGAGTCATGTAAGCCGTCAATCAATAGGTTTACGTCAAACCTAGCTAGTCAATTCAACGATAATCACGTAACTACTTCAACTATCATATAGTTTACATACATGTATCGGTAATAATAACTTAATTGAAGTGAAGCTATAAACGGAAATGATTTTTTCAGTGGATACTAGATTCGTCTCCTTCCAGCAACCAGCTAGGGGTAAGGGGGACACCGCCCATCAGCGATACTATTCAGTCCACGGCAATGTCCAGTGATAAATCGCTAGTTATATATCCCCACTGCACTAGTTGATAAATCAGTATTAATATCCGTTCAATGCAAGTATTTCAATTTCACCCTTTCAGCTTTTCTACATCACTGTATCACTGCTTGCCAATAAAAAATCATGAATCAATTGAGTTGCTATATTTTAATCAAACAGAAAAAAAGTCCTGGAAGAACGGGCCAACCGGATTTCTGGTATACAGCTATTTCAAAAAACGTTGAATATAATACTGAATACTGCATACTGAATAGTGCATTCCAAGACCAAAGGGCATTGTGGGTCTTGTGTAAATAGTAATTATTTATCTTATTTTTAGTGCATTCCATTCGAAACAAATACTAGCTACATATAGAGAGCAAATGGCTGTATATTTACTTTTTATTTCAAATTAATGAGACCCACAATGCCCTTTGGTCTTGGAATGCACTATTCGGTATTCACAAGAGACCATGAGGGACAGTCCTTCATGGTCTCTTGGTATTCAGTATTCAGTATTCAGTATTCAGTATTCAGTATTCAGTATTCAACGTTTTTCATGAACAACTAGCATGGTCTCTGGAGATGAAAGGCATCTAGACGTAATAAATACACCAAGATGACTGGAAAAGATGCAATGAAAACATGACGTGAATTAAATGACGTAATAAGATAGTAATGGGCCGTGGGGGAATGGAACGACTAAAAACGGCTGCTATTTGGAGAATAGTAATGAGAAGAAGATATGATTATCAAGAGATAAATCTACCAAGATCAACTTGAAGATTCGAGTGCAGAACCATTCGAAAATACCGCTGTCTATACCCTGATTGCAGTCTCATTTATAAAATATAATATAAGCTGAATATTACGTAGGAATAGGCCTTTTGCATGATGGCGTCGTTTTACTACTACTACCAAAATGCTTCGCGAATTTTCTTTCTTATTCAAATTTGTATTTGCACATGAGAATAGTAAGACGATTGGTGTTAATTACATGAACAAAAGAAAATGTGCAAGGGATTCTGGTAGTTGTAGTGAATGAAATCATAATGCAAAAGGCCTATTAAGACGATTTCACAAAACCAGCATGCTAGAACCAAAAATAATAAATCCTCATCATCATCATCATCATCATCATTAGTATCATCATCATCATCCTCCTCCTCTTCCTCCTCCTCCTCATCATCATCATCATCATCATCACTAGTATCATCATCATCATCATCATCATCATCCTCATCATCATCCTCATCATCATCATCACTAGTATCATCATCATCATCATCATCATCATCCTCATCCTCATCCTCATCATCATCATCACTAGTATCATCATCATCCTCATCATCATCATCCTCATCATTATCATCATCAAAAGTATCATCATCACTAGTATCATAATCATTAGTATCATCATCAGCCTCATCATCATCATCATCATCATCATCATCACTAGTATCATCATCACTAGTATCATAATCATTAGTATCATCATCAGCCTCATCATCATCATCCTCATCATCATCATCATCACTAGTATCATCATCACTAGTATCATCATCATTAGTATCATCATCATCATCATCATCATGCATCATCATCATCATCATCATCACTAGTATCATCATCATTAGTATCATCATCATCATCCTCATCATCATCATCATCACTAGTATCATCATCATTAGTATCATCATCATCATCCTCATCATCATCATCATCACTAGTATCATCATCATTAGTATCATCATCATCATCCTCATCATCATCATCATCACTAGTATCATCATCATTAGTATCATCATCATCATCCTCATCATCATCATCATCACTAGTATCATCATCACTAGTATCATCATCATTAGTATCATCATCATTAGTATCATCATCAGCCTCATCATCATCATCATCATCATCATCACTAGTATCATCATCATTAGTATCATCATCAGCCTCATCATCATCATCATCATCACTAGTATCATCATCATTAGTATCATCATCATCATCATCATCATCATCACTAGTATCATCATCACTAGTATCATCATCATTAGTATCATCATCATTAGTATCATCATCAGCCTCATCATCATCATCATCATCACTAGTATCATCATCATTAGTATAATCATCATTAGTATCATCATCAGCCTCATCATCATCATCATCATCACTAGTATCATCATCATTAGTATCATCATCATCATCATCATCACTAGTATCATCATCACTAGTATCATCATTATTAGTATCATCATCATCATCATCATGCATCATCATCATCATCATCATCACTAGTATCATCATCATTAGTATCATCATCATCATCATCATCATCATCATCATCATCATCATCATCATTATTATCATTTCTAAGCTAGGAAACCGGAATGACCATTATATTATTCTACAAAGGCCCATTATCATGGCAGCACCCTATCCTTGTGACAACACAGAGTGTCTGAGAGCTCTATTTTGGCTACTGACATGCAGGGATCTTCCGCCATAAAATATCGCCATAAAATACTACTGGCTTACCAATACGACGGTGTTACCAAAAATTATCTGAAACTTAAATCTAGAATAAAATTAGACCCTGTTATAATTTCGGCGAACTTCCATTTTATAAACCGCGTGCCACCCCTTGCGTTCTTTTACATGATATTTCTTTCTTTCGGTTGCAATACGTAAGGTAAGATTGAACTTGCCCTTGACTAATTTTAATTTTGATGCAAGTTTGATTAACTTTCTTTTCAGTGATATTTAGCGCATGTTGAGAAAATGCTGTCAAAAAGAATCACAGGGGGGGGGACAATAGGCTATTTGCAACAAACAGTCACGTGCTGATATATCACTTTGATAACAAATCAATTCAGTCCAAGGTCCCTTGGGGAAGGCTCTGCTGGATGGCAAACAAACTTTAAAATGCTTTGTACCTTAAAATCGAAAGAATCTTATAAGAGAAAAAAATTATGTTGGAAAAGGTCTTGGACATGACATTGGTAATCCCACAAAAGTTTTTTAAATAACAGAAGTCCGAATTTTTTTGCCATCCAGTAACAGTCATGTGATTATATCCTGCAAAAGGCCGCCTATTCTCCATGCACTACTAGTTGACTCGTTCAATCAGAATACTAGTCCCACCGGCCTACGCCCCTTGTCGATGAACCACACATTGAACTCCTGCTAAGTTTTATTTGGTTTAGATCATCGAGTCGTGACTGCAAACAGCCCGGCTACTGAACGATAAAAACGCTACATTATATGGCTGGTAAGTACTAAATTTGCTTCCGTAACAAAATTTTCAGTCGGCAGTGCGCCAAGAATTTTCCTTTTGTTTCGGTTTTTGTTTGTTTTTGTTTTACAAGTTTTTGCTGATAAAACCGTGCAGACGAGAATTCAACTCATAACATATACCGCTGAGTTATGAAATACAGCGTAACTTTCTAGAGCAAGATGTAGAGGTATCTAGGGGAAGTTTCTAGAAGTTACTAGGGGAAGGAAATAATTTAAGATTTGCCGATTTTAATTAACGAAGTCCAGTCGTTAACTGACGACATTTAAAAACGTCGATGAATAAGCTCATTCGTACTTTGACTAAAGAATGAAACTATAACCAATGAACAAGATATTCTTAATCATTAAACATGGGTTGATCAGTAAAACCAAACAGAACAGATCATGAAGTAGTATTAAACCAGAACTACTAGTTGACAAGTATCTAGCTGGGTTCATTTACATAAGAACTGAATTAGAAATTAAAAAACTGCTTACATAACATTTCAAACTTTGAAAAGAATATTTTTCAGGTTTGAGATATACTTTATTTTAGATATAACTTTGCAAAAATATTTCAACTTTTCAAAATGATTTCAAAAACGGTTTCACGTTTCTATGCGACACACTTGATGTTTACCGTCTTCAAAATGAAAACATGAACAGGATGGTGCCATTATATCATCACCAACCATTCAAAACAGATGTCACACTGTATCCTATTGCGATATTTAACTATAAAAGAAAAAATATATTTCCCCATTCATACCCGGTTTTTTATCGATATTACGTAAGGAAAAATGGAATTTTGAAAATTGACAAATTGACTTTTGATGCAAGTTAGCTTTTGATTCAACCGGTCTTATTAATTGGGTGTAATTTCTTTTCATTTCAGACCACGTTTGATTCCCTTGAGTATCATTTTTTTATCAAACGATTGCGCACGATATGGATTCAACTCAGTTAAACAAAGAATCTTGTTCCCTAGAGAATGACACGTGATCTGAAATAGAAAAATATTATGCCCGTCGTTCGTTGACCGAATCACAGGGTGCAATTCTCCATGCACTTATCGACTCGTTCAATCAGAATACTAGTCCCACCGGCCTACGCCCCTTGTCGATGAACCACACATTGAACTCCTGCTTAGTTTAGTTTAGATCATCGAGTCGTGACTGCAAACACCCCGGCTACTGAACGATAACTAACACAACATTGTATGGCTGGTAAGTACTAAAATGTTTTGCTTAATAGTGCCGGGGATGAATCGAATAAAGTTTATATCATAATACAATTATCTAAAGCTTTCCGTTCTCTCTTTCGATTCAAATGTTTTTCTCCAGCTTCATTGTTTTTCCTCCCTCTGCAAAACTTAAAAACCCTGACTTAGATCAGCGGCTACGCAGGTTTGTTTCAGGGTTCGATAAGATTTAACGTTCTTTAACGTTTCACACTCGATTGCTTTGGAAACTGGCGAATTTTGAAGGACGGTATCATAATAAATTAAAGTTTATTCACTTGGTTAACTTTCTTGCCTTCTTTTCGAGCACAAACTTTCATCCTTTTTCGATTATTCATAAACTAAGTGCCGTCTTAGTTTAAGGTTTTTGGTCACTATTTTTCGCGCGCGGGGAAAATCTTTTGTGAAGAAAGCTAGATGATTACGACAAATGCGGACAATGGCTGATAAATCTAAAAAAGAGAATATAACTAACATAATGCCTCATACCTTATCGCACCCTCCACTTACTTCCTTAACAACATTTTCAGTTGGTCACTGAAGAAATTTTTACTTTTGTGTCGGTTGCGTATACTTGTCAGTTTTCGGCCTCTTTTTGAAAACAGTGAAGACGAGCATACCTATGAATAACACATAGCATATAGTATTTTACAATTTTGTGAAGAAGAAAAAATCGATGAAATACAGCGTAACTTGCTAGAGCAAGATGTAGAAGTATCTAGGGTTATAACATAACATTTCAAATTTTGAAAAGAATATTTTTCAGATTTGAGATATACTTTAAATTTTAGATATAACTTTGCGAAAATATTTCAAACTTTTCAAAATTATTTTAAAAACGGTTTCACGTTTCTATGCGACACACTTGATGTTTACCGTCTTCAAAATGAAAACATGAACAGCATGGTGCCATTATATCATCACCAACCATTCAAAACAGATGTCACAAACTGCTTACGAAACATTTCAAAGCATTATAATGTAAACTTTTCAAAACCTTAGAATAAACTTTTCAAAAACTTTCAGAAAATGATGTTTCAAACTTTTCAAAAACAGTTTCTAAGCAACACACTATATCTTCAAAATAAAAACATGCATGAACAGGATGATGCATCAAAACAATGAATACTATCGCCGATAGTCTTACAAGACATTCTTTTATTTACAGCAACTTGAATGATAATATACCATATAGAACACCATGTCTAAATGTGTTCAAAAAATAAGTCAAATCAGAAACACCGACTTAAAGTCTGAACAAAGAGTGATAAATATAATCCCTCAGCATAACGGGATATGGGATATGATCATGAGAGGTGAAGCAGGTGATCAAGACCCCACGGCATGACGGGATATGGGATATGATCATGAGAGGTGAAGCAGGTGATCAAGACCCCTCAGCATAACGGGATATGGGATATGATCATGAGAGGTGAAGCAGGTGATCAAGACCCCACGGCATAACGGGATATGGGATATGATCATGAGAGGTGAAGCAGGTGATCAAGACCCCTCAGCATGACGGGATATGGGCTATGATCATGAGAGGTGAAGCAGGTGATCAAGACCCCACGGCATAACGGGATATGGGATATGATCATGAGAGGTGAAGCAGGTGATCAAGACCCCACGGCATGACGGGATATGGGATATGATCATGAGAGGTGAAGCAGGTGATCAAGACCCCACGGCATGACGGGATATGGGATATGATCATGAGAGGTGAAGCAGGTGATCAAGACCCCACGGCATGACGGGATATGGGATATGATCATGAGAGGTGAAGCAGGTGATCAAGACCCCACGGCATGACGGGATATGGGATATGATCATGAGAGGTGAAGCAGGTGATCAAGACCCCACGGCATAACGGGATATGGGATATGATCATGAGAGGTAAAGCAGGTGATCAAGACCCCACGACATGACGGGATATGGGATATGATCATGAGAGGTGAAGCAGGTGATCAAGACCCCACGGCATGACGGGATATGGGATATGATCATGAGAGGTGAAGCAGGTGATCAAGACCCCACGGCATGACGGGATATGGGATATGATCATGAGAGGTGAAGCAGGTGATGAAGACCCCTCAGCATAACGGGATATGGGATATGATCATGAGAGGTGAAGCAGGTGATCAAGACCCCACGGCATAACGGGATATGGGATATGATCATGAGAGGTGAAGCAGGTGATCAAGACCCCACGGCATGACGGGATATGGGATATGATCATGAGAGGTAAAGCAGGTGATCAAGACCCCACGGCATGACGGGATATGGGATATGATCATGAGAGGTAAAGCAGGTGATCAAGACCCCACGGCATGACGGGATATATTTATTTGAAAAGCTGGTCTTTTCTTTGTATCCGTGATTATCGTTTTCAACTGTTTAACGGCTTATTGGTTTGTTATGAACTAAACTTTTCTAATATGAGAGAGTGATCGTATATCATTGATCGAAGTTAACTTATTTGTTGTGATGCATCTTGGTATTAGAGGTTCCGATGTGCATGTATGATGTCCCTATCCAAATAAACAGAAGAGTAGTACACCTAAACATATCCTTTCATGGGCACAGTCTGGTCAGACCTCTAGCTAGTAGAACGTGATATCCTTGTTTACTTGTCTGTCTATCAATTAGAATTCCTAAATCCTTTTAAACTAGTTGTATAATTTTCAATGCCTCTAAGAATTGTGCAAAAAGGAAGAGGAAAAGTGAGGCAAAAAACGACGAAAAACGGTTAAAACATTTTGTTCCCAGAGTTTTCGTTTTTGTGTTGTTTTGCTTTGTTTTGTTTTTGGATTTTAATTCTTTTTGCTTTTTTTGTTTACAGAATTGTTTTGATTCCTCATGTTGCTACAACTTCTTTTCATCTCGGCTGTTGCCATGACTACTGTAGTGACTAGTAACTTCTGTCCAAGTTTCGCGCCTTTTTACAGTGACTATGGTTACGCATTGGTAGATCACGTGATCAAGACCCTTCTTCTCTTCAAACCCGATTGTATGTCAGTCTGCCAGGAAACTCTCACTTGTTTTTCCATCAACATTTACCAACATCAGAATGGTAGTTTGATGTGTGACTTGAACCGATCGAACAAGAGACAAAAACCAGAATCATTTGTACTGAAGACAGGATACGAGTACGCCGAGACAAAGGTTAGACTTGTTCTCTTATTTTAATAATAATAATAACTAGCTGTTTCTGATAGAAAGTGAGATGCTGCGATACATAGCCTATAACATAATTGCAAAATCTTATACTTTAATGGAATATATGAAGGTATCAAGAAATGAATAGAATGCATTAATAGAGGCTGTAAAGAGAACAGAATGTATACTTTGTAAATATTATAAAGTCATTTTTCGAACTGTAGGTTTATAATGTATCTTGGAAATCTAGGAAATAGTTGCCATTAGAGTAATCAAAGAATTAAATATCTTTAGAAATGCAAAAGACAACTTTAATATTCTAGACAAACAATAAGATGATGTTATTTCAATGGGCGTAATGTATTGTTCAATATTATGAATCACTTGCAATGCATTACAAAAAGAACATGTTCTATTTCAACGGTATGAACAAAGAATTGAACAAATATAACTTCATTGAAACATATGTCAACTAAACATGCTCGTCTCGTTTGATATTTCCTTGGTAAAAAGGTGCATAATTTACCAACCAAAGTAGGTTATTATTTGCCTCTACCACCGGTAGATTAATATCAGTCACCCAGGTAAGTGACTGAGTATTGTTCTCCACCCTAATAAGCGGATTATTTGTTTGTGATTCTGCCCAAATAAGCGAATCATTTGTTTTTGCGGAAATGGAGAACTTGTTCAGTGGTGTTTGCCTTCATCGAACAAAAAGCTATGTTAGGCAGATAATTTAGAGACAAAGTGTCTGTATCAGGAATAGATCTCTTTTGAAAAGCATCCATATAAAGTTCATCTCCTTCGTCTAGAATTTGATCAACGGTGGTGGCAGTCCACTCTTCGATTGGTAAATTCTGAGCACATAAAAGGGCTGAAAAACTAATAAAACAACATTGTCTTCCTCGTGAAATGTCACCAAATCGTTCGTGGCCTTGATGAATGCTTCCAGCAATAAATAAGTGTGCGTTTGACATATCTAAAGTGTCTAAAGAATGCTTACCTTGCTCGATGCGAATACAAAAAACGTGTAGTGGAAGAACGTGCACGTTGTCATGCAAACTTGTCATTCTCAAGGTCCGAGCATGCTCCGATAATGCTACGAAGAAAATCAAATTTCCGAACCTTGTGCGAGCAGACTCCGAACACCTTCCGAAAAATCTTCTAGGAAATCCTAAAATCCAGATATCACTCGCATATTAAAATCCACCACAGGGATCCCAACGTAAATGGAAGACCGTCGTAATTAGTGTCGCTGCTCGCTGGGGCTCGCAGCAATAATAATAATAATAATAATAATAATAATAATAATAATAATAATAATAATAATAATAATAATAATAATAATAATAATAATAATAATAATAATAATAATAATAATAATAATAATAATAATAATTTTTTTTTTTATATAAAAATCTTTATTTCACATCCAATAATAATAATAATAATGAAAATTACAAAAAATGCTATAAAAATTGCTATGACTATTTACAAAGTTATATGTATTTAAAATCTAAAGTATTGAAAGTATTATTAAGGTAAAGAAAAAAAACTGAGTTCAAATATTAAATTAAGAATATAGCAATGTAGGTACAAAATATCATTAAAATATGCACATACAAAGAAAAATTAAAAATCTAATTAAAATTAGCGATGGCATTGTCAATAGAAAAATCTGTGTTATAAATGTCATGAGTTCTTCTTTTTACTCTAGTGCCTCTGAGGCATAATAGAGCAGAGCGGAGAAGGGCAAATGAAACTTTCGCCCGCAACCAAGACATAGTATTAGAGTAAGTTTCCCCTTTCTTGGATGATAAAAGTTCGGCCAATCGCTTGTGGTACATCTTACATTCTGTGCCCATTCCACCAGTCGTACTAAAAACTAAAGGTGTAAAAGTTCCCTGTTCTACTTCCATAACTCTGTTGGCATATTTCCTCTTCTTTTCAGTCTCGTGTTGTCGATAGACTTGATCGGTACTCTTTTCACGGTAAGAATCTGCATAAGGGTGGCAAACCCGCACGTCGAAGAATGCAGACCTTTGTCGTTCCCAGAAACCTCTGGCGTGAATGTCAAGACGGGCGTCGTCTGATCTATTAGCACCATTGTTCAAGATTTCTCCAGTTAATTTCTGGAGAATTGGCTCAACTTCAACATCCTTACATACTGTCCCTAACAGCTCAGCCTCCAAATCACGGATTTCATTGTGGCGTTGTATAACATAGCCACCTTTCTTACATATCATCGCATGATCGACGTCAAAAATATCTCCACAGACGCATGTCTTAGGTAATTCTGAAATTTCCCAGTTATATCTCAACTTGATGGCGTCTCTGAATTCTCTCTTGTTTAGGTCATAGGCTAACTCTTTGACTGGAATAATAATAATAATAATAATAATAATAATAATAATAATAATAATAATAATAATAATAATAATTAGCATTTATATAGCGCCATTTCCGGAAGCTCAATGGCGCTTTACAAAGATTACTGAAAGGAACTATGCTATGCTAATAAAATGAATATTTACAGGTTTTTCTAAAAAACGAATTAAAAGAATTTTGCTGTACTATGCTTTGATATAAGATTACTATGAAATATATGAAATTAGATACTTAATCTTATGCTATTACTATGAAATATATGAAATTCGAACTTGAAATTCGATACTTATGCGATACTTAATGTCATGCTATGGTATAAGATTACTATAAGATATATAAAATTCTAGCATACTAACTTAATTCGACATTCAATCTTATGATATTTTACGTGTAGAAATTACTACTACCTGTACATTTCGTATTTTATGTTTTTATTATTATTATTCCTATTCTGTATAGAACATGCCGTACTGCGTCAAGGGAGATTGTCCACTGAAAGATGGTAAGTACAGGGTGCTTTCGATTCCATCAAATTCCTACACTACACTACACTACACTACACTACGCTACGCTACACTACGCTACGCTACGCTACACTACGCTACGCTACACTACGCTACGCTACGCTACACTACGCTACGCTACACTACACTACACTACACTACGCTACACTACACTACACTACACTACGCTACGCTACGCTACACTACACTACCCTACACTACACTACACTACACTACACTACACTACACTACGCTACGCTACACTACACTACGCTACGCTACACTACACTACACTACACTACGCTACGCTACACTACACTACACTACGCTACGCTACACTACGCTACACTACACTACGCTACACTACACTACACTACACTACACTACACTACGCTACGCTACACTACACTACACTACACTACACTACACTACACTACGCTACGCTACGCTACACTACACTACGCTACACTACACTGTCTTTTATCTTTTCTTTTTTTCAGCTCTTATGGGAAATAAGTTCAGGTTTAATTCTTCCATTTTCGAATTCTTTGCTGACCGTAAAAACTGGAACGATGCTCGTCAACATTGCCAAGGTCTTGGTGGAGATCTCGCTTCGTTTTCCACCGAAACTGAGCTGATGTTTGTTTTTGAAACTCTCTTAAGATTGGTTTTACTCAGTAAGTAAAAATACTTTTAAAATTCCGGAATTGTAATTCAGAACGAATTTTAAAAGTTTACAATGTTTAGTTCTGTCCACCTCGACGCACGACTCCATCAGAGACATAGTTATTGGGGACCTTGAGCACTACAAAATATAGAAAACTTGTTAGATATTAATAAAGAGAGACATGAACGAAGCGAATGTCAAATATCCGGTCGTCTTGGCGGGAACACCATCTTCTTTCGTTGTTCAGGCTCTGAAGCTCATGCTCTAGTTTCCTAGCTACTTTTAAAAGGTCTCTACGGAAACTGGGAGAATCAATAGGAGAATCAATAAATAATGGGAGATTCAGCCCCCCCCCCCCCCCCCCCCACTCTTACACTATCGTATATATAGCTAACTATGCGGAAACAGTTAGTATAACGCACACTATTTATCTTCATGGGTGGGTGTCTCGTGGTTGTTTATGTCTTGTTTCACTTGTATTTCAGCTGCCATTAAGATGTTGTACATGGATGGTGATGACATTGGACTGAGGTAGGTTACATACATACAACTGAGATATGCACAATAAAGATTCTAACTTTCGTCAATTTTAAATGCTCCGGCCTATTTTCATTTTTAATCAATGGGAAGATGCTCAAAGAAAAAGCGCTTTGAGCAATCGTTCCCTGCCCCTGCCTATGCTGAAGCGTTTAACATACCGAAACTAGGTCCATAACGGCAAGGCATGCTGGTGTGTGCAGCTAATGAGCCGCCTCCCACCCTCTGGTTTACTACCAGGGCCACAGGTTTGTTAGCCACCAGTTGTTAAGTGCTACCCTCATAAAGCAAACAATTAAGGACGATTCATTATTTTTTTAATTTTAAATTATTTTTTGTTTGTTTCGTATTCCCTGTTGAGTGTATTTCATGTTTTCAAACTGACATATACTGTAAAGAAAAGACAAGTTAGAACTGTACATGTTGCTAACGAGAAACTCTCTTTTGCAGCTTACTTGGTGGCGCAAAGCTCGAAATCAAAGACAGCAGATCATCTTTGGCTCTACGAAGAGATACGGATGATTATGCGACCATACCTCGCTTTGATTTCTACTCTACTGACCTGACCTTTGGAGTATGGATTAATCTGAAAGAAGCTGAGGAAAAAGCTTTTATTCTGAATGACGAAGGTTCTTCCGGTAGATCTGTGAGGATTTTTATTGACAAGACAAGGTTTAGGGCTGAAATGGATTTTCTCTCAGGCGGTGACACTTTTTCCGATACCAGGTTAGATTTAGAATAAACTACGGTTCATATACATGTGAGGGCTGAAAGGCGCACAGTGCAGGCGGGCCGGGTTAAAAGATGGGTGTAAAGGAAGCTTTCGATGGTAGAAACTATGAAGCAATTTATTAATTAAGAACGTTCGCGGGCATTGTTTGCACGCATCCTTTCGGCGCATGAATTAAGTGCGCGCGCTAATCGAGATGACCTCATTCAAATGTTTTGATGGGAAAAATTGTTTTCTTATAGCTCTAAGAATACAGCGGTGACTCCCCTTTTTTATTTTGGTTTCTGTAAAAAAGAAAACACGCATTTGGATGAAAATTTCAATCTACATTAATGCCAAAGCATCACGGAATGTTGCATGGTCGCTGCAAATTAGAGCCAAAAGCTACTCGTTCTCGTTGTATGATATTATTTTGTAGGTTATTAAACAATAGTTCAAAGAAGCATTTAGTAATTCATTTAATGAATCTTTGATGCACCTATTGTTTTTGAAGTGCACGAAGTCGAAAATAGTGATAGAGTAAAAAGGTCTATTGTATTGGTATCTTATTGTAATTTCAGTGAATTATCAGTGAACGTGTGGTATCACCTAGCATTCACGTGGCACCGACAATCACGTCGATATAAATTGTATATTAATGGAGCACTCGACATTGAAGAAGAAAGTGGCCAGTCAAAACTAAATTTGGAATCAACAGAAGAACCTGATTTCCTTATCGGGAAAAGAGATGGAGAATCACCACGATCTGACTACTGGATAAGTGATTGGGCTGTGCTGTCTCAAGCACTTTCAGAAGATGAAATCAGTCTACTTAAAGGTACAGAAGACTCGATATGTAGTAATATTCGATTCTTTGCCTCTCCTTCTGCGCATGCTTAGCTGACCATATAATATCATAACTAATCACACTCACACATATATAAATCCCTTTTTTTATAGTGGGATACAAATTCAACCTAATACTGGTTTCCAATTTGTCCCACTGTCACTCACACACACTACCTCTACATTATATACTTTATTCTATGTATACAACTCAACTCACATGCAGAAAAACTAGAGGGAGAAAAAACCCTCGTGGCACAGGAGAGAACAACACATCAAACCATCTCAACTCATATATGATCCAGCCCGAGCCGGGGCTCGAACCCAGACCACAGCGGTGAGCGGCGAGCGGTAAACCACTACGCCACCCATGCCACCCATATATCAATAGAAACCAAATTGATTGTTCATTTTAAACGACAAAAAAGGCTCATCGAACGATATATAATTACTAAACAGCCACAGAATTCAGTGCTTGATTGATTGCTTTACGCTATAAAATATCTTTTTTGTAGATGGTAAAGCTAGCGAGGGAGCCTGGATCGGGTTGAATGACATCGAAGCAGAAAACCAAATCAAGTGGTCTGATGGAACACCGCTGACCTACCAGCCTAATAACGACTTGTCAAACAAAGATGTTAAGGACTGTGGGTGCGTGAAAGGGAGCCGTAACGATCAAAGATGGAGCATGAGCTTGTGTGAGAAAAAGCTGCCCTTCATTTGTGAATTCCCTGCTGTGTAATATGTTTCCATGACAACATACAGGTAAGGATATGATCCATACTTTGTTCATCTTCTTGTGATATCATCAAACAAACTCAACGCACATAAGTGTTTCAGTCGAGAATTGAACCCACGACCCCAGGCATGAAGTAGCCACACAGTGAGAGAGACTGGCAGAGCCGTAACAGTTCAGTCTTGTTACTCATGCCACAACGACATGGATGCCCGGTATTTCGTTTATGTCTTTGTGTTTTTTCTTTTTTCTTAGGAATGGTTGAGACTATTTGAGAAAAGGAAAGCACCCAGCAGGCTAACAACTAATGAATGCGGACACACAAGTTGTTTCTCTTTTTTAGAACACTTTTTATATTAACTTTCTGTGCATGACCTCAATAACTTCCAGGTGTATGGAGGTGTATGGAGGTGTATGGGTTTGATTTTTGGCTTCTGTCAATCAAACAAATTAAAATAACTCAGATGTTTTGGAAAGTTATTGAGAGGAAGTTAAGAATCCGTCATATTGGACGTTATTACACTATTGTAGTGCAAACAGGCTCTTCAACGGGGAGGGGTTGCGTCGGTAGATGGAAAAGGAGAGAGGAGAGGAGGAAAGGGAGCAGGTCGAGAAAAAGGAACACTCTCTTTTCCCTCAGTTCTCCTTAATTTTAACCGATACGACCTCCCACACGTGAATAGTCTGTTCTTGGACTAGTGTTACTAAAGCAATTTAACGGACATCAAGATAACAGTATACTGAAACTACATATCGCACCCAAGTGAAGTAAGTCGGAATCAATAGCAAGCTGCATCGCTTCATCTTTATTACAATAACAACAACAACAACAACAACATCAACAACAACAACAGCAACAGCAACAACAACAACAACATCATCAACAACAACAACATCAACAGCAGCAGCAACAACAACAACAACAACAACAACAACAACAGCAACAACAACATCATCAACAACAACAACAGCAACAACCACAACAACAACAACAACAACAACAACAACAGCAACAGCAACAACAACAACAACAACAGCAACAACAACATCATCAACAACAACAACAACAACAACAGCAACAACATCAACAGCAACAACAACAACAGCAACAACAACAACAACAACAACAACAGAAAAGAAACAACTTAACTTGAAATACGCACATATGCTCTCAAAACTTTTGTCACTTAAAAGCACTCAGGACCTCGAATTGTTTGTCAATTCTTGTCCAAAAGAAAATTCAGTAATATATTTGTCTTATTGTGGCGAAAACAAGTCATGGAAATCGAAAATGTTCACTTTATTAATCAAATAAGTCGTAACAGCCAGTATTTGAAATGGCTCCCTAAGATAAGTATTGAAACAAACTTTCAGTTCTGTAGCCTTCTCTAGCATGATAGAAGGATTGGTATGGTAGTCTAGCCTTGACGAACTTTATTTTCAATGTTTTCGGCATATATTTTAAGTGCTTCATGTAACCCTGCATAAATCATTTTTGTGCACATAATACTGAAGATGTTCATTTGAGGACAAAGACTTTTCTCAATAATTCCCTAAGCATCTAATCATGTCTATTATTATACATTTTACTCACTCTCTCGTTTCCGATTGGCCGAGAGCCCTCAACCAATCCCTGAAATCATGTCGAGCCACTCAAGCTCACAATGGAAATGGAAATATGTTTGCTATTTTTTCTTTATTCTTAGTTTACAAAAGGTATAATAAAACAATATTGAATTCGCTTTTAGCACGCCGGATATCGTAAATTATAAAGACCTCGCCCGTTTTATTCGCTTCAGCCTACGGTTTTGGCAGATAACACGGCCTTGGTACTTGATAATTTACGATATCATGCTCAACCTCATCCGATAATTGTTTAAAGTTACATACAGTTTGCGGATAAGGGACACACCTTTTTGCATGATATCTTTCTTTAAGTCATGTATTGTGGTTGAAAGCTTAGAAATCTTTTTCTATATTGCTACCGATTAGCACACGAAGTAGAGATATCTTACAACCCTGATATAATTGCCCTATATAATAAATAAATGAATAAATACACTATGAAAAACAAACGAATGTTTGAATGACTGAAAAAAACCATGGCATGACGGGATATGGGATATGATCATGAGAGGTGAAGCAGGTGATCAAGACCCCACGGCATGACGGGATATGGGATATGATCATGAGAGGTGAAGCAGGTGATCAAGACCCCACGACATGACGGGATATGGGATATGATCATGAGAGGTGGAGCAGGTGATCAAGACCCCACGGCATGACGGGATATGGGATATGATCATGAGAGGTCATGGCTACTACTTGTTTGTGTCTTGTTTTGCATTTGTTTCAATGGTTTTAATGCGTTTGCTCTATTATTATTTTTATTACTCATTGTAACTTCTCAATTATTAATTATTTATCTTATTATATAAACATGTTATGTACAGTTGATGTGATATTTTACAATTTTTATCAACTAATAAAGATGTAGATGTAGATGTAGAGGTGAAGCAGGTGATCAAGACCCCACGGCATGACGGGATATGGGATATGATCATGAGAGGTGAAGCAGGTGATGAAGACCCCACGGCATGGCGGGATATATTTATTTAAAAGCTTGAGTTAATCTTTGTATCAAATATTTTTGACACAGGTGTTGAAGAGTTCAAACTACTGCTGGTTTAATGGAAGGTAGGTATACCAACCGATTATATCTTACATGGTAAATTCAGTATTTGCACGTATTGTCGGGAACCTAGTTTTCATGACAAATAGTGGTTTTTTCGAACACTGTTATTTAGTTTAACGGCTTATTAGTTGGTGATAAACACTCCGTAGTACATCCCCAAAAAAGGACGACTAAGAGTATCTTATTGACATTGATTTGTTCGTAAATCCTTGCTCTAGTTTATCTGGGTTTTGGAGTATCCGATGTACATGTACCGTGCCATGCCCCTATCCAATTGAACAAAAAACTAATTTACAAAACAACAACAACAAAGGAATGTAACACATATAAATAGGTTAGCATATAGCTCTAGTAGAACTGTTCTTTGATATATCTTATCTATCAATTAGAATCCCTAAATCCTTTTAAACTACAATTGATAATGTCTGACTAGTGGTCACTAGCTTGGACTGTGTTGATGTGTTGAATACAACAAGTGAATAAGAAGGAAATACTGTGTAAAAAGGGATTCACTGATAATGACTAGTGGTTACTAGTTGGGATTGTGTTTGTGTGTTGAATACAACAAGTGAATAAGAAGAAAATACCGTATAAAAAGGGATTCATTGATATTAACTGTTGGTTACTAGTTGGGACTGTGTTGGTGTGTTGAATGGAAAAGGAAACTTTTAACGTTTAACATTTCGGCATTAGTCCTTCGTGGGTGTAGAAAAGGGAAAAACTGCAAACAATTGTATAATTATGAGGTGTTTTGCTGCTTGGCAAATGTTTACGAAATGTTATTTGTTTCATCAAGCATATTTTTATATGTTTTTATTCCAGAAAAATATGCTTGATGAAACAAATAACATTTCTTAATTAAGCTATTGTTTGAAACATTCCGTCCTACGTAGAAAATAACAAACCATTAATTTAGATTTAAATTTACACATGTGAAGTACGTCAATAGCAGATGATCAAACAGCACGCGTTCCGCTACAACACAACACATTTGACGATAGGTAATGACGATCTCCACTCTACCAATACAAAATAACCCTCTCTGGGTTCACGGACTTTGTGTATAGTACCCACCCCTCCCTAAAGAAAATCCTGGATCCGCCCATGAGAAATCAATATAGCTTTGGTGTCATTCCTTCCTAGATTTAAAAAATCAGGAAAGAAGTATATATGCCATTTTAGGGACACATTTTGTTGAGAGTATATCCAATATACTTCTTCGTGTTGATAGTTAGGTCACGCTGACAGCATACTATGGATTTTCTATTTCACATGATATCGCGATATAGAAACCAAATGTTTATTTACTCTTCAAAATAGATTTGAACCTACGTCTAAGTATTAAATTAACTGTTATTGAACCAGTAAAATGCGTGATAATACAATCTATTATTTGCTACTGAGAAAAACTACTGAAATGAAAGAAAAAACCCCACATATTTAAACAATGTGAAAACAAGGCTAATGATACCTTCACATAAACAAGATAAAATTATATTTGAAGTCATTCTACTCGCACAACCGAAAACAATAAGTGGTTTTTATTGCTTAAAATGTTACTAAAATTTGTGGGCCAAAAAAAGTTCAATGCCTTGGACTGAATATTCCTAGATTTGACCAAATGGACGTCTTGCTAATAAAAACCCAGTTCAAGACATAGGGCAAAAACATTCAACACTCTGCACCTAATTATTAGATCAATCACAGATCTAGGGAAGATTAACGTGCTTTCTTCAAATAACCGTTACCGAACATTTTTTAAAACTGCCGTTAAACCAACTTACCGCAGTTCGATAGTTATGAAAGTCACATGAAATATTCTACAGGATACCAAAGTTCTATATGTCAATTTTATATTGTTCCAGTTAGGCATACTGATCAGCCTAGTACCATCTAGTCATTGCGCGTTGGCCGTTACAGCAGTTTGATAAAAACTAGATATTTTGTATTTTGAAACAATCGCTTTACAAAGACACGTACTCGCATTTCGAATGATCAGAAAATACAGAATAATGGGATTCGCTTACTGACCAACTTGGTAAGAAGTAGCTTAAAGCTGTATATATGAGAATAGCTAAAAACATTGTGATTTTAACTTTTATCATGCTTTTTTTGGTGGCCAAAGCAAAACAAACAATGAACTAATGATTTTCGCATCAAAATATTTAGCTGCCGGTATTTTTTATTTAAGCATATTTTTTCTCTGCACTGTGTTCTCTGCACTGTGTTCTCTGCACTGTGTTCTCTGCACTGTGTTCTCTGCACTGTGTTCTCTGCACTGTGTTCTCTGCACTATGTTCTCTGCACTGTGTTCTCTTCAAGAGACGATAAACGGCTCATCGAGGAAGATCACACTAAATAATTCATTATTTACAATATTTATGGAGTACTAACAAACGAAAAAGAAATTAAACAAACAAGAAAATTATTATAGAAACAAAACAAAGAACGAGTATAAAGCAGCTGCCGATTTATCGAAGACGCTTTCATAGATTTTCTTAAGACTTTGCCTGTCTTTAGGTGTAGTTTCAAACTATTCTTTACACAAGTATGTTTTTCGTGTTCAAGTCTAGATAGGTGTAGCTTCAAACTATTCTTTACACAAGTATATTTTTCGTGTTCAAGTCTAGATAGGTGTAGCTTCAAACTATTCTTTACACAAGTATGTTTTTCGTGTTCAAGTCTAGATAGGTGTAGCTTCAAACTATTCTTTACACAAGTATGTTTTTCGTGTTCAAGTCTAGATATAGGTGTAGCTTCAAACTATTCTTTACACAAGTATGTTTTTCGTGTTCAAGTCTAGATAGGTGTAGCTTCAAACTATTCTTTACACAAGTATGTTTTTCGTGTTCAAGTCTAGATAGGTGTAGCTTCAAACTATTCTTTACACAAGTATGTTTTTCGTGTTCGAGTCTAGATAGGTGTAGCATCAAACTATTCTTTACACAAGTATGTTTTTCGTGTTCGAGTCTAGATAGGTGTAGCTTCAAACTATTCTTTACACAAGTATGTTTTTCGTGTTCGAGTCTAGATAGGTGTAGCTTCAAACTATTCTTTACACAAGTATGTTTTTCGTGTTCAAGTCTAGATAGCGAGAAAATCCTCGGTGAAGAATTTTAGTGACGTCACTTGGGCGTGGCTGCAATAGCTCCGATCTCGCAGCCCAAAACCCATATCTCGTCATACTTCATTGAATGGACCCTTCTCAAAATATATTGAATGCGAGGCTAACATGGAAATACAAAAAAATGCCACGAATTCCATCTTGAAAAAGTGTGATTTCTTTTGTGTTTCATGTTAGCCTCGCATCCAAGATAATTCTGAGAAGGGTCAATTGGTAATCGTTCACGAAAGTAACTAGTCCAAGCCGTTTAAAATAAGCCTAGGTGAGATTCTGAAAAACCCCAGGGCAGCCACCTTAATTCAGCTGGAACCATAACACAAAGTTTCAATAGCATTCTTGGTACATAACACTAATACAAAGAAACGTGTAAAAACGAACCACGAAAAGCAAGGGAGGAAAAGGGGTAAAAATTTTCTTTTCTTTTCGTTTTTGTAATTCTTTTTGCTTTTTTTTGTTTACAGAATCGTTTTGATTCCTCATGCTGCTACAACTTCTCTTCATTTCGGCTGTTGCCATGACTACTGTAGTGACTAGTAACTTCTGTCCAAGTTTCGCGCCTTTTTACAGTGACTATGGTTACGCATTGGTAGATCACGTGATCAAGACCCTTCTTCTCTTCAAACCCGATTGTATGTCAGTCTGCCAGGAAACTCTCACTTGTTTTTCCATCAACATTTACAAACATCAGAATGGTAGTTTGATGTGTGACTTGAACCGATCGAACAAGAAACAAAGACCAGGATCATTTGTACTGAAGACAGGATACGAGTACGCCGAGGCAAAGGTTAGACTTGTTCTCTTATTTTACTACCTGTACATTTTGCATTCTATGTTTTTATTATTATTCCTATTTTACAGAACATGCCGTACTGCGTCAAGGAAGACTGTCCACTGAAAGATGGTAAGTACAGGGTGCTTTCGATCCAATTTAATAAATTCCAAAAATTACAAGAAGCGATACCACAGCACACTTCACTCCACTATTTTATGTATTTTCTTTCCCCCAGCTCTACCGGGAAATAAGTTCAGGTTCAATTCGTCTGTTTTCGAATTCTTTGCTAACCGTAAAAACTGGAGTGATGCTCGTCAACATTGTCAAGGTCTTGGTGGAGATCTTGCTTCGTTCTCCACCGAAACTGAACACAAATTTTTCTTTGAAATTTTGTTGGGTTTAATCCCGCTTCTTCTGAGTAAGTAATCACTTAATATTTAAGGAATAAAAAACAGTTTTCCGTGTATTATACTCTGATAAAGACACGCGGGATGTGGAGAGAACACGAGAGAAGCGTAGGAAACCACGACGCGTAGCAGAGTATAATACACGGAAAACTGTTTTTTATTGCTTTTATAAAATAACTAACTTTTCGAGAGAGAAAAAAAGGACGTGAGCATGTATTATGCTCTCATAAAACATGGCTTTTTGACCAATCAGAGCGCGCGTAATATCAAAGTTATTTTGTGATCCTTGATAAAACAAAAGATTGTTGGATGTAGAACAAGGCACAATTTAAAATGCACACTGGGACGGCGATCACATTTTAAGGTGGGTGGGGGGGGGGGGGGGACTAGTATACGAATTAAAGGAAAAAAGTGGAGAGGGCTAAGACAAGAAATATAAAAGACTATTATGGAAAAGGAAAAAGATGTGCGTGTGTGCGTGCGTACGTGTGTCTGTGTATGTGTATGTGTGCCCCCGACTCCTGCATCCCTTGCAGAGTTTGGAAGTATGAAAGAAAATTGCTCCTGTGTTAATTATCTCAGTTTATTTCCAGTCATACAAGTCGCTCTTCGATAATTCAGTGGGATTTAGTTATGGTACATGCTAGAGCATTAAGATTATGCTTGATGAAGTGATTTTACTGATGTCAGGACTCAAATGTTGGATATCAGTATGACATTTACATAGATTGATCTCTGTTTCAATCTCTAAACGTGTTGGGTAGCGTGCTAAATTCTCGCATGTTTCCGAGGTCTACGGATTTTTCTATACCTCTTACAATTCGTTTCTAATATGTTTCAGCTGCCATGAAAAGTTTGTTGTCAGACGAAGGATTGAGGTAAGTAACCTATTCAGTATCTAAAACAAAATAGACTTTTGAATACGTACGGGTATTGTTAAGCTGGATTCTGTGTTTATCAACATCACTGCATGAGCATTATAACTAAGGCCCCCTAACGTTAACTTGTGATCGCGCGATGGGGAAACCGCGATCTCTAATAACACTAAGAAGTCAATTAAAACTTTGCAGGGTATCCAAGAAATAGTACAAGGAAACGCGATGAATTAGAACTGAGTAAATAAAAACTATTACACGGAACTAACTCGAAGCTGTGTTTCTTTTATTTCGAAACAAACAAATCGCTTTTTTAACTTTATCCTAGTTTGTCCAATAATCAAAATATTTTACCGACTACTTAAAATTATACAGAAGTGGGGTTAAAAACAAAACTATTACTATTTTCCATTTTTCATACACCACCTTAAACAGCAGATACTGCAAATAATATACCAGCAAAAATGAACACCTGCTAAAGACTGAGCGGGTAAATTCCTCCTGATCTGATGCACGAATATTTAGGGTATTAGAAATATTGGATTTGTATCGAAAACTTTTCTTGATTGCAGCCTGGTAGACGGTGCAAAACTGGAGATCCAAGACAACAGAGCATCTCTCCATTTAGTTATGCGACCATACCTCGCTTTGACTTCCATCAAACTGATCTAACCATTGCAGTCTGGGTCAAACTCAAATCTACCTCCGACAACCAAATGTTTATTCTGAATGACGAAGGAGGCTCTGGTAGATCATTCAGTTTTTACTTATTTGACCAAGGCAAGCTGAAGGTCGAATGGTTTTATTCCTCGGGATCTAATTTCTTAATAGTGGAAAGGTAGGAGTTGAAACAAATCGAAGAATAAGAGAATAAGTGTGTGTGTGAGGGGGGGGGGGGGGGACGTCCATACGCCTCTCTAAGTATGCGCTATCCTCTACTCTAGTGGGATAAAAAAATATATAAGAAAAGACAGGAAAGAAGAAGGATGATGGAGAAGACGTTTTTTATCCTGCTTTTAAAATAGACATTTTCTAACATTTTCTGAAGATAAGATCAGATATTCATTTTTATCATTTCAGGACATTGACACCTAACGTGTGGACCCATATAGCATTCACGTGGCACAGACAGTCAGGCCGTGCGGTATTGTACTTGGATGGGGTGCAGTCCGCAGAACTGAATCAAACCAGTGGCCAGATAAATAAGGACTTAAAGCTAACACAAGAACAAGTGTTCTACATTGGTAGACACAATGGTTTTCCAGCCTTTTTTGATGGCTGGATGAGTGACTTGGTTATGATTTTTCAAACGCTATCACAACACGAAATTGTTCAACTCCAAGGTACAGTAGTATCCTTAAACAATCCACGCACAAAACAATCTATAGTTACTAGCACAAAATCTGATTGGTTGATTGCTTGACGCTGTAGAAAAAAAACTTTTTTTTTTCGTAGATGGCAAAGATAGCGAGGGAGCCTGGATCGGGTTGAATGACATCACCAAAGAAAACCAAAGCAAGTGGTCTGATGGAACACCGCTGACCTACCAGTATGACTTGTCAAACACAAACGATAAGGATTGTTGGTATATCAATGAATACAAGACTCCCTCAGCGAGTTACTGTAGCAAAAAGCTATCCTTTTTCTGCGAATTCTCTGTCGTGTAATACGTTTCCATGACAACAGGTAGGTGTTTTCATTTCTATAGCTATATCTTTTCCATATTTCTATAGGCTTTTTTTTCGTATTTCTGTTTAATCTTCTTTAATTTACTGGAAAGTTTATCTTATTCTATCTTTTAGGAACTTACACGTAAAGAATGATGTTGCAATTGAAATTGTTATCTTATTCTATCTTTTAGGAACTTACACGTAAAGAATGATGTTGCAATTGAAAAGCCAGACACATTGGACACTTTTCATGTAGCTTTTCATGTGATTAACTTTAAATGAGTATCGTATATACTACACCCATTTCAAAAAAGGCTGTCAGTCGGAGATCTGAAATCTGAGACCAAAATAAATTGCAGGCTGTGAGCTGTGATTTTAAATATGAAGGAAAGTGATAATTGTTTTTTTTTGTTTTAATTAGTAGTTCACAACATGTTAATATCTAAATATGCCACCACCTTTGAGCGATGACCTGCGCTGGCTCTCGATCTCAGATCTCCGATCTCCGACTTTTGAAGTAGTCGTGTATAGACCCTTTCAATAAATCCTACAATGCTTTATTTCCCGCGTTTGACGTCAAATTTACTCTTTTCAATTTCATTCAAAAGAGGAAAAAATTGAAAAGAATAAATTTGACAGCAAACGCGGAAAGTAAAGCATTGTAGGATTTATTAAAAGGGTATATAGGTTGCTTTTTCTTTACAGTTACGTACAAAAGTTCACGGGTTTCTATTCCTTTTGGATTTTGTTATGTGAGCGTGAAGGAATGGTCATTAAAGCCCGAATCACAGAATTCACGAATCGTTGACTGACTAAGGAAGCGTGCATTTATTTGTAAATTTAAGGCTTATATCTTTAAGGCTTCTCGGTCATGTATCATTGAGAATGCAGGGGCGTAGCTATAGGACATTCTGGCAAGGGGTCCCCATGGCCTCAAACACTCCCACCTGTAAGGAGAGATTTTTCCTAAGGGACGGGACGTGAATAAGAAAATACAGTAACAGAAAAATAATTATATCTAATTAAGGAAAACAGATGTTGTTGTTCGCCGCAGTGCCATAAAGTCTGGAAAGAGACACTGATAGTTCGATCCCAAGATAGAGAGCAGAAGAAAACATGACAAGTAAAAAGACTGTTCAGAAACTGCTCATGTTTGCGGAATCGAGATGTCAGTACTAATGAAATTGATTGCGGCAAAGGAATAATTGACAGATCGGCAGATGCAAAACAAGAAGCCTTAATTAGTAATGTTGCTGAGATACATTTTGTAGATAATATTATCTTGTAATCATAAATGACAATTTATGGTTTTGCTAGCTCGAATGCTGCTGAAATATTCATAGCAGGGCGCTGTCAGCTAATGCCTGATATCCCAACTTTGGAGCTAGCCAATTTCGTCAAATTTCGTTTAAAGACTAAATTCTAGTTAAGCACCTGTTAGATCGCTTAATGATCTAGCGATGGTATAACTTTGGTTTAACCCCAAGTACGATGAATAATAGAATTTTAACATAGTTCAAATTCCTCCTCGGGAATTGGGAACTAGTCGATTATTATTCACCGTTCTTAGCAACCAATCACAACGCTTGTAAATGACGTCAACTGATATTAGGCTTGACGTCACCTTGTCAACCTCGCAACCATTATTTAAGGGATTGTAGCACGTAATTTAGACACAGGAAGAAACAGAGAGAAACAACAGAGGAAAAGAAGAGAAAGATACAGAAGAGAAAGTTACAGAGTTGGATACAGAGTCAGAGAAAGACCCAGAGTCTACAATAAAGGCATCAAGTACAACCAAGAAAGTATCCATATTTTGTGCCACGAAGGGACGAGCTAGTTCCCCGCCGCAAAGGCAAAAAAACCCTCGTGACACACCCCCAAAGTAAAGTTTTTGTTTTCCATACGTTTTTGGGGCATTTAAGATGCAGGTTTACTACAAAGTATTATAAACTAAATGATCGGATTTCTCAACTGAACTACTGTAGATCATGATTGGTCAGCATATGTGTGGATTTTCGATTCAAATACTTATTGACAAGAGAACCTAGATATATTTATGCTCTCTCGTTATTGATTATTACGGGAAACTGAAAAAGCAACACCCCTTGAACGTGCTAACAATCCCACAATCCTATGCAGCACGGGGTCGTTACCAGTCTTCCTCTGAATGAGCTGCAACAATGTCCTCACCATGAAATGTATGTGTACGTAATTTATCCAAACCTGAATTTCGCACGTTGGGGGTTACAAAAAAGCCTCTAGCATCAAAGGGGGCACCCCGCTGATGACCAACTGCGCGAGTTGTGTGAGATCAATTACACTGCATAGTGATAGCGACACTACCCCTTACAGTTTGTTCAACATGATTAACTACACTTATAGTAGAACCTAGGGAAATTTTTTTTTAATCAACAATTTTTTTAAATTTGTTTTTGGGAAATCACTTGATTAACGGTCGCATTCAGTTTGATATAAACTAGAAAACTACAGGCCAAGTGTAGAGTGGTCAATGATAACTGAACATTGTTTTCTAGATGTCCTCATTTTCCTATGTATGGGTAGCCTGTTGTCTTACAGCTGTGGAATAACTGAACTGAAAGTTGAAGCTCTCAAAACATGTTCCATTTTTAATTCTTTTGTTCTTCAGTTCAGGATCTTTTTTATTTAGTATTTCATTTTCTGTTTGCCATAGTTATCACTGATTGCGTTTAGTCGTAACCAAGGTTCTATAGCTAAGCCATTGCTTCCTGTTTCTGGGATTCAACCAATCCGTGATCAAATTAGACTCTCTGTATATCTCATCTTAGTTACACTGCTGTGTGCCGTAGTTAGCTAGGGTAACACGGAATCCTACACACAAAAAAATAGGTACTTTTTTAAAATCGAAAAGTCAGAAGAAAAAAGAAAGTGACTTAAGAAAAGACATCAAAGTACAAGAAAAGGTAAGTAAGTGTTGAGAAGCTATTACTATTCCAAACCTTTTACAAACTGTTAAAGAATTTCTGACTCGCTTGTTATGCAATATGTATGATTTCTGTAAAACTTATTTGATACCATTTCGAGCTTATGTGATCTTCCAAAAAGCCTAAACTAGTAAACTTTATGTTGGTTGATATAGAAGCCGTTTCCTTCACTTTACCACCGTTAGTAAGTTTATACACCTTGTCGAATAAGGTCATCTTTACTTGATCAGTGTCGTTCTGTCTTTTCAACTTCTTTGCCGAAAAAATTCAAACTATTTTAGACTCGCATCCCAGCACATACATTCAACGCCTAATATCATTCTAAATTCCAATCCCTATTCAATCTGTGAGTTAGCCCTGCCCTGAGTCGCCCTGAGGCTTAGAACAACTCGAAAACTGTGTAAGGACCCCACTGACAAAATTAGGATTTTTAAAAATGTTTTTATATGCAAACACTCATGGCACAAAACTAGTCTAGAAAACAATTGGTTTTTATGAATTATCTCTTCTAGAACCCTAGGTAAACCGTGATCGGAACTTCTATTACTGAAAAAAAGTCGCTCTCAATCGTTTATTTTTGCACCACAGGATGGAAACGAAGAAATTGAAAAATATTATTTAAAAAACCATTATACCAAACAGGTGACGATAAATAATTGTAAGCAAGAATAATTATGTGCATAGTTAAGCATCCAACCAATTTGTTTTAGTTACGTAGACAGATTTTCAAGAAAAATGAAACTAATTTTTTTCAAATCATTCAGTTATAAATTCTAAACTGATGAGAATTTTTCTAATTTATACCCATGTATAACGAAGAATATCACTCGCAGTCATGATTTTAACGCATTTTGCTGCAGGTTTTGACGAGTGTTGAAAGACCCAAAATGTTACTACAACTTCTCTTCATTTCCGCTGTTACCATGACTACTGTAGTGACTAGTAACTTCTGTCCAAGTTTCGCGCCTTTTTACAGTGACTATGGCTACGCATTGGTAGATCATGTGATCAAAACCCTTCTTCTCTTCAAACCCGATTGTATGTCAGTCTGCCAGGAAACTCTCACTTGTTTTTCCATCAACATTTACAAACATCAGAATGGTAGTTTGATGTGTGACTTGAACCGATCGAACAAGAAACAAAGACCAGGATCATTTGTACTGAAGACAGGATGCGCGAGTTGTGTGAGATCAATTACACTGCATAGTGATAGCGACACTACCCCTTACAGTTTGTTCAACATGATTAACTACACTTATAGTAGAACCTAGGGAAATTTTTTTTTAATTAACAATTTTTTTAAATTTGTTTTTGGGAAATCACTTGATTAACGGTCGCATTCAGTTTGATATAAACTAGAAAACTACAGGCCAAGTGTAGAGTGGTCAATGATAACTGAACATTGTTTTCTAGATGTCCTCATTTTCCTATGTATGGGTAGCCTGTTGTCTTACAGCTGTGGAATAACTGAACTGAAAGTTGAAGCTCTCAAAACATGTTCCATTTTTAATTCTTTTGTTCTTCAGTTCAGGATCTTTTTTATTTAGTATTTCATTTTCTGTTTGCCATAGTTATCACTGATTGCGTTTAGTCGTAACCAAGGTTCTATAGCTAAGCCATTGCTTCCTGTTTCTGGGATTCAACCAATCCGTGATCAAATTAGACTCTCTGTATATCTCATCTTAGTTACACTGCTGTGTGCCGTAGTTAGCTAGGGTAACACGGAATCCTACACACAAAAAAATAGGTACTTTTTTAAAATCGAAAAGTCAGAAGAAAAAAGAAAGTGACTTAAGAAAAGACATCAAAGTACAAGAAAAGGTAAGTAAGTGTTGAGAAGCTATTACTATTCCAAACCTTTTACAAACTGTTAAAGAATTTCTGACTCGCTTGTTATGCAATATGTATGATTTCTGTAAAACTTATTTGATACCATTTCGAGCTTATGTGATCTTCCAAAAAGCCTAAACTAGTAAACTTTATGTTGGTTGATATAGAAGCCGTTTCCTTCACTTTACCACCGTTAGTAAGTTTATACACCTTGTCGAATAAGGTCATCTTTACTTGATCAGTGTCGTTCTGTCTTTTCAACTTCTTTGCCGAAAAAATTCAAACTATTTTAGACTCGCATCCCAGCACATACATTCAACGCCTAATATCATTCTAAATTCCAATCCCTATTCAATCTGTGAGTTAGCCCTGCCCTGAGTCGCCCTGAGGCTTAGAACAACTCGAAAACTGTGTAAGGACCCCACTGACAAAATTAGGATTTTTAAAAATGTTTTTATATGCAAACACTCATGGCACAAAACTAGTCTAGAAAACAATTGGTTTTTATGAATTATCTCTTCTAGAACCCTAGGTAAACCGTGATCGGAACTTCTATTACTGAAAAAAAGTCGCTCTCAATCGTTTATTTTTGCACCACAGGATGGAAACGAAGAAATTGAAAAATATTATTTAAAAAACCATTATACCAAACAGGTGACGATAAATAATTGTAAGCAAGAATAATTATGTGCATAGTTAAGCATCCAACCAATTTGTTTTAGTTACGTAGACAGATTTTCAAGAAAAATGAAACTAATTTTTTTCAAATCATTCAGTTATAGATTCTAAACTGATGAGAATTTTTCTAATTTATACCCATGTATAACGAAGAATATCACTCGCAGTCATGATTTTAACGCATTTTGCTGCAGGTTTTGACGAGTGTTGAAAGACCCAAAATGTTACTACAACTTCTCTTCATTTCCGCTGTTACCATGACTACTGTAGTGACTAGTAACTTCTGTCCAAGTTTCGCGCCTTTTTACAGTGACTATGGCTACGCATTGGTAGATCATGTGATCAAAACCCTTCTTCTCTTCAAACCCGATTGTATGTCAGTCTGCCAGGAAACTCTCACTTGTTTTTCCATCAACATTTACAAACATCAGAATGGTAGTTTGATGTGTGACTTGAACCGATCGAACAAGAAACAAAGACCAGGATCATTTGTACTGAAGACAGGATGCGCGAGTTGTGTGAGATCAATTACACTGCATAGTGATAGCGACACTACCCCTTACAGTTTGTTCAACATGATTAACTACACTTATAGTAGAACCTAGGGAAATTTTTTTTAAATTAACAATTTTTTTAAATTTGTTTTTGGGAAATCACTTGATTAACGGTCGCATTCAGTTTGATATAAACTAGAAAACTACAGGCCAAGTGTAGAGTGGTCAATGATAACTGAACATTGTTTTCTAGATGTCCTCATTTTCCTATGTATGGGTAGCCTGTTGTCTTACAGCTGTGGAATAACTGAACTGAAAGTTGAAGCTCTCAAAACATGTTCCATTTTTAATTCTTTTGTTCTTCAGTTCAGGATCTTTTTTATTTAGTATTTCATTTTCTGTTTGCCATAGTTATCACTGATTGCGTTTAGTCGTAACCAAGGTTCTATAGCTAAGCCATTGCTTCCTGTTTCTGGGATTCAACCAATCCGTGATCAAATTAGACTCTCTGTATATCTCATCTTAGTTACACTGCTGTGTGCCGTAGTTAGCTAGGGTAACACGGAATCCTACACACAAAAAAATAGGTACTTTTTTAAAATCGAAAAGTCAGAAGAAAAAAGAAAGTGACTTAAGAAAAGACATCAAAGTACAAGAAAAGGTAAGTAAGTGTTGAGAAGCTATTACTATTCCAAACCTTTTACAAACTGTTAAAGAATTTCTGACTCGCTTGTTATGCAATATGTATGATTTCTGTAAAACTTATTTGATACCATTTCGAGCTTATGTGATCTTCCAAAAAGCCTAAACTAGTAAACTTTATGTTGGTTGATATAGAAGCCGTTTCCTTCACTTTACCACCGTTAGTAAGTTTATACACCTTGTCGAATAAGGTCATCTTTACTTGATCAGTGTCGTTCTGTCTTTTCAACTTCTTTGCCGAAAAAATTCAAACTATTTTAGACTCGCATCCCAGCACATACATTCAACGCCTAATATCATTCTAAATTCCAATCCCTATTCAATCTGTGAGTTAGCCCTGCCCTGAGTCGCCCTGAGGCTTAGAACAACTCGAAAACTGTGTAAGGACCCCACTGACAAAATTAGGATTTTTAAAAATGTTTTTATATGCAAACACTCATGGCACAAAACTAGTCTAGAAAACAATTGGTTTTTATGAATTATCTCTTCTAGAACCCTAGGTAAACCGTGATCGGAACTTCTATTACTGAAAAAAAGTCGCTCTCAATCGTTTATTTTTGCACCACAGGATGGAAACGAAGAAATTGAAAAATATTATTTAAAAAACCATTATACCAAACAGGTGACGATAAATAATTGTAAGCAAGAATAATTATGTGCATAGTTAAGCATCCAACCAATTTGTTTTAGTTACGTAGACAGATTTTCAAGAAAAATGAAACTAATTTTTTTCAAATCATTCAGTTATAAATTCTAAACTGATGAGAATTTTTCTAATTTATACCCATGTATAACGAAGAATATCACTCGCAGTCATGATTTTAACGCATTTTGCTGCAGGTTTTGACGAGTGTTGAAAGACCCAAAATGTTACTACAACTTCTCTTCATTTCCGCTGTTACCATGACTACTGTAGTGACTAGTAACTTCTGTCCAAGTTTCGCGCCTTTTTACAGTGACTATGGCTACGCATTGGTAGATCATGTGATCAAAACCCTTCTTCTCTTCAAACCCGATTGTATGTCAGTCTGCCAGGAAACTCTCACTTGTTTTTCCATCAACATTTACAAACATCAGAATGGTAGTTTGATGTGTGACTTGAACCGATCGAACAAGAAACAAAGACCAGGATCATTTGTACTGAAGACAGGATACGAGTACGCCGAGGCAAAGGTTAGACTTGTTCTCTTATTTTACTACCTGTACATTTTGTATTCTATGTTTTTATTATTATTATTCCTATTTTATAGAACATGCCGTACTGCGTCAAGGGAAACTGTCCACTGAAAGATGGTAAGTATAGGGCGGGGAAAATTGCCCAGTGAAACACATAACCATCATATCAGATATTAAAACAACAAATGCAGTCTTAATGCAATGTTGACAGTGGCGGAGCTGCATCTAGGCAAAAAGTCACGTGCATATAATAACTAACAGAACGGACCCTTCCTGCTCGGATCTTGGCTACGCCATTGGTTGATGAAGTATCAAATGAGCGATTATAATATAAGATTCTTTTTCACATTAGTATTTTCTGTCTTATGTAACCCGGATCCTCTTTCGCTCTTTCAGCCCTTCCAGGGAATATGTTCAGGTTCAACTCTTCAATATTTACATTCATTTTCTCACGTAAAACTTGGACTGATGCTCGTCTACATTGTCAAGTTCTTGGTGGAGATCTCGCTTCGTTCTCCTCCGAAATTGAACTAAAGTTTGTTTTTGAATCGATGTCGCATTTGGTCTTTATCTGTAAGTAAAATTATTCGGTGTTCTTATCAAATGCACCAGTTGAGTGAGAGCATGACCAAGCAGGGTTGGGCTGGGGAAGGGACAAGATCAGACTTCTGACAGAAGCTACGAGTTAAACTTGTAAAAACTTGATCGCTCCTTGCAATAAAGCGTTATAGTATGGTGCCCAGCATCCGGCCAGTAAAGATTATAACTAATATTCGCAAAAGTGTGACTTTGAAATAACAGCAAATCACCTTTTAATTACATTTTTTATCTTCATCTTCAATGATATTTGGTAATCAAGTCGTAAAAATAGGAATTTTGTGATCATAAACGGGGAGAAAATCGAGAAATTAAAAACTACTTCTGATTAGCGATGAGACGAAAGTGTTACATATTATTCACATTAATAGTTTTACATCCAGCACTATTTATCTTGCATTTATGGCACTTTGCACCTTTGCAAGAGCCCGTTCTGTGGGAACATTATCTTTATTAGTAGACTATATCAGCCTGAAATGTTCAGCTGGCCCGAAACTGGGCCACTAGGTCCAAGTCTTGCGCAATTTTTACACAGCTCTTATTCTTGTAATACTTCGCTTGCATTTATCTGATATTTTCGTGTTATGCCGATAAGCTTGGCCCTTCTACTGTACTATGCTAAATATCATCGAGCTCCCTTAAATATTATATTTTGACAGACACGTTAGTGGAGGTGTGGTAGTTTTACTACGCCTTATCACCTGTGGAAATTATTTGCTTATTGCCACTACAATAAAAAGCTGAAATGTTCGGCATTGTTTCAGAAGACTTTATTTGGCTATGATTTATTTTCCCGACTCGACCAGTCGTACTCGTTTACTGGTACTGGCCGGATACTGGGCAACATATTGTACTTCCACTTATTATGCACAACATGCATCATGTACTTATGTCAAGATGGGTTCCTTTTTTGCACAGATCTTGTACATTAAAAAGTTTCTTCTTTTTATTTGCAGTAGTAGCACCAATCAGGCAATTGCTAATGAATGGCGATGACAAAGAACTAAGGTACTAAGTATACTCATGGATCAGCATGCTATTTTTGATAAATAAACCTCCTCTCGTAATGAATCTTATCATGAACGGGGACGACACACACACACACACACACACACACACACACACACACACACACACACACACACACACACACACACACACACACACACACACACACACACACACACACACACACACACACACACACACACACACACACACACACACACACACACACACACACACACACACACACACACACACACAACAAACAAAAGCCTACGATTGATTATTAGACTTTGTTTTATTGACTTGCACAAAGATAGGTGAAGACGAATAGCGCGTCATTTTCGAGGAAAGCATCACGTTTATGACCTTAGTTCCATAGCTCATGTGTACCAATCTTTCTTTCTTTTCAGCTTGAAGAATGGAGCACGAATCGGAAAAAAAGACTCCATGCAAGCACTGTACTTGGACGGAAAAAAAGGGGGGATGTATGCTACAACACCTCGCTTCGATATTCACAACATCAATTTCACTTTTGGCGTGTGGGTTAAGCTTCCAAAATATGGACAAGAGATGTACATTCTCAGTGATTATAAGAAACATGACGAGGCCTTCAAGTTTTATATTAAAGACAAGCTAATGAAAATCGATTTTTCTAACCACGCTGAAAAAGAGCAGAAATTTAAAACAAGCGAGTAAGTCTTCATGAACAGTAAAATATCTTACTCATACTATTTATTACCTATATTAGCAAGAGTGGATTTCAGGGGGAGGGTCAGGGGGGTCCAGCCTGCAGTCATTCATAAGGTTCCATTGTTTGGTTTTATCCTAAAATTTAGTTTTGCAACAGGGTTGAAGTAAATTTTGTTGAAAGTATAAATTTGGACCCCCCTTTCAACAAATTCCTGGATCCGTCCTTGATTAGTGTTTCTAGAACTTTCTGTATGGCCTAGCGGTCATGATCAAGAGACGGGACGACAGACAGACAGACAGAGAGATATGAAAGAAAGGGCTGTAGTTATGGCTGTTTGATAGATCTTATTTTCTATTTGCTCTAATTGCAGAAAAGTAGCTGATAACCACTGGATTCACGTGTCATTCACGTGGCAACGAGACAAGGGTCAAGTAAAGTATTACTTTGATGGGATTCTCATTGATACGGACATACATGTCACGGATGATCCAAATAAAGACTTGCATCAATCATCTCAAACGGAGTACTCTATTGGTCATAATGGAGAACTCGATAAACATTTTTATGGGTGGATGAGGGATATGATCATCATACCTCAAGTACTATCACAACAAGAAATGGTTTTTCTGAAAGGTACGAGCAGATTTCACACTTGAGAATCACTTTTAAATAAATAAAAAACAAATGGTATATTTACAGTGTAGCTTACCGTACAATGGAATTTAGAATGTGATTTTTGCGGAGGGAGGAAAACCGGAGAAAAAACCTCAAAGCACAGGAGCTCACGCCGGCACAAAAGGCATTAAATTCATTTAACTTTTCCATTTCAATTCAAAATTATTGAAACTCGACCATAAAACACAGGTCAATGTTCCTCACAAGCGCATGTTTTTCCTTTTTCTGATTCTTAGATGTTTGGTGGGAAAATGACGTCACAATATAGGCGCCAATATTTTAAGTTCACGCTATCATGACCATATCGTTTGAAAGACCTTGACAAGAGGATCTCAAAATCGAGAAAACTTATTTTGAGCGATAAAATCAAAATATCTGATTTTTAAAACCTTCTATGTCGACCATCTTGTTCTATTTTAAGTAACAAAATGGCCAAAAAGGGACTCGAACCCGGGTCGCATTAGTGAGAGGTGAGTGGTCTCAGCACTACGCCACCTGTCGTTACTTTTAGTATTCTTTTTAATCACATGATACGAAAACAATTTCTTAGGGAAAAAACCTCACGATTCAATAAGACAATGGGTTTGTTTCTATGCATCCAAACGAGGCTTAGGATGCATCTGGCAATGATTCGGGATTAAATAAATGGTCTTTACTTACTAGATGGAGCAGTCATAGAAGGAGCCTGGATCGGGTTGAATGACATCGAAGCAGAAAACCAAATCAAGTGGTCTGATGGAACACCGCTGACCTACCAGCCTAATAACGACTTGTCAAACACAGATGATAAGGATTGTGGGTATATCAATGGGAGCAGTTATAGAAGAAAGTGGAACATGATATCGTGTAGTGAAAAACTCCCCTTCTTCTGTGAGATACCAATTGTTTAATAATCATTCATTATTCACTGAAGGCGAGCTGATTATCGGTGAATATTTACAGATGTAGAGGTAAATATTCAACCATAAACACTGGTCCTGAGGTGAAGAATTGTTTTAGTATCATTAGACAGGTGTCATTATTACAAGACTTCGATTTATATCTAAAATGAAGATATCTTTAGTATTTTGAAAGAGGCACATATCAATATGTGAAGGGCACGCAATCGTATATTCATCTGTAGGTGATCATAGAGAAATATTCTGAAGTTCTCAACCAATCAAAACACGATTTTCTATAATCAATAACAAGGCTTAGCTGAAAACATATCCTAAAGGGCAGACCATAGAACTAGCATGTGAAAGACCTTGCAGTGTTATACTTCTTCCAGGATGTTGCTTAAGACAGACACTGGAGGGACATCAAGGTTTCTACCACTTCACATCATATACAAGCACCACTACCTTAGTATGGTATATGTATGGTACATGTATGGTACATGTATGGTACATGTATGGTTTATGTATGGTATATATATCATGTGTATAATGTTTGTGTAAGGGGTTTTTTAGAAGTGATTCCAGGAGTGTACAAGCAATATTCAAGGTATAAAATTCAGGTTTTAAGGGTTACAAACAAATCATTCAGTGATATTTTGCACTCTTGACTGCAGGATCTAATATTTTCTCACTTGAATGCCAACTAACAATTACATCTGCAATTTCCAAGGTAATCAAAGACTTTCTTAAGATTAAAGTATTGTTTTCTTCAAGGGCATTTCAAGCGCTCTTAACAATATATTTAAGGTGTTAACAACACTGTGCATTATGGAGGAGAGCAGTGGTTATATAACCACAATACTAAGGGAGGATCAGTAGGAGGTATTTTTTGAGAAATAGAGTCATCTGCTGCAAAATGCAGACCAGGAAATCATGGAAGTATAATTGTTAATAACTTAAATGAATAAAAGAATGTGCACCCCAATCTCCTACTTCCAAATCTCCTCCTTCCTTGCTTTACCTGAGGCATGTACTGTAATAGTGATATAATGTACATCTAACTATATGTAATGAATAGTACATTATTATGTATGTTATGGTTTAGGCTTGATTACACCATAAATGTTTTCCAAAGGTGGGTTTTGTAATATGTTAAGGTAAGGCTTTACACTTTTGTATTGTTTTAACATAAACCAACAGAAGTGAGAGCTTGAAACAGATTGATGATTGAGTTGAGTAAGGAGAGAGTTGTACAAACACCAATAGAAATCATAACCGTGAAGAGTTTTGTATATTATTATCTGATTCATTTGCATAAATTTTACCTTGGATTTGCTCAGCAAAACATAACTAAATCTTTAAAATTTCAATGCAAAAGTTGAATAAGTAGTCTACAACATTTGTGTTCATGTCGTATCAGATTTATGATCACTCGCCTCCAGCTCATGTTGTAAATATTACATACAATACTGAATGTAGTGGTACATTGTACTGTGTGTTGTAAACCAGTATTCATATTGAATTTACCCACTATAAAAAAGGAAAAGGAAGGGAATGGAAATGATAGTATTGTAATATACAGAGGCAATGAGTAAGTGTGTAACTGCATTGCTTTAGAACATGAGAACAGATGATTTCTGAAATTGCTTTATTTCATATTATTTGCTTATTTAATTAAGCAATAAGAGCAGAGGCAGTAGAAGACTCACTGAAATAAAAATAAACAATTCACTTATTAATTGAAAACCCTTTTCTCCTAAGAAAAACTTGTTTTCTATCAAGATTTAACTTCTTATCATTTTACGTGTGTTTTGGGAAACTCTAACTAGTATTTAAGTTATTATATTTAGTTATAATGGATTAAACTTTTGAAACACTCAAAAGTTTAATCCATTATAATTATTTTAACCTGAGTAGATGAATTTTCATCAACTATTATATTTAGGTAGGTAGTATACTTACTACTTCCAGTTAGGGGGCAGAACTCTCTTGGTTTTGTAGTATCGAGAAAGACGATGGATTCTACTCTCAATTAAAATTAGTCTGAATTTGGAATCTTTGTCCTGTTATCAATAAAGAAAAAAATCATGATGAGTTGCAAAAAAGAATATTCAAAAACTTTTATGTATAAAGGTCAAGAAAATAATTGGTCATACAGTTGTAGACTTACCTTACGATTCCTCTCCAGATGTTTTCTAACTGCAACAGCCTTTTTGATCAGGTAATACAGATCCTCAGGGAGACTTGCAGCAAGACCTATGATATTATGACAGACTTAGCATCAACAAACATTACAAAAATAAAGTATGAAAAAAAAATTACTGTATTCAAATTCACCAACTTTAGAATGCCTTTAATTATTTTGCACATACAAACTTTGCATACACACAACATTTAATCAAAAAAAATGTTACTTAGAAGCCTTAAACACAACACAAAAACCCTTCCTGTAAATCATTATCCTAAATATTAACACTTTACTCCCACTCTTCTGTAAAGTTAAATTCCCAGACTTTTCCTAACATTTCCTTGACCGAAAAAACATTTTTTACTGATCACGCTGTGCACAAGCCCAACAAAGAATTCCAAATTTAAAACAATATTTTGAAGGCTGAGAGAAATTCCCTGACTTTCAAGTTAATTGCAAAAATTCACTGACCAAAATCAAAATTCTCTGACAATTCCCTGGCATTGAAAAAAATTCAGGGATTCACTGACTTTCCCCCAACCGTGGGAACCCTGCATAAGAAATATATCTTTATAACGTACCTTTAGCCTTCAAGATCCTGAGAATCTTGTTTCCAGTGATGTACCGTACTTGAGCAACACCATGAGAGTCACGCAGTATCACACCTGTAAACAACATTTAACAGTGAACTACAACACAACTACAGTAGCTAGCCACAACTTGCTGTTACCAACCAAAATTAAGTACTATGTAAAAAATTGTAAATGTATATAAATCCCTTTTAATATATTGTCGGAGATATTACTAAATGTGGAGGAAAATGGCTTCATTACTCCCCATTTCTCAACTATGATCACTGATCTTGCTTTTAGTATCAATGCAAGAAAAAAATAATTACTTTATCACCCCCTCCTCAATTCAGCTTGTTTTGCTTGCAATCTCTCAATTAGAATAGCAAAATGGTCAGCTAGGCCACAAAGTAACTGTTTACAACACATTCATCTGGTGTATAATGGTGTATACACTTACCAATCTGCGAGGGAGTTAATCCCTTCTTGGCCAATTTGTACATTTGTTCTTTTACATCTTCTGATGTGAGTTTCATCCACTGAAATTAGGACCCACAATTTAAAATAAATATAATGAAATGATAGCAATCCTTAAGTTTGTTCCAACTCAGTGAGTTTTAAGCAGTGCTATTTATTTACTTTCATTGGCACTGATACTTTCATTGTATAAACATTTTTATACACACACTAAAATATTTCACTTTTCCTTGATTGTAGTTCCTTGTATTCTTTATTTACACATGCATATATTTTAGTATGATAATTGGAAATTATCAAAATGTCTAATATTTTAGTAAAATATATAAACTTGCTTCAATAAGCCTTTGAACATCATACATACCGTTGGGACACTACGGCGATAAGGCAAAGCCGAACCAGAGATACCCTTTCTACGAGGAAATACGAAAAAAGTAACGTTAAATCTCCCGAGTTGAATACCCTTTAGCAACACATGGTTTTTACACCGTAATAAAGCTCTCACTTTGAACTCAAAATAAATGTCTTCAAACATAAAGATACTTTAAATAAACACGCAGAACAGATTAAAGATAGATTTAAGAAACTATTCACATACCCGGGTGCGTGCATACGAACCATCTTGGTAGGTTTTTAAGTCAAATTTTCTTCACTACCAAACCTCGAAGTTGGTTTCCAAGATGGCGACAAGAAAGAGGCAGCATTCACGTGTCTGAAGAATTTTACTCCCACAATACCTTGCGGTTATACACCAGGCTCTCACCGTCACTTAAATACAGGTAACCCAGTATCCAACTGAAACCAAATAAGACGAATAATAATTAAAATAGATAAATTCATTAATATTTTATGAGTGTGAGATAAAAATTTTTTATTTTATTCACTTTCAATTTCTATTTCGTGCGTTTACGATTTGTATTTACTTATATATTATCTTTCTTTTTTTATTTATTTTGCCTCAGTTTTTTTCCGTCCCCATTTCAGGGACTGCAGAGACAGTCATACTAGTCCCTTATATTTTCTAATCTTAGGGGGCTTTCATTTATTACTGTATGTGGAGGGGGGTTGGCAAAATCATCTGTTGTCTTTTCCAAATATTACCCCCCCCCCCCCCCCCTTTCCTGGTTGGCGAAAATATCATAACCCCTTCTATATTTCGCCCAGTTTATTACTTAACCCCTATAAAGCTGCATACAATAAGTAACAACCCCCCCCCCCCCTATATAGCTTCCAAAAATAATGTGATTCCCCCAATATTGCCAACCCCCCATACAGTAATAAATGAAAGCACCCTTCAGTATTAACCCCCCAAAATTTTAGGGGTTCTGTGTAGTCCTTGCATTTCACATATCAATGTTGTGAAAAATAGCTAGTGAGCCCCTTCACATTTTGTCACATTTTTTATTGTTATGCCAATTAACAATAGCCGGCACCTATTTTCAAATTACTTTAGTCTGCTAGTTACCTTGATTAACCCTGTGGTTATTGTAACTAGCATGCCACCTTCATCTATGTTTAATCTGTTGTTGTAAAATTTGTCATATCCAACTAAGGTGCTAAATATAGTATTGTGTCTAAGGTCCAGTTAAGATGCCAAATTTTACGTGCCAAAACTAATGCAAATGAGCAAAACCTATTGTTTGAGTTTATTGGCATTAGATTCGGCACATGTGAAGTTTGACGTCTAAACCGGGCCTTAATAAATAAATGAAAAAAGATGAAAAAACGAAAGAAAAGATGGAAGGAAGGAAAACAAAAGAACAAAAAATTGGAGAAAAGGAAAAGTAATAAAAAAAAAAGATAGAAAGGACTGAAAGAAAGAGAAAATGATAAAAAAAGACAAGAAATGGAAAAAGGAATAAAATGAAAGAAAAAAAAATGAATGGGGAAAAGCAAGGAATAAATAGAATTACTTTATTTGCGTATAGTTTTTGATGTTATATTTATTTGATGTTTAATTTAACACATGCTTGCATACAAAGAAATTTTACATTAGTTATCCTTTTTAATGTTATTTTTTATTTAAAATATCTGTTATCAATAAAATGTAACTAAATTATGGAAAGAAAATATAAATAAAATAACGCATATAATTCTAAAATGAAACATGATACTGCCATAAAAAGACTTGAAAGTGAAAGCACCAAGAGTTAAATCACAAATTTATAAGACAAATAAAAGTTTATTAACTAATGCCATTTATTAACCAATAACATTGTTCTAACTAGATCAAAACCAAGATCAATTTAATATTTTAGGTAAATCTTTCTTTTGAGAATAATGCAGTTTCCTGTGATTTCTAGAGACTTTTGACCTGAATACTTTGCCACATTCCTCACAGCAAGCATGTCTGGCTATTTTTATATGTTCTGTGAAACCATCTTGTCCTTGACACTTCACTCTACACTCAGAAACAGGACAGACAATGACATCCACCTCAGAACTCTCTTCTGATGGTACCGATGTACCAGAGTAACCAGAACTTGAAGCACCAGCATTAATATTTGTATCCAACAAGCCTCCTTCTAGTAGGTTGCCACTTTGATCTGAATTTAGTAGTTCATTTGATAACTGGTTGCTTGGATTGCTTCCAGTTGATGAAACTTTGTTCCGTGTTTCATTGAAGGGTACACACCTTATCTTATGCCTGAAAAGCTTGCCTTTGGTTGGTAAAGTTTCACTGCATCCTTCGCAAGTGTGAGATTTTTTGAAAATCTCTGGTTCATCAACCCCTATATGTATCACTTGGGGTTTAGCATCATCTTCATTCTTTTTGGCCAGTTGGTCCTTCAGCTTAATGTAAAGTTTCAAACCTATCCAAGCATCAAGTGCAGCATAGGTGATTTGATCTTTCCTTAAAGGAAATGCTTCCCAATTACTTAAGCTTATTCTTTTTGGTTTGTTTAAGTCAATATCAAGAACGTTTTTGGAAAGTCTTTTCAGTCCAATACCTTGAATTATTCCAAGGGCTTTTGCATAATCTTGGGTATCTACTCTTCCATCACATAGCATTCCAGTATCTTTGATTAGTTTTATAACATCACCCTTAATACCACTCCCAACTTTCAATACATTTCTATCTGCCAACACATCAGAGAGGGATTTTGGGAATGATTTCATGTGGAATACATGAAGCACAAGAGTTGAATCTTCAACAGCCAACTGAAGAACAGCAGTCTTGTTTTCTGTGCCTCCTTTTTTCTTTGAAAGAAACTGAGGTCTCCATTCAATGTCCAAGCCTAAAGCATCAGCTTCAGCATCAATAACATTGTTTTTCAGCCAAGACTCGGCATCAGCTGGGTCATTAGTGTACAGTACTTCAACTCCTTCTGCAGGATAAGGTAAAGCATCGACATTTGTCAATGGTCTTCTCCACGAACGACCTTTCCTAGGATCATCATCTTTCCTTTGCTTACTATAATGATTACTAACATGTGCATTTCCTGCAACACCTGGTACGTAAGACATCCTTTCTCTGATAGCTTTTCTGATTCTTTTTTCTGGTCTGTTACGAGTTTCTTTGATATTGAAATACCTGTCCTGTGGACGGTGCAGAGTGTCATGCTGTCGTTGTATATCATTGTTATACACGGGTTGTTGTCCGTCTATGGCAAAGCGACCTTGGTAGTTATGTCTATCACAATTATTACCATAGACATCCCATTCTTTCTTGATTTGATGGTCCATGTTTATCTCAAAGCAACTGAATGCAATAAATGAAAATGGCGTCAGGCACAATACTCCCAGGCGTTACTTGCATAGCCGTGATGGACTGACCGCTAGTGCTGAGTCACCTAGCCGCACAGCCTTGTGGGTAATCTAATTCAAGATGTCGGAACGATACAGTTTTAGTTTGACAACCTTCAGGTAAAATACACTCATTTTATCGTTATTCTGCTATCTTAAACATCCTTTTAGACTAATGTTTCCTTCAGTAAGGCATATTTGTCTGATATGTGTAATATTTTATACTGGTAATGGTTTCCCTAGGATGTTTTCAGAGCTCTAGAAGTTCAAGGTTTTTGTGTAAACTGGTTTATCATGTGGGACCATGCTTTCTTTCTTCCCTTCAAATAATTGACTTGACTTTCTTTGAAATGTTCAGACTTTAGCTTCACTCTATTTTTCTACCTCTTTTCAAATATCCTGCAGTATTGGTAGTTATTTTATTATAAGCATGTTTCTTTATTCAAGATTAGCCATCTATAATGACCCATTATGTCTAAACTATTTAATTTTATCCATAGTCCTTCAGGTAAGCTAGTGCAGATAGAGTATGCATTGGCTGCCGTGGCTGCTGGGGGTCCATCTGTTGGAATTAAAGGTGAGAAATGGGGCGATATGTTTTCAATAGGTGCACCTACCCTCCTCATATCCATGGAGCACACAGTGCCGAGGTACATGTACAATGTATCTGGCAGGGCACACACACATTTACCTAAAAGTACAGAATTATTATTTTGTACAGTTAGATTTTAAGCATGAATTTTCTTCCAATGTGCCATTAGATATCCATTTTTTCCAAGCTTTTATGAACAACTAAAGTATTAAAGTACAATAATAGTATTGGTGTAAATATAATCCACTAAATAAGGTCATCTATTCTTTCTAGCATCCAATGGTGTGGTATTAGCTGCAGAAAAGAAACAGAAATCGATTCTTTATGATGATACTACAATCCATAAGGTACAGTATATCGTTTAACCTATGTGCTGCTTACTCCCCATCCCTTCCCTATCCATGATATCAGTGAAAGCAAGTGAATACCTTGGTCCATTGGGGTAAACCCACACTTATCCATTAGGAAGGTAAAAGGGGAACCCTCATTGTACCTACTAATTATATGGAGAGCTTGGTCAAGCTAGCAAGATAGTCTCCCTGGCATCTACCAGAGGACTTGAGCAAAGTCCCCCTGGTCACGTACTGGTAGGGGGACAGGGATTTATATAGATAAAGAGGTTATTAAGTATGTATTTTTTTAAATGATTTCAAGATATTTTATACTTTTTAGGAATGAGACATAAAATAACTAAAATCAATTTTTAAGTATTTTGTCATCTTGTTTTACAATACAAGTGTATATGTTGTATTATTATAGGTGGAGATGATAACTAAAAATATTGGAATGATTTACAGTGGTATGGGACCAGACTACAGGTATGTGTTACCATATTTACCGCTATTCGTGTGATGGCACTTGGAGACAAAAAAGCTGTATGGATATTTTTTATTTTCAGGGTATTAGTTCGCCGTGCAAGAAAAATTGCACAAGAGTACTATCTAATGTATAAAGAGCATATTCCTACAGCACAGCTGGTCCAGAGATTAGCTTCAGTCATGCAGGAATATACACAGTCTGGGTATGTTAATTTAATCTTTTTCATTCATTACTATTAGGTTTCTTATAGACTCAATAAGGTTGAATTTTAACACATAGGTATTGAATTTTATTTATTAACTTTTGGAAGTTGCTACAGACTGTAACCTTGGCTCTTGTATCTTTTACGTATTCTAAATACCTTTATATTAATATCTTATTAGTGGTGTAAGACCATTTGGAGTGTCTCTTCTTGTTGCTGGTTGGGATGATGATAGGCCATATCTGTTTCAATGTGATCCTTCTGTAAGTATAATGGCTTACTGTACATAGTAACCAAGAAGCTCATTCATGTATAGTTTATACATGTACCTCAGTTCACTAGAATATGTTATAATATTTTACTTATCATCTTTACCAAGGGAGCATATTTTGCTTGGAAGGCCACTGCTATGGGTAAAAACTATGTAAATGGAAAAACATTTTTAGAGAAAAGGTAAGTGTTAGTAATGCTTTTGAAGAAGTAGGTTCATTTCTTTCTTTGTTTGATGCATTGGTTTTTTGGTTGAAGGTATAATGAGGATCTAGAGCTTGAAGATGCTATCCATACTGCTATATTAACACTTAAAGTAAGTACTCAATGTTACATACACAGCACAGAATTGTACTTAATTTATTGACAGCAAGGGTTAGGGATTATGCACATGAAGTAAACAGTGCCAGGCCTGCATGGGCGTAGTGAGGTTTCAATCATAGGGGGAGCAATGTACCATTTTCCTGCCAAAGGAAAGGAATCCAAAGGAATTCCACATGAATCAGTGAAATCTCAGTGCCGAGTTTCAAACCTTTGGGGGGGGGGGGGGGGGGGTGCACTGTCCCCTTGCTATGCTACGCCACTGAACAGTGCTGTTCTATAAAAATGTAAATGTAATGATTTTACACTGGACATGCAGGGAGTGATTGCCAGATCAAATTGAAATTTAGGAGATGATTTTTACGAAGGGAGAAAAACCATTGAAGCACAGGAGAGAACCAAATCACATACATGTGTGATGCAGAGCCAGGGGATCAAACCTTTTTTCTCTCATAAAAACTCAGATTTATTATGTAACTTACATAATTTGAGGAAACTGTTTTTCTAACACTCAGAGTGCATTTTGTCCATCAATATTGTAGTAAGTTGTAATGAAGAAATTGGAAAATAGTGAGATATTTTGGACATCACCAGGCACGTAGACTGTGGGGGTGTGGATACACCCCCCTGAAAGCATGCTATGGGCCTGTGCACCCTCCTGAAAGCATGCTACGGGCCTGATCATTTCTTAACTTCTATTCTTATATTTTAGGAAAGTTTTGAGGGTCAAATGACAGAAGACAACATTGAACTTGGTGTGTGTAATGAGAATGGCTTCCGTCGTCTGGCTCCTGCTGAAGTCAAGGACTACCTTGCTGCTATCATTTCTTAATAATTCCTTATAGTATGATACCAGCATGGTAAATTCTCTATTCCCCTTATTATGCTTGATACTCCTTTGATAGTTCCTTTTGTTGGCCTAATTATCACTATTATCTTGTGACTCCCAAAGGAGGTCAAACATTCGAATAGGAAAAAAGAATTCAAAAAGAATTCTGGTGTTGTGGTATCAAGATGTAATAAGGGGAATGGTGAATTACATAGTTGTTATAAACGTCTTTAGCCACATGTACTTGATATACCTAAATCTCCTGTCAACATTGTTTTAGAATGATTTAATCTGGAGCATCATGTCATTCCCCAAGAGTTATTTGTTTGTTCACCAGTATTAATTGCCAAGAGACATTAGAAAGAATGAGACTCCAACAAAGAATCTTATTCTCAAGAGTGTCATATGGTAAAAACATTGTGCCCAAACTAGTCTACTGTATGTCAAAGACACTACTGCATTTCAGGTTTACCACTGTACAGTACGTCTTTTTTCTAGTTGAGTGTGTGTGGTTTAAATTCATCCACATGTTATTGCCATGACTATATTTTGTGTATTGTACTAACAGTGTTCATAGTATGAAATCCAAATAAGGTAGTCAGCTTATCCTACTATAACAAGCAGGGCCATATTGAAGAACTGAATGAAATAAAACTACTCTTACTACCATGTTGGTGTATTCTCTTGTTGAACTTAAGGCATTTGTATTCGAACCTTTGCTATTTAAACAGAACTAGTAGAAGGAATGACATTTTATTTTAAGCAGTAGAAACCTTTAATAAAAAGGATAATACGAATAATATAAAATTTTCTTAAGATTAAAAGATTTGGAAACAAAATTTTAATGGGTCTGGGTTAATTTCATTCCATTGTTACTTTATGATATGCAAATTATTACCAAGGAAAGTTACAGCAATGAATTTTATTAAAATGCATGGTAACAGTTTTTAATGTTATTTAATTCCATATGATACATGTTTATCACATGACATTATCATATGCATGTGTGTTAGATTCATGCTTCAAGGTGTAACCCGTTTAGGATCACGTGGGAACATGGATGATTTCCTGATATTGTGCAGATCCAGGTATAACATCACTACTCTTGCAAGACCTACAAGATAAAATACTGCAGGTCAATACCTTGTCAGGATTTTAAAATCTGGACCCTAATTCTGTCTAATAAGGGAGAAAACAACAATGTCATTTATGTTAAAGATTGTAGGACAATATTTTCCTAACTAGTTGTTAAAATTGCACTGAATGAGTCTGCTGGGAAATTTACTGAAGAAGATATTATTCAGGATACAACCAGGCAGAAAGCTCTTTAGTTTGGGCAAGTTTTCCTGTTTCAGACCCATGGCATTCCTGTGCGGATGAGATTTTTTGTTCAAGATACAACCATCTTTATTTGGTGTACTGTACCTTAACAAGCAAAACCACAAAGCAAACTACTGGGAAAGCATTATGCCCAAGCTCAAGCTCAAGCTTTTAACTTTGAAAAATTAGGCTAAAGGTGTGATTACACAGAGCAATTTTCTCTACAATTTGTCTCGCAACAATGTTGTGACACAAGTTGCATGAAGCATTGCTGCATCATTGTTACCTACAATGCAATTTCAAAAATGCTGTAAGTAGAATTTTTTTTCTATTTTTGGCAACGATTGCATCTTCATTGCATACCCTCTTGCAACTTGTGTAGCAATGAGCCAGTTCACAGTTGGGTTAGGGTTAACGAATGGACCAAATTGGAAACTGTAAAAGAGCTTATCAGCTATTTTTAGGTCTTCTATACAGAAAACGAAAAAGTGTGGAAGGGTCATAGGCACTTTAAGGTCAAACTTCACCTGAGCCGAACCTAATGACATAAAAGAAGACCATTGTTTTCAATGCATCCAGCTCCTGTGAAGAAGTTCAATGTTTGACCCTAGACTAAGTGTTTTAATTACTCACCAATTCCACCACCTGCATGTGGAGGAGCACCATAACGGAAGGAATCAATGTAGGCCTTAATCTGCTCTAAATCTGTACAAGACAACAACTGATGATGAGTACTTCATACTGAATTAACTAGAGAAGATCATCCAGATAGCTTAAATCCCATGCCTATATGAGTCGATAATACATGTAAAGTCTACATAATAGTGAACTTACCAATAGCATGGTGTTTGGCTCTCTCTGTCAGTATATCAGGGTCATGTATTCGCTGAGCACCAGACAGTACCTCTTCCCCTCTCATGAACATGTCATAAGAATTACTCAACATCTAAAAGTGGTTTTTGAAAACAACTTTAAAATTTACCTATTTACTTATGAATCTGCCCCCCTTCCCATATTATCAATGGCCCCTGATAATGGTATGCTTTACTTCCTTGAAAACTGTCACACATAACTGACCAATGACAATGCAGTAAGGCAACACAACATCATTGGGTACGATCTCTCACAAAGTCACATGGTTTATACTTACTGGATTCTGTGCATCAGGCATAGTGTAGAATGGACGGACACACAGTGGATACTTGTCCAGAATGAAGAAGTCAGTGTCATACTTTTGTTTTACTAGTTTACCCAACAGCTTCTCATTTGGAGTGCTGTAAAGTAATATTAAGATGCATAAGATGCATAATACCAGTACTTATGGACTGAGGTTTTTCACCATCACGTGCCGGTGGCCATGTTAGATGGCAAAACAATAAAATCCCTTTACTCTCAGGAATTGAATACTTTCTCATGTAAAATGATTGTGTTGTTCCTGCCCTCTAACATTGGCAAGGGCAAGAGACAATACTTCTAAAGTACTTAACAGGTAGCCTTACCTGAGATCCTCATCATAATCCATTTCTACACCTGCAGCTTTTAGCATATCCACTCCTTCATGATACTCCAGGATTAAGCTGCAAATATATTTTACATCACGTATTATAACTTGAAGGTTATTTTAAAATGACTTCCAAATTCAAAGCCACTTTTGCTCATAGTAGGATTTGTTGCTGTAAAGTGGTCAACAAATAAAACAGCTTTTTCTGTGCTCCATTCTGTAATAAAGCATGCAGTAAAAGCAGGATGAGCCGTATCTTAGGTGAGTGCTTCTCACACCTTTTCAGTGCCTTTGGTGCTTCCTAAGTGCCTTATTACTGAACCAAGCATGGTTTTTTCCATCACATAGAAAGGAAAAAATCTGTCGTAGTCTTTAACCCTTTGACTCCTGGAGATTTTTGAGGTTTTTCAGTGTTTTTCTGGACCTAAACGTTCTCCAAGCCCTAACAAGACCATATTTGGAGTTTAGATTGACACTGTTAGTGTTTTATGTAAATGAGGAATGGTTTTTGCTGGCAATGTGTTCGATGTCCAGGATGAGCCCTTTCTTCTCAGAATTCGGGCACCATGTTTTCAAGTTCTTTTGAAAACATGAGATTTTGAGAGCCATTTTGTTCATCTATGGAGTGCTGGAGGGCATCATGAAGCCCTAGGACAGCTTAAATCAGCATGATCTTGAAGAACTGAGAGTATGCAAGGGATTTTACCATCAAAAGTTTGTAGATCATGTACATTCGTATGAATTGTGAGCTCTGAAATCGATGAACAGCCAGGATCTACTCTGACATTTAATGGGATATTTGGTTTGTGGAGAATGCTCTGAAGCTGATATTTGGGCAGTAGGACCTAGTGGTTCGACACTTATATATTTTCTTTAAAAATGCAATCTGCCAGAAAGTTATACAGCCCAAATCAAAGAGTGAAATCGATAAGCGATGAAATGGGTCGAAAAAAATTGCCGTCGCTCGCCATGTGGTAGGAATTGATGAGAAAAAAAGTGCTAAAAGCCAAGTACTAGGTCCAAACTATACTGTGTAAGAGTATTTTTTTGAGTAGAAATAAAAATCGAAGAAAAAACGATGCGATGAAAAAGTGTGATTTTTGGATTGGTGAATGATGTCAAAAACAGTTGTTTTTGGTTTTCCAAAAATGTTTAAAGTTTTTTTCATTATAATTTTGGACATTTCTGCAGGTTTTTTTATTTTAAAAGTTGTTCTATTTCCTAGTGAAAATTTTAGACTGGTATTTAAGGTCAACTTGATCAAAATTGTTGAAGCTGGAATTTTTCATTTAAGATGTGTTTTTTTAAGGGCGGTTTTGGGCGTCGTAGGAGTCAAAGGGTTAATGTTGTTTTCTTACACTTCTTTGCAAAGTTTGCTGCAAATGCCCAAATGATGTAAGCAACCAGGCTGACACTTCATACATAATATAGCACAGTTCTCGACCAATCAGAGCGTGGGTTCTATCTAAGCTATATAATAAATAGTTATGGATCACATTTCTCACTTCATAATTATTAGCAATTGGATTTGGATTTATAATGTAATCATGTTATGACATACCTTGGTTCAAGAAACTTGAATGGCTCACTGGGGTACTGTTTCCTCACTTTTTCAAGGTCATCTGCAAATCTGGTATTCAATCAGGTAATAATTATATATTACAGACTGTATATCACCCAGACACCATGATGATAGTGACAAGACAAAATCAAACTGGTGCATGGAATACAGCCTTTATAAACTTTCATACCTTGTTTCAAGGCCTTTAAAAATATGGTTGAACATTTCTCCAATCGTTCTGACTACCTGAAAGAATTTTTTGCACATTTGATATTACTTGTATGTAAGCTAGAAGAAACACTGTACCCTTCTACATATCAACAACAACAAAAAAGGTACACAGTAAAAGACAAATCATGTACTAAATATTAATATTATTGGACTAACCTCATGATAGTGTTCATAGAATGTCATCTCAACATCCAAACCAATGAACTCACATAGATGTCTGTGAGTATTGCTATCTTCAGCACGGAAAACTAACCATTAAATATAACAAATTAATATCAAAAATTAATAAATATTGTCTATTTGATGGATGGTGTTATGATTCTTTAGCTCTCTTTGCATCAAGTGTATGAACCTCAATAGTTTGGGGGTAACAATTTTACATTCCAGACCATGTCTTATATTCCCTTGAGTATTATGCTTGATACTACAGGTGCTTAACAGATTTCCGATGGTTTAGAGTGGTATGTCCTCTTATTTACCATGATATGACATCAAAAGTTGGTCAAAATGTTATATACCCACACGGCGAAGCCAAGTGGGTACATGTACATACCTTATTTTGACCAACTTTTGACATCATATCCTGGTACATAAGATGACATACCACACTAAACCATTGGAAATTTGTTTTTTTACCATAACAAAGTCAAATAAAAGATCAAAAGATGAAGAAAAAGTTTGAAAGGAAAAAACATTTCAAGCACCCGCTTGCTCTGTGTGTGAGCGGTTAGTCATTTTATCCTTATGCCCTCTTATTTACCACGGCTCTAGACCAATCAGCGCCGAGAAATTTCACAATAAATTATGGTAAAAACCAATATGGACGTTACTTCAACAAGGAATTATCTTGATCTCAAGGGATTTACATTAGTTTATAATGGGATTGAAGATATTGAATAAGGTAGTTAACAGACATACCACTTCCAATTGTGTAAACACGATCAAAATCTGCAGTCAGAGCCATTTGCTTGTAGAGCTGTGGTGATTGAGCCAAGTATGCCTTTCCTAAAAAACATATCATTTTTATTATCATCAACTATATACAAGTATTTAAATTAACTCACAAACAATATTCAGCTCTTGTATTCATATACCTTTGAAGTAAGAAACTTCAAACACATTGGCTCCACCTTCACTGGCAGCTGTTAAAACACAAGTATCATAGATGTTAATTATCTTTACCGGTATATCCATTACAATAATAATGATAATAATAACTGCCAAATAATTGAAGGAGCAGGTGTAGCTCAGTTGGCTAGTGTGCAGCTTTTGGAGCAAGAGGTCTAGGGTACAGTTCAAATCCTCAGGATCTCAATGTCTGTTTTGACTTCTCTCTAATTTGTGTAGCTTCGGCTACTCTTAAAACAGAGCACTGATCAGAAAAAGGGTAAAGTGTGCACCATCAGCTTCAATTGGTAGCAGTTGAATTACAATTGGAGGAACTAACAATGTTAAATATAGGTACTTTACCTTTTTACCTATACAAACATGATGCAACTAGCCACAACCCTGTCTTACCTGATATGATCTTTGGTGTATGGATTTCATGAAAACCTTTGGAGTCAAGATACTCTCTAAACAATTTGCATGTAGCAGCTTCAATGCTGAATATGGCTTGGTTTGGGATGGTCTACAAACAAAAGCATATCCAAAGCTGCAAGTTCAGTATTATAGATTGGAATTAATCACATAAGAAGTAAACAATACTTAATGAAGAGCAAATTAGATAGGTGATAGGAGATAGGTAATTTCATACAAGACCAAAAGGAATTATGAGAATTACAACTAAACACGAATAATATAATAAGCCTTTAAAATGATTTTACTGACTATACAGCAACACTGGATATCTTAATACTGATCTATGTTTCTTGATGAGAATAATGAGAAACACAAGTTATTCCAGTTATTTATTTCTATTGCTTATTGCCCAATACCTATTGCCTATCATCTTTTGCTCTGACAATCTTCCTCGAAATAGGTATATACTTTCTAGCTAATCAATTACGTAATTATTGTTGTATGCTAAAAATAGCAACTTACCTTATCTAGAACATTCTAGAGAAATACCAATTCCAGAAACTTCCTTATCACAGAATGTTCTAGAAACACACATTCTAGAAACTTCCAGGAAAACCCTTTTACCTAACACTACATAGAATGTTCTAGAACATTCTGTACAACTGATGAAAACTATAGATTGAAACTTCTAGAAAGTAAAATTATATTTCAAATTTGGAAATAAACCATTCAAAGTCCAAATAAACAATAAAGAGACTTCTGGAATATTCTCAAAAATGTCAATTATGAACTCTATCACAGTGTTTTACAACATCAATGTATTTTAAACAACTTTACTTCAGTTAATCTCTTTTTTCTTCTAGATGTTACCATAGTTAAAAATTTAGAAAAATCTCTAGGTTAAATTTAAAAACCCATTTTTATGAAATTAAAAATAGAAATTCGCTTACCCTTAGATCAATAATCCTGTTGTCAAGTCTAGTATCTTGATTGACATGGGCAAGCTGCAACATTGATTAAATCAAGAACAATGTTTTCATGAATATAAAACATCAGGCTTTTTGATAAAATGTTCAGTACAATCTAGGTTTAATATAGTAAAGTGTGTGTGTGTGGGTGGGGGGGGGGGGGGTAGATTGGAAAAGATATGAGACTGGAATGCAAAAGTCGGAGGCTAAGACACCCCCTACCCCAAAGCCCCTCCCCTTTCACGGTCCTTGACTTCACTAAGTTGGAGGAAAGAGATGGGAATTTTATAAAAAAAGGTAAATAAAAAAATAAAAAACTTTCTCAGTTCAGATAATTTTTTTTGTACTGTTTAATAAACAAGTAGGAGTGTTTTATCAGGTTTAAAACCATGAGGCTCAGCCGAACATGGACTCTTATATATCAATAGAAGTTTGTACGTAACTGTACATATCATGCGTAGTCAAGGTTTATACATCACTGTCATGTGCATATCATGTCAACGTCAGTCCAAAAAAGGCTCCCACATTTCAAAGATCGCATGCCAGTCTCAAGACAGGATTGCTAGTCGACTAAATTTCGTTGATCGTTGGTGATCGTATGTGAGACTGACCTTGATGAGGCTTTAAGCCTTCATCTAAACTTGGAAGCACCTTTGTCTCTGAAGAAGCACCTTTGTCTCTGAAGAAGCACCTTTGTCTCTAAAGTCGTCCTCATTAGTATCATTTATATAAAGACACATGTGTGTCTTTACATAAAGATCACTTGAATATTAATGAAGAGGGCTTTATCGGGTATAAAGATCCATGCACATGACGTGTATGGGTGCTCCAATTGGACCAAAGACTTATGAATTATTCATGAGTTTTTGAAGAACAGAAAGTAGCTGTATCTTACCTCATCACTATCAGGTCTGGATGCATCTTCTATTTGAAGTGGCAGTCGAGGCTCTGACAAACTCACTACAAACAACTATAAAAAATAAATTAGATTTTATTAATATCAAAATCATGATCATTTCATAGTGTAGAAAACAAACAACAGTATGTTCTACTTTTTTAATGATGTGCAATACTTTATTGGAGCATAAAGGCCTATTTACACAGTACAACTTTTGCTTACAACTGTGGCATACAATCTGCTTACGCCACTCTTACAACAAGAATTGAAAAAATATGAAAAAAATCGATCACTGCTAAATACAGTACCATACCTTTTCCACAGATATCTCAACATCTTGTTGACTACAACTTTTAATTTTCTGGTCAACTTTCTTGACTTCTCCTTCAACATCCACAATAGACTCCTTGTTAATCCTTGGATAAAGAAAAGTAACATTTCAAACAAGTGCATCATTTTAACTTATTCTATTGACTGTTTGTTACACATGTATGTACACAATCCAGTTGTGGATCTAGTGGGGTGTGTGGAGGGGAGGGGACATGCACTTTACTCTGACTCCAACTCCAATTTATAGCATCAAATTGATTTCTTGGGGCACTTCGTATACACACTAAAGTTTCTCATACATTATGGGACAAGTCCATAAATTTTGCATTAAATAAACTATTGGGTCATTTCACAGTATTTGATATGTTACGGAGGGGAAAATTTTTTTTTCCATCTACATGTAGCTGGATAGTTATGAGATCCTTGACTAAAGTTTAATCATGGCATCAATGATACCTACCTGCACTACAACTACATGAAGATCAAACAAATATTCAAACCTCTGCTTAATGGTTATAATAAAAAATGTACAGTGTTACGGAGGGGAACAGAAAACACAGTTTTAATTTATGTTTATGGAATGTTAAAGAACTCTCTGAAATTGATACATTTCAAAGACTTTCTTTAGTCTTATAGCATTTTTTATTTATCCAGGTTTGCAAAAATAGAAGATTCAAGAGTTTATGTACCTTTCTTGTTTCACAACATGAACTTCTATTAGAGGTGGTAGTGTTACGGAGGGGAAGTTACGGAGGGGAAGTTTTTGTCCATGACCAAAGTATTAAAATAACAATAATTAAACTCCAAACAGAAGTGAGATCTCTCTCAGACATTTGTTTTACGAAATGTAGCATGCACAAATACTTAGTAAAAACTGAGTTATACTACACAGCACTTCATGTATTCATGCTTAGTTACAGAATGACACACGTTCTCAGAAGTAGAAGAGATCAAAGCCATGTTCCTTCTTAAAAGGCTCTTAAATGCCAAAAGACATAAAGTGACATCATTTATCTTTCAAACTTTTTTGATTTCTCACTCTGTTGAATGACAGTCATGGTCATGGACAAAAACTTCCCCTCCGTAACTTCCCCTCCGTAACACTACCACCTCTAATAGAAGTTCATGTTGTGAAACAAGAAAGGTACATAAACTCTTAGCCCAAGCTCTGTTTCTGTGGTGATCATACTAGAGTTCACTAATAGTTTTGTGGTCTGGATTTTCTTCAAAAATACTGAAATAAAATTAATGATACCTGCTTTTAAGACTGTCTTCGTGCAGCTTTTCCTTGTCTTAGTCTGTACTTAATTTCAGCCAATTTTGAGCATTTTTGAGCCTTAGAGCCCTCACTATAATTATTATTTTTCCCCTTGACCTTCATATATAGATCAGTGATGTCACACAAATAAAATATAGGAAATGGAGTTTCCCCTCCGTAACATTTTTTCCTCTCTGTAACACTTTTTTTACATCCTGTATCTTAGAAAATTGAAAATGAAACAGGCTTAAATGTGGCCTATCTTAAACCTTATATGGTACATTGGAAAGAATGAAATTGGCCAGGTATTCCGACTTCACATTTGAAAGAAAAACTATTTTAATTACCTCAAAATGTTACGGAGGGGAAAATAGAATTTTGGTTCAAATCTCATATCTTAATAAAGATCCCTTTCTATTTCTTTTTATTCTGCAACTATTAAGGATGGCTGGTAGTCTATGTCCAATAGCACTGTATGCCATTTTTAAATCTGTGGATTTTCCCAATAGGAAAAAAGCATTTTCCCCTCCCTAACACACTTTGTGTCTTATTTTCGAATCATCACTATGGTTTTTATTCTGAATGAAATGAGAATGAAGCCAAACACCATAATATGATATCTTTAGTCATTCACCTTCCAGACAAAGTACTTTTTATCTTCTCCTGTTCACTTTCATTTTTTATTTTTTTTGTCCAAAATACTGTGAAATGACCCTATTGTATTGTATTTATGTAAAATACCACACCGTTATAGGTGAGACAACAACCTTCATTAACCCTAACCCAACATCAATCAACTCACCCAACAGCAAACTTGACCATTGGTTTACTAACAATGTTACTAACAGCACAGATAGCTTGAACAGTGTACTGACGGTCCCTCAGGGTGATAAAACACTGTTTTCCTGAAATGCAACACAATTATGAAATACAGCGATGTAAAGTTTACACTAAAACATCTGCTAAATTTGTGCATTTAATATTTGAACAAATGTACATTATTTATCACATGTGAAGGATTACTGTGATGTAAAAATGTTAAAAACTAAATTACCTGTTCCTCTAGAAGTGTGCAGTCTTGCTCTGACAAGTACTTTTTGTCCAGAAATGTCTGCCGTCAAGTTTTGAACTTTGGTCCATATTCTTGCTATAGAAAAAAATATTCATAATTCAATGAAATAACTGATTATAGCAAAAACACAGGCTCCATTCTGGACAGTAACTAAAATCTTTTGACTGCATGACAATGCATGGTCAAGGTATATCAATCCAGTCATTGCAGCTTGATAAATCAGTATCTACATATTAGTACCTGAATATAGCACATCTCATCTTATACCTAATGCTTTTTACAATACTTTCTCAGACTCATACCCAGTCGTCACTTAAGTTATTTATTCCTTCTATTCACAATGAAATATGGAAAGGGGATTATTGCATTAAGACACCACAAACTCACTAAATCCTTCCGATCAACCACAGCACTAGTAAGAGGCAAGACTTGACCAGTACAAATCTGATACTTTCTACTTACATGTTTTTTCCTTTGACTGGATCAATGGAAGAACACAATAGCGATCCTTTGCAAAATCCTAAGAGCAAAGATGAATAGTTTATATCATATTAGTATCATTACCCAGGTGATTATAGAAAATTGTGCACACTGATTGGTCAATTACAGGTGCATTATCATGCCCATAGGCTGCTCATAACAGGAGCCAATTATTCATGAATGAACCCCCCACTATAAAAGCATGCCATTTATTCACTAATGCACACCCCCCTGAAAGCACACTACGGGCCTGATATAAGATTGCACATGCTTCATTTATTGATACAAAATCTTCATGGTGATCATTGGTGAATATTTACATTGCTGCTTGAGCACTTACAGCTTGAGGACAAGCATGCAGTTCAAGGACTCGTTGCTTGGTAAATATTCACTGATAATCACCTGACTTTGGTGAATAATTGTTAAATATAATATGCATGAAATGTTATCTTTCATTACTATCACTCCTCTAACAATGAAAAGGCAAGAATTCGGCAGATAATGTAATAAGAGTAAAGAAATATTATTTTTGAATTAATTTGTCGTAACTTACTTCTGCTTCTTGAGCTTCAGCTTCAGCTGCCTGAAAATAAATGAATGGGATAGTAAGCATATGAATGAATGAATGGGATAGTAAGCATACGAATGAATGAATGGGATAGTAAGCATATGAATGAATGTAATGGGATAGTAAGCATATGAATGAATGAATGGGATAGTAAGCATATGAATGAATGAATGGGATAGTAAGCATATGAATGAATGAATGGGATAGTAAGCATATGAATGAATGGATGAATGAATGAGATAGTAATTATTTTAAGCAAACAAATGAATGTACTGCTGAGTAGGTATCCCAATGCAATTTATCAGTTTTGTATACCATAATTTTTCATTCATGCCAAAATTGACTAGAGATATTCTCACAACCCTTTGACTTATTCTTATTGCTTGTTTCAAATACCCCTTTCCTGGCCATAGGTCATCAGGGTTGCCAGGGGGCGTTTGTTCATGTTTGTCAGTACATGTACAAGACTGAAAATACACTATGAACAAATGAATACATTCTGTAATACGTGAGACCGCTAGCTTTTAAAACCAGATAGGTTATTAAAAACAATCTCAAACTATTAAGCAAGGTTATAAACATGTAAGCCGGCTAATTACGATACCTTACATGTACAGTTACATTACAACAAGACCTACTTTTTGAGCTTCACGTTCAGACTTCTTCTTTTCCTTTTCCTTTTCTTTCTCCAATTTCTTCATGGCTTTCTTAGATAATGGCTTACCATCAGGCCTAGTGGTTTGATATTAACGGCACAACTCAATAACCAGTCTTATCGAGGATGATGCAAGAAATTTTCTCAACAAATTAATAAAATTCCTGGTAAACTTACCCGAGTTGAGCCTCGACTGTTTGATCATTGGGAGCTGAATTCTGATCATTTGAAGACATAGCAGTAAAGATTCTTAAATGGCGGTGTAAACAGGTCTTTGGGATTGCTTGTGGTGGTAAAAGAGCAGTCGTAAACACCTTTGTTAAGAAACGTGTTCTCCTGGCTAAGAGAAGCATGAAAAGAGAACCAGAACCACATGACCGGGATCCTTCGAAGGAGAGTGGGAACCTCCACAGGCAACCCAATATCTCTTTTAAGAATAATGATTAAAAAAAAACAACTAAAAACCAAATTGAGATTTGACAGAAGTTATAGAACGTTTATGAAAATTCTCGAATAGTTTAGACTCACTATTACCTTTATTTTGAATTTAGCACAACGACATCGGGACATCAAACTCCATGACAAAATTTCGATGTGTATATTTCATGCTTTGGGTTACCTGTGTTGCTAGCAATTACTAGTAGGGGAGGGGAGGTAAAAGAGAGAGATGTAGATCAAAATAAAAGTGAGACAATCAAAATGAGACAAAATTTCGATTGAAAACAATTTATTTACAAAACGGCAAAAGTTATACTTACATTCTCATATTCTATAGAAACTTTTGTGTAATTAAGGACTATTTACAACGCTAATATATCAATTTCATTCTGGGCAATATATATTTTTCAATGAGGTAATAAATCCAATATATTGTTTTTCTTGTCAGATGGTAAATAGTTCGGGAAGTACACGTCATATTTCACAATCAAGTTCCCTCTAGAACTCGTGTTTTTCGGCAGAGGTAAGCCATGCCCCTCAAGTATTTTTGTCGATCCAGGCTGAATAATTTCACTATCATCAAATACCCTAATCTTGCGGCCACTGATGGTTGGTACATCAGTGCTGATTCTACCGGATAGAGCATCTCTTAGAGATACTTTAGCGGTGTAGATCAAGTTATTGTCCTTATCTCTGGTAAAGTTCTTTTGCGGTTTATCCTTGATCTTGAATACTATGTCAGAGGGTATTACCCCTGGCCTTACGTCTCCTTCTTTGGTGAACGTGATCTTGGTTCCTTCTTTCCATCCTGGCTTGATGTTGATTGTTAGCACCTTCTTTTCAGTTCTTTGCGTGCCATTTTCGTCTACTACATTTCTAGATATCTTCATCTTTTTCGTGGCTCCCTTTTCCAGTTCCTCGAGGCTCACCAATAAGTCCTTTTCGATCGGGGGATCTTGTACCTTTGTTTTCTTGTAAGGAGTCGATGATCCAAAATCATCATCACCGGTACCGTTCATGAATACTCGTTGACTTGTTTTACGAGATTTAGGACCAAAGCCTGAGAAGTTGAAACCACCAAATCCTCCGATCAAATCAGCAAATGGATCTTCGTCTCCAAATACCTTTGTGAATGTTTCCCTGGCGTCTCCAGTCGAGTACGAGGTGAAAGTGAATCCAGGTCCTCCACTGAAGTATGTACCACCAGTGTTTTGAGGACCATCAGGTTGTGGCTGGCCTTGAAGGCCTTCTTCTCCGTATTGATCGTAAATCGCTTTCTTGTTTTCATCGCTGAGGACTTCATACGCTTGTGAAATTTCTTTAAACTTTTCCTCTGCTCCTGGACTCTTGTTCTTGTCCGGGTGATATTTCAAAGCTTGTTTGCGATAGGCCTTCTTGATTTCTTCTTGACTCGCCGATCGGTCGACGTTCAAAATTTTATAAAAGTCTTTACCCATTGTACAGAATTTGTCTTCGCTCAATTTCAAAAAAAACTTGAATTGACCAGGATTCGTGTTGCTCGTTTTTATATACTTTCAGCTTTTATTCTAGAGTTTTCTGGAAAATTCCATAATGTTTCCCGTGCCAAATGTCACGCCATTTTCTAGAAAATTCGAAGAAACGTCGAGATGTAGAATAAAATTGCCATGATTTTGAGCGATATTTTTTCAATACACTCAAACATAATATCCTGAGAACCAGAAAATTTATTTATCATTATTTCTGACAAAATAGTATACACCTTTCGAGAAAACAGATCCCGTATTTCTAACTGCACTGAATTGGCTTTAATTTCGTGGACTGCGTCACGCATATTCAAACTCGAATTTTCTTATTTTCTTTCCAAATATTCTCGAAATTTCATCATTATTAAAAATAGCGTACTCGAGTCTTAAGAGAATATATTTTTAACCATTTAAAGGAAGGTCTTAATTGAAATTTCTAGCAATTTCGATTGCTTTTCTTTTACTCGTTCAAGGGTTTTTCCTAAACGAATTGTGACTAATTTTCCAGTACCTTCTGGCAGCTTCTAGCCAATCAAAAATAGTATATGACGTGACGTCTTGAAACGTCACGAAATTTCGAGAAATAGCAGAAAATGCTATATAAGCCGGTCAAACGAATTGGAGTCCAAAACATTCTGCGAGTTAGAAGCAAAAATGCTGTTTGATACAATGTTTTCAAGAAACCCATTCTCTTATTTTGCCGACGAATTTGAAGAATTAGGCCCACGGACAAACTGGGGTTACAATCGTACGCTACCGAGACAACAACATCGTGAACGAGCGGCACATCCACATGAGATTTTCAGAAGAAATTATAGGAAAAGACAGCCGACGTGGAATACTCCATTCTGGGAGATTCCCAGTCAAGGTGAAGAAGAAATGCCTACAGAGAATCCAGTAGAGGAGAATTATCATACCGCTCAACGAAAAGGTGGTAATAAATGCCGACACAAGAGTGGATGCCCTAAAAGCCATCCAAAAACAAGAGTCATAAGGGACAATGACTCCAAGGAATCTGCTTGTTCCAATCAGGGTGAAATAAGACAAGATCAACACCGAGAAACAGAAGATCTTTCCTCGGGGCTTCCAATAAACGAGAGAGAAAGAGAGGAGAACTTACCCGAAGAAAAAGAAATACAGTTGGCGGAAAAGACAGCTTCAATTATGGAAGCCATCAATGAGATGGAAGAAGAAAATGAACAAGGTTCTACTGGCGAGGAAATCGATGAAAATGAAGAAAAAATAGGAACAGAACTAAAAGAAAAAATGAAGGAAGAGCAAACAAGTGAAGATGAAAATCCAGAAGACAAAGTGGAAAACCAAGAGGAAAACATCGAAGAAAAGTTGAAATTAATAGACGAGCAACTAAAAAAGGCAAGAGAACTTGCTCCAAAAGAAGTGCTAATGTCACCCAGGACTGATAAACAAAGACTTTATTTAACAGAAATGTTACTTCGATGTATCCTGGACTTAGACTCTATAGAGACTCGAGGAAATGAGACTGTGAAACAACGGCGCAGGCAAGTAGTGAGGGAGATACAATCTTATTTAGACATAGTAGAAAATGAAAGTTAAAACACACATTCACTACTTATAAATGTACTAAATATCTCTTATGCTGTATATACTTGAATTTCCAATAAAGTTTGTTTGAATCAATTTTGACCGACTGGTTGTTGCGTATTTACCACAGGTAACCCAGTTCGAGCTTTTTCCATTTAGCAAAATCCGGCCATGCACCTTTGTCTTTTATTATTAGACGGGTGATGTTGAGATCTAACTGGCACAGAGTATAAAGTACATCATCTGGATGGTACTTGAACATGTCAGATACTTGAGTACATATGATGTGTCAGTAGCAGTGGTAGTATAGTATATGTAGCCCTTATCATGCTTATTATTCCTTGATAACTGAGCATCAAGAGAAAACAGTGAAACATATTCTGTGTTTGTGATTCGCTATTGAATAAAAACTACGCTCAATCATGTAAGCTACGCATATTTCTGTCTATAGGATATGTGCTGTACAAAGGTATTTAGCAACAAAAAAAAGACTTCAAATGATCAATGTGATACCGGGTCAAATAAAAGCCCCAAAAAGTGTTTCTCGTTCAAGTTTGGCTGTTTGTTTAATGGTTCACAAGTCATTATTCATCAGGACTTAACTTTTAAGTAAACACGTTGAGTAAATTACGCAAGCCTTTCAAGGCTGTCAAGGAGCTGTAAACAAGCACAGACAATAAAGATCTTTGCCATCAGATATAAAGTAATGCTACGCACAGTTCAAACCTTTGTTTTATAGCTTTTTGAATAAGGTCTTTTTCCCTCCCTCCTCGTTATCTACAGCCTCTTTAATTCATTCAATCTTGTCTACTTCAATCATCTTGGCTTACAATAATGTCGTCAAATTGCCAATGACATTTCAATTATCTTATGTTCGTGGTTCAGTTGTTCTTTTGTTGTAAGAGGGCATTAGAGGTGTGTGCGTTTTTCCTTCTCTATTGGTGAATAAACTAATTAGCGTTTTCAACAGGTCATAACGTGAGTGTTCAGGGTCTTAAACTCTGATAAACTCCGGATTTATTTTCCACTACAACGAAGAAGATTTTCACAGTAAACAATTACAGAATCTGCTTTCTGAATTAATAATATGTTTTTGTCTTTATAAATTAGAAATGTCTTTTGAAAGTTCCATGTCTATTGTATTGTCAAACAAAAGTGTCAACACTTTTGCTAAACACAAAATCTACATTTCATGTTCTTCAATATTCCAGCATAGTTTGAACATTTCCATTGCTTGTTACGTTTGGTTTGACTATATTTACATTCTAAATTTAATGAATTCTTTGCAATATCGCTTAATATACTATTTACAAGTAATTGCATTGTTATATTTGAATTATATATTGGGTCGTATATTGATTTTAACGTACACGAGAATCAAGTGCACTATGTTTCTACAGCAGACTGCATGACTAGCTGACAGCTGATTGATTGATGTACTGGCTGGTTGGATTGATTGATGGATGGTTGATCGATGGCCGATGGCTGGCTGGATAGTGTCTTGGACACCTGGTATTTGTTCGAAGTATGAGACAGAAAACTGACCTCAACTAATCCTGACACATCTTCTTACTTTTCGAAATAATCTCGAAATCCTAAGGAACAATACCAAAACCCAAATCAGTTATGAACAAGATTGATATAAGCCAAATATCTATATTCGTCTTGATGCGTTTGAACACGAATGATTGTATAGTTTGATATTGTTGAGTGGACATCATGTACGTGATAAATGCATAATTTACCTTTTCTTTCTGTGCTGACGAACTCTTTTGCAAACAAATCCTTCTCCACAAGGACAACTGTGGTTAATACGAAAGGCAAGCCCTCCTTCAGGAACATTACATATGTCATTTTCTCGTAACATCTTCTTACAAAGCCATTCTCCGTGTGTTGGCGCGCAACATAAATTCATGTTGCATTCCTTGTCTGCAGTACACCGCGCTCCTTCGAGTCCCTTTGCGATCACTTTTCTGCATTTACCAAACACACACTCCATGCCATGTGAGCAAACGTGGTCTCTACGACAATGTGCTGCTAACGGTTTAAGGTCATGACATGTTCCATAAAACCGATGGCAATACCTTCCTTTTCCACAGTGTTTGTCTTTCTTGCACACATCAATCTGAAAAAACAAATATCCAAGTAACAACATAAATTAAAAAAAGACATCTTTAATACTGCACGAAACATACCGGGCAGGCATAGGAATAACTTCAAGACTACTTTTATAGAATGAAGCAACTTACTTTGATAGCATCATTGGAAGTTGAGTTACTGATGTTGCTAGTATCTTTGCTGTCATGAGTAGCTGTTAGGCTCAGCAGCAAGCCATAAACAACGCATTGTACTGCTTGAACATATAAGAGAACGAGCAGTAAAACCAACAAGATCTTCATCTTGCAGACCCTTGAAAGTAGACAGACAGGACGTTCTGAATGGGTCAGTTAACTGCTGAGAGCTTTAATCACTGGAATAGTTTCCAGTTGACGTACTGCACGTGCTATTAGCACACTTGTCGAAACGAATTTGTGTCCAATGAACCAATAAAAACACTGTGGCTTTCTTTTGAATGACATGTAAAGACTCATAAATGTGAGAGGAGGCGTGGATGTCCAATTATGAAGGAGGAGAACAAGATCACCCGGAGTGTTACTGAGCTATTGATTGGGCTAATTAATCCCCTGTCTTGACCAACATAAAGAAAGCAAATCAAATATGGTTCAAAATGACCCAACGCCTGAATGGTTTGCCTGAATAGAAAAGCAAAGTCAACAATAGACCCTCGAGTCGACTGCTGTGGTTAATGTTATATACAAGACTATACAAGACTGTCAATACTTTCAGTCCAACTTAGGTGGCACACCTATCTCAATATCCTCGAATCTGATCGTATCTATCTCCCTTATTACAATCATTATTTATTCAGATATACTTACTCAGATATTTGCCATAATGGACTGATAACCTAGACAGTATTATCATCTACTGGACGATATAAGAAGATTTCCTTATCAGCCATTTTTCTTGACAGCGATTCAAAAACGTGACAAGCAAGAAATGGGTTTTACCTGCTTCACACTTAGAAATGCCAGCTTTGAATTTAAATGCTTATAAAGTATAGGGTTTAAGTCAAAAAATGACGAACATTACTGAATACCAGTAGCTTCATCACGTCTCAACGAGATAATCTTCTTTGGACGAATCTTAAGTTCTGTTAAAGTTATAACAAGTCTTATATTCAAGTCTTATATTCACCAGACCATCATTCATTCATATATTCATTGGAATGGTATTATTTGATAATATATTTACAGATTTTCAAACAACTTTTTGGCCTTTGATTTAAGCTTTGTATTTTTGCCTTCGAAAACTGATATGAAAGACAATCGCAGGTTTTCAAACTCAGTCCGATAATGAATACGGTCTTGGACTGAACAACTTAAAGTAGACCTGTGGGAGTTGAAAAACCACTCGGGTACAGGGGAACATCATCTTTCTAAACTCTTATAATTATCACAGTCTAAAAGAGAACAGGATTATCAATTAACATTTGATGGCACCAACAAAGATAAGCTGCCTTCTGGCCATGTTGAGGAAAAAAGCAACTGAACAAAAACTGCTATGTATGTACATGCAGACATCCCATCTATTTTACTTGTAATCCTAAGGCCGATTATAAGCGATTGTAATTAGAAATCTGACCGACCGATGCAAGGAAGCTTATCGTAAATTCATCTAAAGGTATACATAAAGTGGGAAGGAATGTTGCCAAATAAATCTCGTCAGTGCTCGTCCACATAACTGTAAACTGATATTGTGATTTGCTGTAAAACGGACTTTAATGGATGGTTCGCTGAAACAAAAACCTAAAAAAGTCACATAAGCCTATACCTATATATTGTGACCATCAAATAGTGAGAGATTTAAACGAAACAGTTACATTACTTTATCAGTTCCTATTCCTTCTTGGGTATGGAAAAGAGCGTATATCAGTCGACCCCCTGGAATAGTCCTCAATGCACTGTCATCTGATAGTCGTTAAAGATATTTCACGCTTGTCCTTTTACGATTATTCGATGTTTTTTCTTTTGGAGGAAGATGCAATATACTCATTATTCCATTCTTCTTCTCCCGCACTTTCTTCATCTAGTATAAGATGTGCCAGGGGAACAGTATTGAACTGAATGTATTAAGCAACTGGCGAAAAAATAGTATGTCATAAGCCAGATACAAACATTCTGCCAACTCAGATAAACGAGTATCGATATTTTCGTAATGTACCTCAGGTATCTCAAGTATATCTTTCCATTGATGGCTCTAGAATGAAAGGGGGTTGAGATAATAACCCCTGGAGGGCAAAAATAGACGCTATTATCAGTGGCTTTTGTTAATCAGTATAAAAAGATAGTCGCATACTAAGATGGTTATTGTTCAGGACCGTGCTTGTTAGACATACAGTGTTACTAGTAAGCATGTGCTCGATGTATGCCAGCAGGGATCTCTAGGATCATCTGGGACCCAAGATGCTCAACATACACCGACAAGGAGTGAAGGAAATGAAAGCAAGTGATGTGGGGAAAGTGGGTTACAAAAGTGTAAAGGTTTACTGATAGACTGAGTAAACTAATGGGAGAAACCACACACACAATGTGATGCCTGCCCCCCCCCCCCCCCCGTCATGAGTCTTCACCCCCCCCCCCCCCCCCCCCCCCCATCATAACGAACACCAGCTGGTTGTGATTCATTAAAGGCCACAACTAATTGATGGGTTAAAATGACACACTGGCAAATTGGTTTCTCTCAGCACGACGGAGACCCAATAATAGACCTATCAATCAATGATAGATTGGTTGCCTAGAAGCATGTTGGAATGAATAGTCCCACTAATGAAGTAGGATAAACAAATGAACAAATAAGATAGCACAAGATTAGGATGACTATATATTCATCCTGTCTTTTCTTGACCTACAGGTTAGGTTTGCACATGATGGGCTAGATTAGGGGAATTGGAAGGTTATTCAGCTATATCAATCTATAATCTTAATCATTCTAATAGATGTTTCATGTAGTATGACAGGCCTAGAGGAGGGCAATATTGAAACATGAGTGGCAAATATGTAGGCCAAGAGTAAACACATTGGGAAGTATTGAGATGCTCTTCGGCATACACTCTACCAGAGTGAAGCTGGTGTCAGATTTTTGAGTCAGATTTTTGAGTCAGATTTTTGGATCTATTGTCAGATTTTTTCCGGGGGGCGTTACATCAGTTGATTTACAAAGTGCTCTATATTCGAAGTAAAGTCTCGATTCAAGATAAAACCTTTACAACGCTTTAGATATAAAACAGTCCTTGAAAATGGTGGTCTTTGGACATCGAAGCAATCACTTAAAAGAAAATAAAGTGCGGTTTCAGATTTTTTTGGAGCTGTGTTATCTACTATTATGATCAACGGGACTTCGTGCCACGAATACTTTAGTAGTACTGCTTCCAACTATCAGGTTACAGCCCTTTTAATTCAACATAAATATACTTTGAACTATCTATAGTGAGAAAGAAATAACTATGTACAAACGTTGAGATAGTATACTCATCAGCTACGTTATATAGAACAAATCCACGAGCCCGTATAGAGCAGTTTTTAAGCTAGCCGGATTAACTGGGTAACAAGACACCTAACAATGAAAATACCGAATATTCGATAGTTCACACGCTATTCCTTTATTAAGGTAATCTGCCAGAGGTTACCTTATTTACGGTCCTTAGCGTTATCAATATCAAAACTGAAGTACCTACACAATTATACAAGTACAAAGAAATATCCCTGGGTGCAGTCAGATTTTTTGTGTCACGTACGTCGCTTACAGTGAATCATGTTACAGCACATGGCTCGTTCATCAAATTCCCTTCCAAGCAGAGATATTTTTAAAGATTTTTACAGCTCTCAGCAAACACCAGTTCTACGTGATATCCTAGCAAGCATTTGCTAAATAATATCTTCTCGTACAAATAAATATAACTTGTTGTCAGATTTTTGCGTCAGATTTTTTGTGTCACGTCGCTTACAGTGAATCAAGTTACAGCACATGTAAACAGCGTACGTGACACAAAAAATCTGACGCAAAAATCTGACAACAAGTTATATTTCTTTGTGCGCGAATATAATATTTAGCAAATGCTTGCGTGAACATCACGTAGAACTGGTGTTTGATGAGAGCTGTAAAAATCCTTGAAAATATATCTGCTTGAAAGGGAATTTCACAATCCAGCCATTTGCTGTAACATGATTCACTGTAAGCGGCGTGACACAAAAAATCTGACACAAAAATCTGACAACAAGTTATATTTATTTGTGCGCGAAGATATTATTTAGCAAATGCTTACTTGGATATCACGTAGAACTGGTGTTTGCTTAGAGCTGTAAAAATCCTTGAAAACATATCTGCTTGGAAGAGAATTTCATAATTGAGCCATAATTGCTGTAACGATATGCTCTGTTAGTGGCGTGACACAAAAAATCTGACTGCACCCAGGGATATTTCTTTGTACTTGTATAATTGTGTAGGTACTTCAGTTTTGATATGGATAACGCTAAGGACCGTAAATAAGGTAACCTCTGGCAGATTACCATAATAAAGGAATAGCGTGTGAACTATCGAATATTGTATTTTCATTGTTACGGTGTCTTGTTACCCAGTTAATCCAGCTTGCTTAAAAACTGCTCTATACGGGCTCGTGGATTTGTTCTATATAACGTAACTGATGAGTATACTATCTCAACGTTTGTACATAGTTATTTCTTTCTCACTATAGATAGTTCAAAGTATATTTATGTTGAATTAAAAAAGCTGTAACCTGATATTTGGAAGCAGTACTACTAAAGTATTCGTGGCACGAAGTCCCGTTGATCATAATAGTAGATAACACAGCTCCAAAAAAATCTGAAACCGCACTTTATTTTCTTTTAAGTGATTGCTTCGATGTCCAAAGACCACCATTTTCAAGGACTGTCTTATATCTAAAGCGTTGTAAAGGTTTTATCTAGATTCGAGACATTGCTAAGAATACAGAGCACTTTGTAAATCAACTGATGTAACGCCCCCCGGAAAAAATCTGACAATAGATCCAAAAATCTGACTCAAAAATCTGACTCAAAAATCTGACACCAGCTTCACTCTGGTATACACTCTTGGTAAGACAAAATTTCCTTCTGAACAGATCATATATAAAATGTTTGTGGTAATGACTCTAGTAAACTTTAAACTTATTATAACTTTTAGGTAATTCTCATTCGTCCATTCATCCCCTCTCCTCCCTCCTCAATTTCTCGTTTTCTTAACCTCTCCTCGTTATCTATGAAATCCATTACAAAACCTTTATTATACGTGAAAATGTCTTAATTTTACTAATATAAATGATACCACACAGGTCGCCTTTATACAACAATGATATTCATATATAATAAGCACCTATTTTAATCGATCCTTCAGCATCATCACCATCAATCATGGAAAGCTAGAACAGGCTGAATGGTTTGCTATGACGTACACTGGGACAATCAAAGTACATATTAATGTCTTTAATAATATCACATTTCCTACAGACCTACGCCTTGGATACAAAGTAATAAACCTAATAATTGGATGAATTGAGGGAGATCTTCTGCAGGACGTTATATCAGAATTTTACAATTCAAAAAAAGGAAAGGTGTTATTTTACAGCTCATGAGAAACAGACTGGGCTAACTTCAACGCCGAACTCTCCTTCTTTGATATCGTATGTAGCAAAATCTACAATAGGTAAACGTGATGACTTGGTTGTGTCGAGTTTTATGATGGTCTTACGCCATTGTGAGTCACGGATCTATAGATTAAAGAAACGATATCAGTGGGCTGTAACAGATATGCGCACTTTGGACCGAGAGGGGTATGATCATCCAGTGGTTTATATACTTACTTTACATTCATCCAATAGTACTCTAGGTCTTGCTCTTCTGTTACTTATTGAACTAAATTCATACTCGTTGGCGCCCATTAGTTTAAGGCCCTTCTTGGCAGAAGCCGAGGCAACATCGTACCAGGCAACGGATTTCTTGCAGTGATAGATGAACTTCTGTTCTGCTTTGTTGCTCAAGAGTTGAAGAAGAGAGACTTGGACTTCATCCACTCCGTATTCAATCTGCAACACAAAAATTACGTGTTACGTAAGATAAATATTATTATCATTCAATTTTTCCCCCGTCGTTTTGATTGGCCGATAGAACGGCAAATAATTGCCTACAAATAATGGTCTGCTCATGCGCATTACGATGTAAAGCCGTTTTGCTGCAAAAAATGGTCTGCTCATGCGCAGTAACGATGTATTTGTCAACATGGGTCGCTTCACAGAGCTGACACAAAAGGACTTGGCATGTTTGATAGAAAACAAAAACAGCCAAAATACACACACAAAAATAATTTGAATGATAAAACAATTATTTAACTCGGTTATCACAAAATATCGTGATTATTTTAGTGTCTCGCAGGCAAATATTTGCCTCTGCATTCGGCAATAATTGATTGATTGCCAATAACAAATCAATATATTTTGCTCAACCTCGTCCAATAAATTGCTTATTTTCATATCAGATCCGCATACACTGAGTTATTTAATCACATGTTGATACAGGAACTGAAGTAAATCTGACCTTGTTTCCATTATTCAAATCGTCTGAGAACCAGGAGTATCCGCGGCTTATTTGGGTATTCCATTTCTTTCGGCTGATCTGCAATACAACAAACATTCTTACCCATTATATTGGTCTCAAATTGAATACATGCAGGAACGGATACACTAACCATACATAATATCCAAATCAGGGGGGAGTGTAAGGGTTTCTTTCACTTTACCCCCCCCCCCCCCCACCCCCAAGTGTATTTATAAGGGTGTATACATACTTGTGTTATGGGTGATAAGCATGTGGAACGTGTGGTCATGTTACAGAATACTCGAATAGCGTCTTTGTTGGAGCCCATGTTAGGATCGATCCAGTAGTGGCCTGTGTGACAAACCATCAGTGATTAGCATACTTTACAACCGATGAGGGAATCTAGTCTTTTTTAATTACTTACCGCTTGGGAGGTCAGGGTAGCAGGTGGCAAGGTCTTTGCAAGTCTTGGCGGGGTATTTCTTGCTTCCGTTTCGTCGTTCAAATAACATCATGGACTGAGACAGTTCAAGAGCCATTCGACTCCATTCATCGGTCTTCAAGTAAACAAGAATAGAATATTTCAAGACCTATAACTAACACACCAGTGCTAAACAATTAAATATGTGATTTTCCTTACCGATTCTTCGCTAACAACGTCGAGTACACCGGTGTCACCGAGAGATCGTTTCTGTTGAACAAGTATGCGATTGCATGGTTGATCTTGGTTAAAAAAAAACAAGAACTAACAAGACCAGGAAGGGGGGGGACTTCGGCTAACTTCGACTTGGGTCAAGCTTGTGTGTGTCTTTGGCAAGAATCGCCGTAGCAGTATGAAATACTCTCACACATTGGATTTGTGAAATGCTGCACAAAAAGCTTAATTGAACGCTACTATAGCAAATGTTTAACTATGAAAACTGAAATTGTTTCTTCACTAAACTTTTTGCAGGTCAAACCCACTAGAATCATACTAAAAATAAGGAAAAACTCAACCCTTTATCCTTGAAAGTCATCCTTTCGCACGCTCTAATAATGAAAGATCCACTTGATCTCCTGGAGATGTTTGATTAGATTAGTCTGTCTGTCTGCATATAACACACCTGTCTTGCTGGTCCGCCACTTGTAAAGCTTCCATCTCCTCCAGTAGTAGTAGTAAAAGCTCCTCCTCCTCCATCACCACCAGTAAACCCACCACCTCCCGTAGTAAAACTTCCTCCTCCATCACCACCAGTAGTAAAACCACCACCACCACCAGTAGTAGTAGTAAAGCTTCCTCCTCCTCCATCACCGCCGCCAGTAGTAAAACCACCACCACCACCAGTAGTGAAGCCAGTGCCACCGCCGCCGCCGCCGCCAGTAGTGAAGCCAGTGCCACCGCCGCCGCCAGTAGTGAAGCCAGTGCCACCGCCGCCGCCGCCGCCGCCGCCAGTAGTGAAGCCAGTGCCACCGCCGCCGCCGCCAGTAGTGAAGCCAGTGCCACCGCCGCCGCCGCCAGTAGTGAAGCCAGTGCCACCGCCGCCGCCGCCAGTAGTGAAGCTACCACCACCGCCAGTGCCACCGCCGCCGCCGCCAGTAGTGAAGCTACCACCACCGCCAGTGCCACCGCCGCCGCCGCCGCCGCCGCCAGTAGTGAAGCCACCACCACCAGTGCCACCTCCTCCTCCTCCTCCGGCACCTCCACCACCAGCTCCCCCTGCTCCTCCTGCACCACCACCTGTACCACCACCACCTGCTCCACCGGCACCTCCTGCTCCACCTTCACCGCCTCCACCAAATCCGCCACCGCCATCGCCTCCTCCAGCTCCACGTCCACCAGACGGGCCTTTAACTGGACCACCACGGGAAACCTGGAACATTCTGGGTGCAGCAACTCCTGGCTCGCCCTGTGCCGACAAAAATGTCATAATTAGAGTTAGAGAGAACAAATTTGAAGTAAAAAAAGATAGTAGTATAAAAGAACACCAACTTACCCGAGGTCCAGGAGGTCCAGGGGGTCCCTAAAATGGTAGAAAATAATCAGTCAGTACAAGTTGACATCTTTCCGTCATTTAATAGAAGCTCGAACTGACGCAATTCATGATTCCGGTTCAGACAATAGCGACAGTTTTCCCAGTGAAATAGAAATCTTGTCCCACAAGCAACTACACAATATCTGTTTTAAAGAATACTAATTTTCTTTTACGTTCACAGGACAGTAAGCAATTGAAACAATTTATGACCAATTTTCTGCGATCAGAGTTTTAAATTCTGAGATATTCTAGCTAATTTGTTGAGCTTGTGGGAGGGACATAGCAACGGTAACTAAGGGGAGTCGGAACCATAAATATATCAACTTTGTTTATAGAGAATAACACTTGACAGTTATTCAGGACCGCCATTAAAGTGGTCATCCGAGCCACGTGAAGGTGTCATCCGAGCCACATTTGCAGATGTAATTACATTACTTCTCCTTAGTTATTTTAAGACCCTGAGTGTTGGTCCGGCCGGGAGTCGAACCACAATCTCCTGCACAACAGACCGACGCTCTTACCAACTGAGATAACTGGGTGGTGGTTATTACAATTATATTACAATTATTTAATATATCCTTAAGATTAACAAAAGTCATAAATTGTGTCTTGATAAGGGAAGAGCGATATTACAATCTATCAATAGCACGATAACGTTCTTTATATATCGGTAGAACTAATAGAATGACCTACTTACCCTTCGTCCATCTTGTCCCTAAAACCAAACAAAAAATATAGATGTTATAGTAAAGTATAGATGTTATAGTAAAGTATAGATGTTATAGTAAAGTATAGATGTTATAGTAAAGTATAGATGTTATAGTAAAGTATAGATGTTATAGTAAAGTATAGATGTTATAGTAAAGTATAGATGTTATAGTAAAGTATAGATGTTATAGTAAAGTATATCAGTAAATGTCAACAACCAAGTTACGTTAGTTTTATATGCGGTTTTACCATGCAATGCAATAATGAGAATAGTAATAAGTATGAGATCGATAATAATACTGGTTTAAAGTGAAGGAGAACGCTCGCTCGCTCGCTTTTTTTTTTTTTTTTGGAGTAGATGGCCTGTGACGCTTAATGTCACAGAATGAAAAGTTTGTGGTTGATCGTTCAGCTGCAATAATGATTTTCTTTTCTATCAAGAAGCACATTTGGAAAAACAGCACAGATATCTAAAAAATGAGTTTGATGTGTTTAGTTATTGGTACTTACGGGGAATCCGTCAGGTCCCTGTCAAAACAGAAACGAAAAAAAAATTAATTAAATTTCAACTTGGAATAATATCATTAAACCCAGTGACATGTAAAGACATGGCCCATCTATTAGGTAAAGACATGGCCCATCTATTAGGTAAAGACATGGCCCATCTATCAGGTAAAGACATGGCCCATCTATTAGGTAAAGACATGGCCCATCTATCAGGTAAAGACATGGCCCATCTATTAGGTAAAGACATGGCCCATCTATTAGGTAAAGACATGGCCCATCTATTAGGTAAAGACATGGCCATCTATTAGGTAAAAACATGGCCCATCTATCAGGTAAAGACATGGCCCATCTATTAGGTAAAGACATGGCCCATCTATTAGGTAAAGACATGGCCCATCTATTAGGTAAAGACATGGCCCATCTATTAGGTAAAGACATGGCCATCTATTAGGTAAAGACATGGCCCATCTATTAGGTAAAGACATGGCCATCTATTAGGTAAAGACATGGCCCATCTATTAGGTAAAGACATGGCCCATCTATTAGGTAAAGACATGGCCCATCTATTAGGTAAAACCATGGCCCATCTATTAGGTAAAGACATGGCCATCTATTAGGTAAAGACATGGCCCATCTATTAGGTAAAGACATGGCCATCTATTAGGTAAAGACATGGCCATCTATTAGGTAAAAACATGGCCCATCTATTAGGTAAAGACATGGCCCATCTTTTAGGTAAAAACATGGCCCATCTATTAGGTAAAGACATGGCCCATCTATTAGGTAAAGACATGCCCCATCTATTAGGTAAAGACATGGCCCATCTATTAGGTAAAGACATGGCCCATCTATTAGGTAAAGACATGGCCCATCTATTAGGTAAAAACATGGCCCATCTATTAGGTAAAGACATGGCCATCTATTAGGTAAAGACATGGCCCATCTATTAGGTAAAGACATGGCCATCTATTAGGTAAAGACATGGCCATCTATTAGGTAAAAACATGGCCCATCTATTAGGTAAAGACATGGCCCATCTTTTAGGTAAAAACATGGCCCATCTATTAGGTAAAGACATGGCCCATCTATTAGGTAAAGACATGCCCCATCTATTAGGTAAAGACATGGCCCATCTATTAGGTAAAGACATGGCCCATCTATTAGGTAAAGACATGGCCCATCTATTATGTAAAGACATGGCCCATCTATTAGGTAAAAACATGGCCCATCTATTAGGTAAAAACATGGCCCATCTATTAGGTAAAGACATGGCCATCTATTAGGTAAAGACATGGCCATCTATTATGTAAAGACATGGCCCATCTATTAGGTAAAGACATGGCCCATCTATTAGGTAAAGACATGGCCCATCTATTAGGTAAAAAAATGGCCATCTATTAGGTAAAGACATGGCCATCTATTAGGTAAAGACATGGCCATCTATTAGGTAAAGACATGGCCATCTATTAGGTAAAGACATGGTCATCTATTAGGTAAAGGCATGGCCATCTATTAGGTAAAGACATGGCCATCTATTAGGTAAAGACATGGCCCATCTATTAGGTAAAGACATGGCCATCTATTAGGTAAAAACATGGCCCATCTATTAGGTAAAGACATGGCCCATCTATTAGGTAAAAACATGGCCAGGGACCATTAATAATGTACTGGGCTTCCTATTGACCAATACTTACAGGTCGTCCAATCAAACCCTTTTCTCCAATAGGGCCAGGTGCCCCAGCGTATCCATGGGGGCCAGTGACACCAGCTGGTCCATCTTGACCCTGAGAAAAAACAAGAAAGACAAGATGATTTAAAGATGCAAGATCCCGTCACAATCATATCCATGATGGGGAGAGTGGTTCGATATGTTCGTACCTTTTCTCCTGGAATTCCAACAGCACCAGGCGTTCCTGGGTCTCCCTCAGATCCCTTGAGAGCAAAAGAAGATAATTAAATATTTTAGCTGTTTTATGTGGTGATTAAGACCAAGGATAAGAAAAGGAAAAAAGATAATGTTAGGAGTTCCTATAATTTTTTCGTAATATTTAGACTATTTTGTTGATAGAAGTTTTGAAGGATCTAGAGACCTGGTAAATTGTACCTCACAAGTTATAAACGAATAACAACTTACGCGTTTGCCAGTGAATCCAACTTGTCCAGGTGAGCCAACGTACCCTTTCTCTCCCTGGAACACACCAAGATGGTAGCATAACAGTTAGTCAACTAAATACTTGTTAATATTTTAGATATCAAATATACATTTCGTTACCTTGCTTCCCTTGGCACCTTGATCTCCACGAGCTCCTTTTGCACCAGTTTCTCCCTGTAAAATTTCAGGTTACATTTGAACCAAATAGTGACTAAAATTAAGAGAAACGTTAGCATGAAAAAACTATCTTACATCAACACCGACAGGTCCAGCTTCTCCATCAACACCGTCTTCACCATTGGTGCCCTAGAAGAAGCCATCAACAAGAAACATGTAGTTAGTTTGGATTAGTTTTGAAAGGAAGGAATTAATGCTAGTAAGATCAATACTCACAGGTGCTCCAGGACGTCCACGGTCTCCTACAGGACCCTGGGGACCAGTGCGGCCTCTTGGACCTTGTACACCTTCTTTTCCGGGTGTTCCATAATAACCTTTGGCACCCTGAAAAACGAATGTTATGAAATGAATCTTTTGTAGTGTAATATACAGCACTCGATTGGTAACAAGTCATTTACCTTGGTACCAGTAGTTCCAGGCACACCAGGTGTTCCACGTGCACCAGGAGTTCCCTAAAATGATCAACATGAAATTAAAAACGTCACGCTCTATCTCAGTCACCAGCAAAGATACGATCACATTCCAAACTAACGCAGCGATGCAACTAGTGTGTAATATACTTACGTCGCGTCCAGGGAAACCAGCACGTCCTGATGATCCTTGCGCACCTTCAGCTCCCTAGGATAAAAGACAACATAATACACTGAGAACTGCATACGCGGTTATGAATGACTTAATGCATGTCGTCAATTAACTTACTCTAGCTCCGGGTGGCCCGTCGTTACCATCTCTGCCACCTTCACCAACATCTCCCTATAACAAACCATAGTATTAATGAACCTATAATGGACAGACATCCAAGGATACAAAAAGGTACTCACTCTGGGTCCCTGAGATCCTCGTGGTCCGGGTGGTCCTTGGCTTCCAGGGGCTCCCTACGGAAAGTTGTACAACACCCGTTAACATACGACTCACCTTTGTCCATCAGTCATACAATAGTCAGGGCGTGATACTTACAGGTTTTCCAGGCTCTCCTCGGTTACCCGGCTCACCAGTGCTTCCACGATCACCCTACAACGAAATAAAATTCTCAAAACATGTTCTAATTTGGTATAGAAAAACAACCCGGTTTTGATGAGGCTACCAAGAATGAGTAACGAAACTGACTTACTTGTCTTCCTTGTTCTCCTCTTCGTCCTCGGGTGCCGTCCTTTCCATCCCTTCCCTGGAGCAAAAATGATATACATAATAATCAGGTTCATTCAGTGGTGTATCTGACCCTGACAGGAAACAAGAGCCGGTACAATATACTTACGGATTGTCCAGGAATACCTCGTTTACCGTTCAGGCCATTAGCACCTGGGTCACCCTGTGGGGTTCAAAAAAACAATTCAGTATTAAAGGTTTCTTATTTGACAAATTCAGGATATATACTAATTTTCAGCCTTACCAGAAAAGATGCTGATAAAACTTACCTTTTCTCCATCTAAACCACGTTCACCATCAGGTCCTTGAGGTCCTTGTGGTCCCTGTAAATAACAGAAGTGTATCAGTACAGAGCAGTACATTACATGGCTCCTGAATGACGACATATTTTGTTATTCATAGGTCGATTTTCCAATGTAGTTTCTACTCAAAGCCCTTTTCTGGTAATAAGTATCTGTCTATCCAAGTATTGCCCATCAAATAACAGACGACAGCGTATATATAGACAATGTTATAGCCATATACTTACGGGTAATCCAGTGGGTCCACCGTTTCCAGGTTCACCAGCAATACCAGGTATTCCCTAACAAAACAATATTATTCAACATCATTAGGACAGATCTGAAGTGAAATAGAAGGATGAAAATATGACATTATTGAATGAAATAATTCCTCTTGACCGTTCGAAACGAATGGGAGACTAGGCGCTAATCTGGCACTAGGAGACTGGGCAAAGCACGTGGATTCGAATCCCATCTTATGCACATACAATTTTTATATTTTTAATATATACTTCTATTTTCAGTTTTTTCCTTTTTTTTAACACTGGTAAAAGTTTTAGAAAACTACTTTGTTTCTTGTACAGCTGTTCGTTTACTGACAAGAAATGCTACCCTACTTGGAAGCGTTGCCCAATAATTCCCACTCGTTTCTAACGAGAGTTATTCTGCACAGAGAGTATTCATACCATTGAACCAATGAGACCTGAAGCACCCTTCAAACCTTGCTCACCACGGGGTCCCTGTGGGAAAATAATAGTCAAAGTCATTACTTGCTGTACATGTGGGTTAATGATAGTGGACGTCCTGTCCTGCCGTCCTACTTACTCGAGGTCCAAGCTCTCCCTGTTCACCATCTTCACCAGGATCTCCTTGGATTCCCTATAAAACACACAATGTTGTTGCACGGGGGGTTATCAGATATCTTCACTAATATCATATCAGTCATATATATATATCAAGATTTATCCCACACCATAGAAAATACAGCCAATCAGAAAGCAGGAAAGCCGTTGTATATTCGTCGGTATTCCACTCTTCCTTCCCATCATGCACTACGCATTTGTATTTTCAATGGTGTGGGATAAAATGGTTATACAATGGTTTCGAGTGGCACACCGTGGACATCCCACTCATCACTTGTATTTTCTTTGTATACACACTCGCCTAAAGGTTCGTGTATATACTAGAAACTACAAGTGACTCGTGGGGTATTCCACGGTATGCCACTCGAAACCATTGTATAACTAGTATATACTTACAGGTTCACCGATTTCACCAACAGATCCAGGACGACCAATGTGACCAGATTGACCCTGGAAAAATCAAAGATTTTATTAATATAATATTACAACATTTATCACCAATATAACAAACTATGGAATGTATGACGTATGGTTGCTATAACAACAAACAAAACAAATGAGATAAATCCAACGAGATACCTGGTTGCCGTTATCTCCAGGTCGACCAGGTGGGCCGGGAGGTCCACGAACACCCTAAAATAGAATTACAAAATGTTAATGACATATCTATGTATTAGTAAATTCATAATGCGTAATACTTACAGTCAAACCACTTTGGCCATGAAGACCGGGTACACCAGCGTTTCCTGGTGCTCCCTATTGTTAAACAGTAAACCATAAATTAGCTATAAAGATGGTTAATTAACTGGCTCAAGACATGCAAACACGTACCCGTATTCCACGAGGTCCAGCACGTCCAGGTTTTCCAGGGATACCGGCGAAACCCTAGTAATCAGTAGAAATGTCATTTTAGTCATGATGGGATTGTTATCATGATGTGTAGTTTATTGTGATGTTTATAATGTGTACTTACGCGTTTGCCATCACTACCAGTATTTCCACGAGGTCCAGTTGGTCCAGGATCACCCTATTGAACAACGAGACCTTTTTAGTAAGCTAGCTAGGTTTTCTGTTGTGACAAATATTACTACTTACAGCATCACCCTTGGGTCCTGAAGGACCGGGCTGTCCTGGTCTGCCTGGGTTACCCTAAAAAAATACAAAGTTACTGTTGTTAAACTAATGCGGAAGGGCTTGCTAGCCAAACAAGCTGCCTTGAGTCATGTAACCTACCACAGCACCAGCAGATCCTGTGGGTCCAGGTGATCCTTGCTCGCCGCGGTCACCCTGCAATAAAAACAATATTTCAAGCTTAGTAATTTATCCCATGCCATGGATAGCCCTTATCACTCCTAAAACATCAATATCTGTAGGTAAAAAAAGGTAAACTGAGGTCATTTATTTTCCTTCGAACCTGCAGGGAGTGGTTACGCAATTCTTCCGAGCCAGGGGCTCATGTATAAAACACTCGAAGGTGCACCCTTTACACCCTCAAACTATCAGTGCTCCTTATAACGGGCCGGTATTTAAAGCTAAAGCTAGATGGAACAGAGAGAAGTGAAAAAGTGACATTTAAAAACTAAACTTGAATCATTTAAGAAAAAACTAAAATCCTTTTTTCATACTAGATTAAGAGTAGTTATCAGGATGACATTCGTACCTACAAATTAATTGGTCCAAAATCTCGTCGTCCAAATACTCTCAATGTTTGTCCTTGCTAATTTACTCGAATTGCTTTTTGGTTTCTATTTAGTTTTTGTCTTTTTTTGTTTTGTTTTGTTGTTGTTTTTATTAGGGTTCCAGTGGGTGGGTCGTCTCTTGTTTATAGAGTGGGTGGGTTACATAGTAGGGGACCTCGTTGTTCTATTGTAACCTCGCCGGCCTTAGGGGGAATCATTTAAATCAAAAAACATTCTCATTACCGGTGTACCATCAGCTCCTGGTTCTCCTTGCTTGCCTTTCTCACCAAGTTTGCCCTAAAACAACAGGGAAATGTAAGCATGATAAATGGAGAGAAGGTAAAATAGTCAGATACAGTTTTCTTACACTTAATCCAGCCGGTCCTCGTTCACCTTGGGGTCCAGGAACACCCTATAAAAGAAATACAAAACACAGTAAGAATCGTAAATGATAGAAGGCAGCAAACGTAAATCAAAGAAACCCATTGAAGATCACGACATTGGAGCACTCACAGCTTGTCCGTTTAATCCATCTTGACCTCTCTCACCAACGGCGCCCTAAAATAAAAGTAAAAAGTTACCTACCGACCAGAACTGGGGCGGATCTCGGGGGGGGGGGGGGGTCACAACATCTAGAAGATGCACCTTTAACCAACTAATGCCAAACTAGAAAGGGGGTCATGGGTACCCTGTGTCCACACCCTAAATCCGCCACCGCAGAAATTATAAAAAATACTACATAACATTACTAAACACATACAAAAAAAACATATGCGTACAGTCATAGGAAATTAATACACAGGTCGGTGACGATTATTGATAACGCATTATAACTTACTCGTTTTCCGTCAGGTCCAGGTGGTCCGGCTGGACCTGGTTCTCCTTGAGATCCCTGAATAAAAAGTAATCAGTTAATCTGCTGATATCCATAGATTGTTAAACAAAAGAATAGCCATACTTACAGCTAGGCCAGTGGCTCCAGATGGGCCTGGTTCTCCACGCTGTCCGGAAGCTCCCTACGACAATCATAAGCGAGTTTAAAAATCGTTTTCCTCCAACATAACTAGCATTCTACTATTTTTAAAATTCATGAAGACTCACATCTCGTCCTGGTGTTCCAGGTTCACCTAATGCTCCAAAGGCACCACGGGTTCCCTGTGGAACGAAGTAAAATTGATATTAATATGGCATGCGCATATGCGTACAGTATTGGACAGCTAGATCACAAGATCAACTTACAGGAGAACCACGTGGTCCCTGAGGTCCTGTATTTCCAGATTTACCAGGTGCTCCTTGTTCTCCTTTCTGTCCACTTGTACCCATTACACCGGAGATTCCGGGTGGGCCCTAAAATAATAACCATGTATTAAAACATTAGCATGTAATGTCATTTCCATAAAAGGTTACCACATCTATGACGAATACTTACTGGTTGTCCGGGAGCACCATTGTCTCCATTTTTCCCGGATTCTCCCTATTTTTTCAACATGAAATAAAATAAATTTAGAAACTGAAACTGGTGATACGCCGTTCGCGTTCATTTTCATTCACGAGCTTGCATTGTGGATTTTCCTGTAACGTCTATTGCACAACATCAAGGTGTGCTCTTAGAGCTTGAGCCAGCAAACATTTAACTCGCGTGGCACCGCAGCGATCTTGAAACAAATATAACTGTATTGCTTGGTTGAGTTCTTTACTAAGTTCTTTTGCCTTCAATTTGAGCATGGTATTGCGGTGCTCTTCAATAAGACTTTCTAGACACAGGTGTAAATAATGGTGGTTTAAACAGTCAATATACCTTTGCTCCATCTTTACCCTCGCCTCCAGGTTGGCCACTTTGTCCAGGAGCCCCCTATAAAATAATTGTATACCATATCAATTCACGAACTTATTGATAATAAGATGCAGTAGACTTATATACTTACCCTTGGTCCAGGAATTCCATCTTCTCCTGGAATGCCGTCTGGGCCTCGATCTCCCTTGACTCCATCAGGTCCTGTCTCTCCTCTCTCTCCAACATCTCCCTAAACATGAACAATAAATAAACAATATTTGAATGACATAAATCATGATCAAAATACGGAAGCTAGGAGGTATAGTTACTCACGTCAGCACCAGTGCTTCCTGATGCGCCAGTAGGACCACGTGGACCGACGGATCCCTGTTGAAATATCACACAAAAGTAAATCAAACTCGTTTGACATTGTTGCTTTTATCATTAGAACATAAAACATGACAATGTATGTGTTTTCTCACCGTTGGTCCCATGGATCCTGGGGTTCCCTGGTTGCCTACTTTACCGCGACGCCCCTATCAGATAAATATTCTCCATTATCATCATCATCATCATCACCATCATCATCATCTCATCATCATCATCATATCATCATCATATCATCATCATATCATCATCATCATCATATCATCATCATCTCATCATCATCATATCATCATCATATCATCATCACCATCTCATCATCATCATCATCATCATATCATCATCATCATCTCATCATCATCATCATATCATCATCATATCATCATCACCATCTCATCACCATCTCATCATCATCATCTCATCATCATCATCATATCATCATCATCATCATCATCATCATCATCATATCATTATTATTATTATTATTATTATTATTATTATTATTAAACATGTCAAAAAGTGTTTATTAACAGCAGGCTACTTACTGGTCGGCCGGCTTGACCCGGTGGTCCTTGCGAGCCTGTTCGTCCTTGATCTCCCTAAACAAGCATGAAACGATGAGTCAATCATTCTCTCTCTCTCTCTCTCTCTCTCTCTCTCTCTCTCCCCCATACACCTAGCTGAATGACATAACAACTGACTTACTCTGTCACCAGATGCTCCAGGCAAACCTCGTTGTCCATTTCTTCCTGATTCTCCCTGATGATGAAAATCATAAACACATCAAAACTCTATCTAACACATGAAACATCATTTCAATAGTATGTACGTACCCTCTTTCCACGTGATCCAGCAAGTCCATCGGCTCCTGGGTTACCCTAAGAAGATCAAAATTAAAGTTTTTTTATGTTCTTCTGGGATACGTCAAAAAATGTTGTCATCATAAATAATGTACCTGTCTACCAGGGGCGCCAGGTCGTCCTTGTGGTCCTGCTATTCCTGATGGACCCTAACAAAACAAATAAGAATGTTTTGAATGTAACATCAGAAGTTATAATTAAGATTAATAAATGTCAAAATCAAGTTATAAAAAACTCTCGATGTACTCAACAACACACCTTAGCTCCCTTCTGGCCTGATTCTCCATTTGCTCCAGGCACGCCCTAGAAAATGGATTAGTAGGTCTTTTAAGATATTCTAACCTTGTAATACTCAAGTAATAAGTAGTTAGTTTAGCTAGTAAACGCTTGATCCCATCCCAAAGATGATCCCATGAATCATAATGTGGAAATGATGAATCAGTCACGTGATCTCACTTACGTCTTGTCCGGATTCTCCTGCCGCTCCAACTGAACCTTGGGGGCCGGAAAGTCCCTAAATGAAACGTAATATCAACATGTACAATCAGTAATATACATGTAGACGATGGGCGCATCATATGAACTCATTTACCTGCATACCACGCTCTCCTTCCAAACCAGGTTCTCCGCTGGCGCCCTTCTCACCAGGTAGACCAGGCAAACCTGGCGTACCGGGTAATCCTTGTGGTCCCTGTAATAATAGAAAATGGAAAAACATCAGTTGATAAACATCCGGCATCTCGTGGTAAGTTTTTCGTCCAATGGCAAGTCACGAGTTATATTGTTAACCTTAATCAAAATACTTACCGGTGAACCAGAAGGTCCTTTGTCTCCTTGTTCTCCTAGTAACCCCTAAAGATTAAACAATAGTACACTATTTCAATATTCCAGTAGAAAAGTTGATGTAAAATACTTGATGGATATGAGGATATTTTGAATGGCTGAAATCAATATAGTATTGTTGTGTTAACATACCATGTATCCACGTGGTCCTTCATTTCCTGGTTCACCAACTGAGCCGGGAGTGCCCTATTGTGTAATAGATCAAATAACATCATGAATGCAACATCCTGGCAAACAAATATCGATTGACCATAACTTACCGCAGTGCCGTTCTTTCCTGCCGAACCTGCTCTTCCTTCCTCTCCCTAAATGTTGTACAAGAGAGAAAATAATAAGTTTTCTGATTCTACCCGGCAGCCAACTATTTCTGGTTTTTTAGCTGCATTTATTTGTTCGCTTTTTTGTCCGCAACGTAAATGAAAAGCGAGACACAAGGCAGGTAGGAATTATAGGTCGATAAACTTGCCTTAAAGCCACCATCACCACGACTTCCTTTGGGTCCAGGCCGTCCAACTCGTCCGCTGTCACCCTTGAATCCATCTACTCCTTTGGGACCTTGTTCTCCTCTTATGCCCTATCAATGAAATCACAATAACTAAAGGACATCCTGGGGAAGACTTTGGTTTTATGGCGGGAAGCAATCAATCAATTAATCAATCAATCTTTATTCGATTCTACTTTGAAAAGATTCGAATCATAGAGTCATAGACATCTTATTCAATATACTTACGGCTGGTCCTTGTGGTCCGGGTTCACCACGAGCTCCATTGGTACCTTGGGTTCCCTGATAATAACAATTGAAAGTGATTGTGTAATGTTATATACTGTTTCAAATACAAACCATTCAATAATCTCAATCTTACTTAGAAGATACTAGCATTAATACCTCAGTTTACAATACATTCCATGCAAGGTACTTACATTATTACCATCTCGACCGCTCTTGCCAGGTGGTCCTGGTTCACCGGCATCACCCTAAACGATATTACAAGTAAGAAACATTTTCTCATGTGTAGAAATAACCTTGGGCTCCAACCCACTACCGATACACACTGTAAGAATTACTACTCACCGCCTCTCCGCGAGGTCCTTGGGGGCCTGGTTCTCCTGGTTCACCAGGAAGACCCTCGGGTCCTGCAAGACCAGGTTTTCCCCGACCACCACGGCCACCCTAAATTGAGGGAAGAAAACGCATATTACACCTTAATTAGATTAAACGAGGTTGAGATAACTGAACACAGAATACCTACCGGTTTACCGGGGATTCCTACACGTCTAATGAATGGTCTACCCGGTGCTCCTGGGGGACCAAGATCTCCACGTACACCAGGAGGTCCATTAATTCCTGGGCCTCCCTGTTAACATAATAAAAGTCAGTGTTAATGCAGTCTGTACAGAGCTAAAGACGCGAATTCCAACATATATTAGTACATTATTGACTTACGTCTTCACCAGGAGTACCAGGTTCACCGGGGGTACCTTTGGTGCCAGAGGGACCAGGACTACCCTGAAAATAACACAACAATCAAAATTTGAAATATTTTCTTCTCCAGACTACTTTTCTTCTCCTTAACAGCGTGCTGGCAGAATAATAGAGCGAAAACACTAAACCCGTGAAATAAAAATTGCTAGTCAAATACCGTAAATCCTCTATTAAGCCCCCCCCCCCTCTCTTATAAGCCTCCCCTCTCCCTCCCCTTCACAACACAATAATGGTAAATCATACTTGAGAGACTAACACAAGTGAATCAAATGTTGAAAATACCGTGTAATTCGAACAATGCATATACCATGTCATTGGTCCATAGTAATACTTAAGTTTAATAATAATAAGCTTTAATTACTACTTTTGGCAAAAGAACTACAGTAGAATTACAAACATATATATATATATATAGGAAGTCTGTGTTTCGATTTTTCCGTAGTACAGTGCTCGATACATAAAAGTAGAGCGGAATATAAATATTAAGGTAAGGAAAACAAAGAGACTACACTTTCATCCCGGGGTTTAGTGACTTCACTCTAGGTTTGAAACTATAACTAGCTAAATCAAAATATCTAGTGAGACCTTATGCAGCCATAAACCTCTGCTATCAAACTAGAATATTTGATGGAAAATAGAGCCAACTTACCGGGGGACCATTAACACCTTTCTCACCCTTATCTCCTTTTAATGACTGCAATGAATAACAGTATACATAATGAATTAGTTACAACTGATATTATATAAAAACACATATATATGCTGGTCTATTTGCGGCTATTCTAAAAGTCATGATAACAACATTAGTTGATATTAATATTACATACATTACATACTACGTACCGGATCTAAGATAAAAGGGATGTTTCCTGAAAAAAAGAACACATTGAAGATTTAAAATCATTCTACAAGTAAAGGATCTACCGAACTCAGCAGTTTTCGTTACAGTACTCTCATATACCAATGTTATCATTCTTTGAGCCGCAACACATATATATTAGTTTAATAGCTATTAATATTATGAACAAATCATTCTATTGTTAATTCTCTTTTGTTCAGTTGTATTTCGCTAATACACACTGTGCCAACAAGGGCTAATTACTCTATGTCACGGGCGGGTATGGCAAAAAAAACCTATCGATATATATAGATATATATATTCATTATTATTATTATAAGATTTTTGCAAAGAAATATTCCAGCGGATATTAACAATAAACGATGGGAAAGACTAACCCGAATATCAAATATCGTGAAAGGGTTCTTTCACCTGAAACTTCATACTCCATTCGTGGGTAAAGTTCAATAGTTGCATTCATGCTACGGCTAGTCACGCTATCACTAGATTTTATTTTTATAATTACGATAAATCTAAAAAAACTATAAATATTATTTCGCACTTTAAAAAATAGTTTAGAATCTTTTAAATCGAAAACGAAAAACAAATTGTTTAAATTTGAAGGATCAAATTATAAAGTGTTCTAACAATAAGCCAGTCTGGTCAGCCGGCGAGACGTCACAAGAGCAAAGGCTACATTACAGAACTACCGAGCTAGCAGCTATCCCGAATATTTTACCAATATTACTGCACTTCTCTTTTCAGCTATTTTATTTTGCTACCATTGACTTTCAACAAATTCAAGAACAAGACTCAACCAACTCTTGCTCATCATCTGACTGTGATGAGTGATACATAAAAGTTTTCTCAGTACATAAAACATCTATTGATTTCGGAATTAAGCTGTTTTCGTAGCTTTTGTATGTGTAACTCACGAACTAACATTTCAACGAAAGCAAACTATCCCTGAGTAGCATTTGTGCTGCGAATCGTGATACGAGACTAAAAAACTTATGAATTTATTGCTGAATACTTTGAAGGTAAACGTGCATGTTATCAGTTAGAAAACCAAACATCAATAACTTCTAAAGTACTTCACTTAGTTCGTTCTATTCTCATTAATCTATTCTCGCTTCTGATATTCAGGTCCCTACATTTTCTAAAGGTTTTATTGGTGTCAAGAAGGAGATTTGTCCGGTCTGTACGCCGGACATATTTTGATCTTAAATGACCAAGCTTGAACGTTAACTTTTTACATGCTGTAAGAGGAACAAAGGCGGTCTATAAGAATCTAACTACCCTGGTGCTGGAAAGATATTAAATTATGAGCGTTATTTGATGCACTTAGGATGTTTTTCGATTGGAAGGATGTGCCTTGTGCCTTGTAACACGATATCAAACCATTTCTTCATAACTTAGAGTAAGCTTGCAAGCACGATCAAACAATTAGTCAGAACAGTCCTTAGAATAACCGATTTGTAGAAATAGAGCTTGCAAATAATATGCTCAAGATTTTATATATTAAAAGGAAGTTCACCTGCTAAACCTTCTCTTAGAATGATAGCGAAAGATGCGCTTTGGAAGTAACGTTGGTGGTATCAACAGACAATACAATTAAGGCATTTATAACTAAGTCATATACCCATATATCTTAAGTTATGTACTCGTGTAATATTGTTGTTAAATAAATAACTTAAAATAAATCAATAAAAATCAATTTGCAGTCATATATAGATTCTTTTTACTATGGTTTGGGATCTAGGTATTTCACCAGTACGACCCGTGCCACTGTGCCACGAACAATGAGCTCTTTCAAACACTCCACAAGAACCTACAAGAGAGTTACTCGAAAGTTTGCTCTGTAAAATGCGTTTGCATGTAGCTCAAAAAAGTCTTAACTGCATACGAAATGCTGAAGTCAGAAGATAGATGAAACTTATAAGATGTTGATGATTTCAAGTATGGCTACAATGGCGGATCATATTGTGGTTTCCAATCGAAGAATGCTTTGCAATCATTTACAAGCTGAAGCTTTATCTAATGAGCAACGCTAAAGTTTACCTTGTCCCAATGATGTTGCGACCCAAGCAGCAATACAAAGGGAAACGGCGATCCATGAGATGCTGAACCCCATCTTTTCAACCCAGTTGTGTGTTCAGGGCTGAAGCATGAAGGTTCTGTATGCTGCAAATTCACTCGCCTTTCCCCGGCAATGCGTGCTAGACAGTAAATTAATGCTGGTCCTAAAATACGTATCACACCCAGACTCTACAAGCTATACAAATTCGGTGGGATTAAATTACTGCACAATGCCTCATGGACCCTTTGTCGTCTGGCCAGTTGAATGACAGTCGTTCTCGTCGCGCGGGACGTCCTATTACACTCACACAGTAACGCGTAACGTATTACTCTAAACCCTGCAGACTTTATCGTCCACAAATCACTAAAAGACATAAAAAAAGACAAAAAAATGCTCTGGATATTAAGACTTTTCTTTTATTTAGTAAGTTAATGCACAAACTGTGTTCATCTGAAATAAAGGTTCAGATATTTTATTATTTTATCATAAATAGCGTGACTGATGAAGGGACAATTGGCTCCCAGTAAAGAAACGAAGTAACATGATCACATCGGCCACATCTAGTCTGCCTTCACAACTGTTCTGTTTAATCGTCTCCAGGCTCCAGCTACGTATAAAACTCATTCGAATATTTATTTGAAGGAAGCTATTCAATTCGACAGCATCGGTATTCGAAGTATTCGCCGTCACACGATGTCATGTCTTGTTCAAGATTGGTCTGTGTGAGTGAAGGTCCTCTAAAATATCAAGTCATTGCAGTCCCATACCATGCCATACGCTCATAATGTCCTTTTATTGGAAGAACTATACTATGTACCAGTCTTCCGTTACAAATTGTCCTTGGACAAGTTCCATAATATTCGAAATCCTACAATAGAAAGCCGGCAGGGTAACTCCTACGTATACAGGCCTGCATTATTGCTTGTTGTAGCCGCACTAGCTGCCTTCTGAATCAGTGTTCCGCTTTCCTGCGGCCTCAAGCAACAAAATCTGAATGACATTAAAACTGGCCACAAGTGCTCTCACACATCTTATCATGAGGTGCATCATTCTTGCGTTCAGCATTTTCTTATACGACCTCGTATTCGCACTGACTTCACAATTATTCTTTATTTGAAATAGAGATTTTCTGCTTTAAGTTAAATTGCGGAGGGTCGTCGGTTCAAATCCCATCTGATTTTTTTCTGAGTTACATTTGGTTTCCATGGAGTTGATCTACTATATATATATAAGTAAATTTGCGCCTAAAATATCATGCAACTTGCAACACCGGTTGTCGCATAGCAAGTTCTGAGATCGTTAGCCACCAAACTTTCAAGAGATTTCTAACTGAAGAGGACACTTTTTCATAGTTGTTTGCCGAGTTATTTAACACTTACAGAAACTGAATAAAAGATAAATAGAAAGAAAAAGGGAAAGCGAGGGAAATACTGAGATGACACAATTTCTAAAAATCACTTTATTTTGATACCAACAGTGTTATATAGGTTATCGAACATAGATCCCTTTTTTGTTTTCTAACTCCTTCCCACATAAACTTTCCCTTTCTCTCTCCTCCTGAAATCATTTACACTTCATATTCAAACATTTTCCCAAATACATCTTGAGGATCAGTACGTTTTGACCATATTGTAACTCCATCAAAGTATGAATGTTTTTAGTAACTGTGAAACCTTAGATATGAAAGGAAAGAAACAGAATAAACAACAATTCCTATTTTTTATCTTTTTTAATAGGACTGTTACAGAAGACAAACTTACATGTAGTGACTATCAAAGTCATAATGGAGCTTATGTAATAGAATTAGTGATCATCCATTCTTAGTATGTGATATTCTAAAACTATTAAATATAATACAATAAATGCTAACATGGATTGTAAAAAATGATATTATAATAAGAATTCCTGAGATTGCTTTCTTGGCTCTGCAATTAAAAAAAAACGTTTTTCATTATTTTATTACTTTGCACAGTTATAAAAAATGTGCACATACACCAAAATATTGTTGAAAACATGCAGAAAAGAAAGCATGCATTGTTTGTAACTGTTATATTTGTCATCGTTATTTTGTTTGTTTTCACTTGTTAGTTTACCATAAACATCATTCTTTTCATTGTCAAATATCCTTTCCCTGACATTGAGTCACAGACCCAAAAGCTTGGGAGCAAAATAATTTCTATGTTGATGACAGATCACAAGGTGTTAGAAGAAGCATAATGCATAGCGGAATACTTCTCAACACTTTTCTAGTGTTTTCTGCCAATCTCCAAGTGTTTTATAACTTCACACAGCACAGCAAACACATTTTTTATTCCTTTATAAAAGAACAATTAGAGTAGCCATTATTTTGGACACAAATGAAGAAAAAGAAAGTGTGCATGCATGCTGTGTGCTCTAATAATGCATGCATTCCTAACCAATCACAATGTCAGATTTATAACAGTTATTTTATAACTAGATATAGACCTGTTACTAAAGTTCTCTATATCTATATTCTCTATATCACAGTGTATCTGAATCACCCCTCCAGCAAATTTTCTCGCAATTCTAAGGCACATTTTCCAAGTCATTGCAAGTTGCTGAGATAGCGTTTCAGTGTAACAGCTCACCTCGGCAACCTGCAACCTACATTTTCAAGCATCAAGAGACAAGTTGCTGTTAAAATTGCACAGTTTAACAGGGACTTAGGGAAGATATAACCACAGGGAGCCCACAGCCAATGGTATCAGTGTTTAAAATAAAATCTATCATGTGTAAAATCTCATGCTCCCGTTCCAGATTGGTTGATATTCAAGTCTGAATATATTATCAGCTGCTTACGTTCCTAACATAGAATATGGTGCCAAGGGATGAAACTTAAAACGAACCCCTCAATGTTTTTTAAACTTTAAAACTTTAAATCCTGATGCTTGGAAAGATTGTCTAATATTCTGTGTGTACAGAAAAAATCAGCAGGGAATCGAGGCTTGAAAAAAAGGCAACAATTTAGAACCTTGTTTTTGTTTAATCTTGTGCCTTGACTAAGAGGGGATGGAAGTGAAATGGAATCTCATAAATTTGACAGGTAGTCATCAAAATCGATGTTTTTTCTTCCGTTCTGCATCTATGATAACTTCCTCTGCATCTATAATAACTTTCTCTACATCTATAATAAACTTTCTCTGCGTAATTTTCTTCAAAATACCACGAAAATACTGAACACTACTTTTGTTGATTAAGAAGTGGATTGTGAGTAATGGAATTAGTTGTAGTAGTTGAGATATTTTTAAATCAAAATGTTAGTTATTACTCGGCAACGCATTTGGAATAAATTCATGCTTGAACCAAAATATATGCTGGTAAAGAATACATATTATTTTATTCCCTGTGCAGATGCTGTAATTTTACAGAAGAACAACAGCGTGCTATCAACCAAGCTAGTCAGGGGCATAAGTCAGTTCAGTACAGGGAACTACCGGAGTTGGGAAGAGCTTTCTTATCTATTGCATTTACAAGAATATTTTCTAGAACGTACTCTCTGGCAGTTTGGCAAAAGCTTTCTTATAACTCTCCCTATTTCTTCAACAGACAAGTGATTCTCCCTATCTCAAAAGAATTCTTGCTCGTACTTATTTTGTAGGGCTTTCACACACATAAATGCCCCAGGCACTTGGGAGTAATTCTTGATAAGCCTGAAAAATTTATTAATCTAAAAAACATACTGTATTGATGTTTTACTCTAAGACTTATAGTACAGCAGCTTGAACGGAGCATGCTCACTTCCGCTTCTGTCCCCCCTTACTCAAGGCGCAGATATAACCAGAAATTTTGAAAGTTTCATCCCTTGTCATTATATTCTACACTAGGAATGTAAGCAGCTGATAATATATTCAGACTTGAACTTTAACCAATCCGGAAGTGCCGCCAAGCTCATGCAGGAGCACAAGCATTTACACATGATAGATTTTATTTTAAACACTGATATGATTGGCTGTGGGTTCCCTGTGATATAACCATAGTTTACATACACAGCAAGACATAATGCGATGCCAAGGGGGCAATTATTGGCAAATTTATAGTAAATGTATGCACAGCTGCTGGGGTATCTTTATATAACTTTATGCATCCAACGAGAAACACATCTAAAAACCAATTGAATATGCTTAAAGTTGGAGTAATATGTGAAAAACCAATGTTTAAAATTACTTGAGAAAGTAGTCCTGCCATGCTATGCTTTATAAATATTTCCATGTTTGCCCCCTTGGCATCCCATAATTTGGCTAACATTAAAATAAAAGATCTCCTTGTTTTAGTAGCCTATAAAGCTTTGGTGTTAAGTATGGATGCATACCTATTATTGTACAATGATGTTGTTAATAGGAATGTGAATCAGTTTGACAAAGAAACCAATGAATCCCATGATAGCAAAACCAATAGCTGTGGCAAGTGCAATCTTCTGGAACTCTGCAGATAAAAGAAAAAAGAATGTAACTTTTAAAGAAGATCAAAGCACCAAGCTAAAAAAGAAAGAATAATTGTATACAGTTCCTTGGTGGTTCCTCTACCCAGTACCAGTCAGGCATTCTAACACAAAGAGCTAGGAGAAACTATAGATGGTATTTGTACCAAGATTGCTTACGAGATATGTTGGGTTTTTCATACAAGAACTAAGTTATTGTAAGGTTCTCTTTTTTGTGGTTTTAATTTCAAAAACAAAATATAGTTTCCTGATGATAAGAAGGTACTAGTAAAAGCTTTTAGCGCTAATCATTATATACACTGTAATGATCACTCATCTTACTGTAAATAGACTCTATTATAAGCTAAAACCTTACACATAAATACACATAAATAATAAGCTTATTGCCATAGGTTATTTCTTGAGTTATCAAGGACATTTCAACTTTTTCATAAAACACATCATATAAGCTTATAATAGATAAAATTATCTTCATTCTGTAAAACAAGTTGATATCGTAGTAACAGTACTGTACTTTAAACTGTCTATATATGGTATTCTGTAGAAATATTCATTTGTTTTACTGATTTCATTACCTTTTCTATCAGGCTTGGTACATCTCTTAACGAGTCTAAGAGAATCCTTGGCAAACTGCTTACAAGGTTCAAGAGCGTTTGATATCTGGTCCATTTTGCCGTTCAGAGTCTACAAGTCAATATACGAAGGATTAGGTTGTTTCTGTTCAGATATCGAAGGATAAGGAAAGCACTAACAGATTGAAAAGTCCAGTTTTACTTACCAGTTTATTTCCTTTCAAGTGTAGTTTATGATGTCGTGTCACTAAAAGAGGAAGAACAATACGACCCTGATGCATTATGGGGGAAATGATACTGCTGCACACAAAACATGCGGGCTAACACACAGGAAACCCATTAAACATTTCAACTTTTGGTTTCTTGGAGTCTTGCTTTTATTTTATTTTTTCTTTACTCTTCCTTTGCAGTTTTAATCTTATTTTTGCTTTGCTTTGTCCAGCAAAGATCTAAGCGTGATGCCTTCTCAAGGGTAGTAACGAATTACTGGGATCGTGGATATTGGCTTTGATAAAAGACAGAGAGGGAACAAAGTTTGAGGCAAAATAAATATTGATCAAAAAATCAAATTACTATCTTTAATTGCAGGATTAGGGGTCTAAGTTACTAAGAAAAATAGTTGAATAAGACAAGGTAAGGATTCTGGCTTCGACTTGTTAACTGAAAATAAATAATTCTGCTAAAAACGAAATTTTTAGAATTGTTGGCAACTTTCTGACCTTTCCACAGCACCCATGAAGATAACTGGGCTTTCTTTTTCCATTATCATTCAACTTTATTTTTTCTCTCCCAGGCGTGCCAAATAATGAACTGAAACTCCGTCAAACAGTTCTCTCGCCAGCACAGAGCCGCTTTACAACTTTCATCATTTTTATCTTTGATATCAGTCTATTATTTCGAATGTTATGAATTCCAATATATAAGCCCGCGGTAGTCAGTATATTGTTTTATTGTACTACAGAGACAGGTATATTTGATTTTCTTATCGTTCAACACGTGTTATCTTTAAGATACAATGACCTATCGATAGACATGTCGTCGTCACAATAACTGATTCAATCTTTTTCATTTTTCTATACCCCATGTTATAATGTTTGATAGTTTAGCTGTTTGTACAGCAGCTAGCCAAGCAACAATGTTACTGGACTACGAGTTCAGCGCAAGGAGAAAGGGTTATACTTACTAACTGAACGACTTAGTGAGCCGCATATTGGCAGTCAAAAACCGAGTCCCATTTCAATTTCATTATTTTGTTTTATTCTATTTGAAATGGACTAATGGACTGCGTTTAGTTAAAAACCTTAGTGATTACTCTAAGTAATGGAGTATAACTAAAGGCCATAGCTAGCATGCATGGCCTCGGGTATCGATAGCTGAAGCACCTCTGAGAATAAGGACTTAGGGGTAGGACAACAACTTGAAAAGTCAAACAAAGCAAATAACCACTTATAAGTAGTCGCCTTAAATTTACTTCTATAGAAATATAAAGCTTTAACAAAAAAAGTACTATCAGGTTGATCGATTTTGCATGAACTGATCACATAAGACGGCCTTGACATTTTTTGATTACTATTTCTTTATAGATAGTTCAGTTGAACCGCAAAGGATTCAGTTGCACTGATTGTTAGCCAGCTGATGGCGGGACACCCTGCAAAGCAATACTTATTCGTTAGTCTTCTTTTGATAATTTCAACAAGCTGATGAATCAGTAATGCTCGGTATAAACGGAATGAACGACAGAGTTTGCCGAGCCAATTTAGACTCCAGGAGAAGATTCTAACTCAATAAAGATCAATTAACCATGTGTTAAGCCGCAATTCTCGCCTTCAAGTAATGGCTCCACTAACAAAAACTATAGCCAACTGATAGAGTCAACCAAAGAGTTGATCTCACCCTCAACAATAAACCTTAATAATTGTTCTTTGATTCTGTTAACCGTGTTTATACAAATCCAGGTCTTCTAATAAACAAGTGCTTGGTTCTTAGTGATTACTGGAGACACGGAGTCTTGACTTCGAAATTTTTCTATGGTTTTCAGTTGTGATTTAATAATAGTATATCAGTATCACGGATCAATGGGTCCCTAACTCAATTAGAATGGAAACCCCTGTAATCAATTTGCATGGTCTATAACAAATCAATTGGTTTATCAATACACAACACTGAAGATGTGGTCGCTGAACATGAAGGTATAGTACTGTGATTCACCGAGTTGATATCATGCCACATAGTGTTATATGTATAATAGAGTGTTTATGATAACCGAAACCAATCGATATTGCCTGCGCGAGTCAGTCTTATCTTTCTATTACAGTTCTATGTTATTAAATCATAGGAGAAATTATCACCTGGTGAAACTGATCGCAAAGAAATTAGTGGCAAGTGATGTTGCTCTGATAGATTCATTGACTGTTGAATGGTTCGTGACTCAACAATTTTTCATGTTTCCGGCACCCAAAGCGCAAACCATCAACAACGATCCTATGTTTGACACAGTACAAATATTTTGAAAAGACTTTGTACATTTTGGGCCAAAATTTAATGAATATTTCATTACTTGATTGAGCGAGAAAGTGTTTGTTGTAAGTAGTTTAGATAAGTTAATGAAGCAAGTACCGGTAGTAAATGGTATTAATGACCCCGTCTTACCTTGTCCATTTCTGTTTGGACCAGTAGAAAAACCCTGAATTCAAGTCTTCGAAGATAGGTCGATTATAATTACAATTTACAATAATATGGACTTTTTATTTTTGTAAAAATAGAATTGGCTAAGAGAGTTGTTAATTCCCCTAACAAAATGTCAACCCTAAGCACCAAAATGAAGTGGCAATTCTGAAAGATTTCAAATGACAAACACGAACTTATTTTTGTTATCCATCGGAACTTGAAAGAAAAATCGATTTCCTGAAAGGAGGTTTCTTTGTTGCTGGATGAAAATGGAACAAAAGATTTGCTGACACAAGACACATGCGTAAATCCCGCAGTCTACTTCCATTCGTCTAGTCTTAGTTCCTCAGCATGGGATTCGTACCTACAAATAGACGTAAATCAGCCAGTGTGTAAATAAACTCGGCATTTCTTCACAGAGAACAAGGCGATGACGCCTCACTTGTGTACCCTCAAAGGTATACATAGTCTCGTTTTTTTCTTTATTAGCAAATTTGAAAAGCGCTGTTTAATTACTTGTGAGATCTCGCACATTATTGATAGGATTGTTGAGATTTCAAGGTATCACCTCTGACGCATTAGTGATTTACGGCACGTCGGAACAGATTAATCCTCTCACCAATAATGCGCACTTGACCAATTGATAAAATATGACGAGGAAGAGAGACTTTGGAGTTTTAAAAGGATATGATTTGGGTGTATTTTTATGGGCTTTGTCTAACATCCACCAAGAAAACTTCCTTGCATTAAGTTTGCTTGACACTATTAGTGACAGAAATTCAAGTGTTTCTTTTTATTATCTGGCTGGTTGGCTTGGAGACCGTGGAATCATTGAGCCTATAATACTATAGGGCCTGCTAAAGTTGTTCTAAGAAACTTGATTGTTGAAGTTGATGCACAAAAACTAACGACAAGATTTGAAAAACACTTGAGTTGGTGTAGAAATTAGAGGATCCATTGACACGAGCTGTAAATCAAAGAAAAACAAATTGGATTCGTTGTCTTATTGTCTATGAGAGCTGATTGATATTTCTATTCTGCAGTTACAGATACACAATAGTAACTCGAACTGTGGTCGATTAAGCCCTTTCAACACATTATATCTTAATCAATGTTAATAAGGGCGTTATCAGGCTTTTTTAGCCTTTATGCTCCATTCATCTGCTTCATTAACAAAAGATTACTAACTAATTGTAGCTTAGTCTGCCAATCACCATCCAGCATCTTAATTGAATTTGTGTAGGAAGTGTGAATAAGAAGGCAATCGACAAACGACAACTTCTAGATCGGTACTTATCCTGTACTGAGGGATCATCTTTTACTTCAAGGTCTTTTACTAATGGATTAGTAAGGGTTAGTACACTTATATCTCAGCTAAGGTAAACATGCATACATCTTCCTTTGATATTGAAAGTATCCTTCGCAAAGACAAGACAAAGGAAGAAGGAAAAGATCGGAAATCAGCTTTAGCTTCCGAGAGTCCCGCTCTGAACATCAGCAGCAGCAACCGAAGACCGTTACTTCTTCCTCGAGCAGAGCCAATACAATGGAGTGCTTTTCTGTACAACCTGCCATACTCTGGTTTAAGTAGTTGCAATCACTGTGGAGATGAGTCGAGTCATATCTACCCCTCACCGTGGTTACAATATGGACATCACTTCATGCAGTCAGGTAAGTCAGTCAGTCAGAAATGGCGGGAAACTTGTCGCTGTTCGGTGTAAAGTGAATAGCTTTGTGACCCGCCCCTAAACATTCTCTCTACGAAGCGTGTTATGCGACCAAAACGAAGGTTTAACTTCTTGAACACGTACTACGATCGAATTAAGCTGCTCTTTGAAACTTAGGACGAGTTGACTCAAAGATAAGTGTCCAAAAAGCGCCGAAAGTCAAAGACCATAGCTTTGAACGGATCGAGTCAGTACACCTGCCTGTTCCAGGGTGATGATGAGGTGACTTGAGCCAATCAAAGTTAGGCGCGTTTTTAGTCTGCCAAAGCAAAAACGATATTGAAAACTTATTTTGAAAACTAGATTTGTTCAATATAGTGTCAGTAGTGCTGGTTCACATGTACTCATAAACAGAACAACAACAACAGCAGCAGCACGCGCGCTCAATGGAAGGATAAATTTCCATTGAATGGTTAGCCTAATTGTGTTATCATAGCAATGACATCCAATCTTCCCATACCAATATACCAATAATTACTGATTACAAACCAAACTAACATTGACATATTACTCGCTAATTCGACAATTACTCCTAATACGCTGCCAAATTGAATTTGTGTTTGGGAATGGAAGTTGAGATAATTTTATTTGTAGAAGTGATTGAACTATATTCTGTCTACATGGGTGTATTCCATCCTCTATTATCTCGTTAGACACTCTTGTGTTCCTTCTTTTTAACTTTTTTTTGCATTCAATTCGGCAATGAACTAAAAATCCACCGCTAGTATTTCGTAATACCTTATACTAAAAGGACACATGTACACTCACTGATCAGGTTTTATACTAAAAGGACACATGTACACTCACTGATCAGGTTTTATACTAAAAGGACACATGTACACTCACTGATCAGGTTTTATACTAAAAGGACACATGTACACTCACTGATCAGGTTTTATACTAAAAGGACACATGTACACTCACTGATCAGGTTTTATACCAAAAGGACACATGTACACTCACTGATCAGGTTTTATACTAAAAGGACACATGGACACTCACTGATCAGGTTTTATACTAAAAGGACACATGTACACTCACTGATCAGGTTTTATACTAAAAGGACACATGTACACTCACTGATCAGGTTTTATACCAAAAGGACACATGTACACTCACTGATCAGGTTTTATACCAAAAGGACACATGTACACTCACTGATCAGGTTTTATACCAAAAGGACACATGTACACTCACTGATCAGGTTTTATACCAAAAGGACACATGTACACTCACTGATCCGGTTTTTCGCAATACCAAGATGTGCGTGCGTGCGTGTGTGTGACTTTAAGTATTCAAGGTTTAAGTTATATTTTAACGAATTATTCTAAGCATTTAGCAAATATGGAAGATGATCCAACAATAAAGAACTAGTGTGCACATTCCTGCAAAGGATGGTGCTTTATCAGAGTTTGTGAAGTTTCTTCAGTTCAGTTTTTTTGTTTGCAACAAGCATGAAATGAGATCGAGCGAATGCATGCAGCAAGGCTGCTCGTCGCTGAATCGATGACTAAAAGACTTTCAATGGCCAAGTAGTGTAGACTTCCAAACATACCATATATTTCTCAGCTCAATCAATGAGTCAGTCGATGATTTTAATTTGTACGTGATTAAATAACTATAACTATAAAAATAACTATAACTATAAAAATGACGATGAATTTGTTTTGTACCTTGCGATGCGTCTTTAGTCTTTCTGGTTACGGTATCGTTAAGAATACTATCAAACCTGTAATTGTGATTGTCTAAACTTATTACACATAAATGCCTGCTTACCCCGGTAGGGCCTACTCTAGCTGGTAAAAATGCATCTTATAATCCATGTTCCAGAAGTCCATCATAGTCCAGTCTATTTTTCGGTATTAGTTTAGCTTAGGTCATTTGTTATGGTTACCTTGAAGATTTAGGTTTTTATTGACTTACAACATCAAACAACCATTGTCAAGTTTTGACGTTGTCCGGAAGTTTAAGTTTCTTAGAGCACTAATGAAGTTAACAGCTGACAGAAAAACTTACTCGCTGTATGATGTGACGCAATTGATTGAATAAATTCTTGTACCTCACATTCAGATGGTTGTATGATGATGTAATGGTTGTACACATGATGATGTCTTGCATACAGTTACTCACTTATTACTGATGCTCACTGTACCATCAATATTTATATTGACTGTAAAACATGTATCAGTGAAGGCACTGGTTTGGGCCATTTCAATGTGTAATGACTAACTTGTCTCTAATAAATGAAATGTTTTCAGGGTGTTCCCAGCATTATCTTAACGCAACAGGACGCCATCGAAGACCACGAACAGCGTTCTCAAGTCACCAACTGCTTGCTTTAGAAAGACAATTCCAGTTGCATAAATATTTAACACGACCTCAGAGGTACGAGTTGGCAACATCTCTCATGCTGACAGAAACTCAAGTCAAAATATGGTTCCAAAATCGAAGAATGAAATGGAAACGATGTCACAAAAGTTCAACCTTAAAGAAAGATCAAAGAACATGTCGAGAAGAGCTACTTAGTGATGAGGAAACGACGTCACCAAGGCAATGATCACACTGGGCTACCTGTGTTAATGAATTGCAAGACTATGAAGGCATTCTGTAAATATGTTAACTATGTACGGCAAAACAGCAATAACACCGTATAATATCGCGTATTTCAGTCTGACAAATGCAACCTAACGATTTTTCCTAAAAACATTAAAAACGCGTATAAAAAGGGCATAGCTTTGATCAGAACAGACTTGAGTTCCTTTGTACTATCAAGATAACGAGAACACTAGATTAAAATCTGATATAAATTAATTTCTCAATATTTCTAGCTATGCTTTTTGACTGCTAACTTCAGTTCGACTTTAAATGCCACAATAAATAGATTCGGTCCAACTAATGTTGAATACAAAATCAGGGGCTTACTGGTCTTCCTTATTTGCTTCACAATCAATCCAACTAGTTTTTTTCTGACCCGCGATCTGATTTAAAGAAGTCAAATAAGGATTCAGTTCGGGATTAATTTTATTGATTGTTTAAGCGGGACCATCAGTTCTTCCAGACATCGAGTGCTGAAGCTTTCGGCCCCAACACCGCCCCGCTATCCCGGGAAGAATTACACTGATCAGGAAGCTCGGCCTAAGCCTAAGGGAGAGTCACGTAATCTATTCTAAAATGTTACATTGTAAACTTTATAAACATATTCGTACTATTTAGACTGTACTATTACTTTATAAAGGGTGGCATGGGTGGAGTAATGGTCTACCGCTCGCCTCTCACCGCTGAGGTCTGGGTTCGAGCCCCTGGCTCAGACTGGATCATATGTGAGTTGAGTTTGTTTGATGTGTTGTTCTCTCCTGTGCTACGAGGGTTTTCTCCGGGTACTCCATTTCCTCCCTCCGTAAAAATCAACATGTGAGTTGAGTTGTATGCATAGAATATATAATGTAGAGGTAGTGTGTGTGAGTGACAGTGGACCAAATTGGAAACCAGTATTAGGTTGAATTTGTATCCCACTATAAAAAAAAAGTGATTGATTGATTGATTGATTGATTGATTGATTGATTGATGGATGGATTGATTGATTGATTGATTACTATCATGATAACTCCCGGTTCAGTCAAAATCATACACTGAGGCCCACAGCATCTCAGTATATACTGTGAAGGATCAATCCAACTAAGGCAGGACTAATTGTTCACCGACCTACAATCAGAACTGTGCTTAGAGCAGTTTTCGTACGCGCGTATGAGTGGGAAACATACGGTTAAGGCGCGCATAAGAAACATTCATCAGTGATCGAGTTTGATATGTATACTGAACTAAAATCGATGCATACATCCTCTGGGCTTTCATTCAGTCAAAGCACGCTTTGGATTTTTTACTTATTTAAGCATTCATTTATTATTGTTTGAAAAGCCTTTCTAATTAACAATTAGTCCTCGAGTCCGAACGGTCTACGAGTCAATAGCCCATGAGGCCGAAGGCCGAATAGGCTATTGACTCGTAGGCCATGAGGGCGAGAGGTCTAATTGTTTTAGTAAAAACCTACTAATCGGTCCAATAAAAGGATGCAAAAAGTTTTGGATTTTGCTTTAAATATATATTTTTTGGTTTTCAAAACCGGCGCTTTTCGCTACTAGAGGTCTATCACTAATAGACCCCTAGTAGCTCAGCCAATCACAGGGCTCGATTGGTGATAGACCATTAGTAGGTTTTTTCTAAAACAAATTTGTTCTAGATTATGATCAGCTGATTAATAGAACAAAGGTATGCAAATAACAGTTTGCGCATGCGCAATTCACAAACTCTTGACTCAAGTAGGTTTGCGCATGCGCACTTACAACAACTAAAACTGAACCTTTCGAAGAAAAAATTGGGGTAAATACTCGACAAAAGTACGTGATGATACTTTTAGAGTTTAAAAAACTGGAAAAGAACTGCGCTCAAACAGCTCAGGCTGGGCCTGCGTGCATCAGCTAGCTACATCTTTTTTTGAGAAGAATAAACACTTAATATATTGAAAGAACAGTAGGCAGAGCAGAAAAACCGTTTTTGGTCTCTCGTTATAAGGAGAGCTATACGTTTTTAAGCTCAATGCTTTGTTAACACGCTTTTTTGGGGCCAAAGAATAGTATCAAATACGACCAAAATTTAGTGAATGAACTGCTTAGAGATATAAAGCCTTGTACTTTGGGAGAGGTGATATTTTGGTCAGCAGAAAACTGACTTTTCCGTAAATATCTCCAAGAAGCTTTACTCTAATTCAACAGCATTTTGTCACAAGTTTGGAGCAACAGTGACACAAATGAAACGCTTAAAGTTTTTGGTGTATCACTGCCAATTGAATAAAAAAAATCGTGAAAATAGCAGCCTTTTTTCTGCCTGCCACTGAACAACGCTAAGTTCACTCTTTGCTCTAGGTTTACCACCTTTCGCTCTAAAAAGCGTTCCGACAATATCCCGATTAGCTTCCGACGAGTATATCGTATAGACGGGCTAGAGAAGAACGACTTGCGTGAAGAATATTGTAGAACTAGTAAAATGATTCAATTAGATAATAATTAGCGAGATTTGCCGCAATTCAGGAACTTTCTTATTTTATGTCGGTGATATTTCTGATGTACCGTTGTGTTTTAAGCATTTTCAAGAGTCAATTTGGCTGTTTAGTAAGGAGACCGGAAAATATCGCTAAAAATTAAATGCCATTAACCTAAACTTATTAAAAGCAAATGTATCCTTTGAGAATTCCCGCTGGAAAGCGATTTGTTGGGCACTTATGAACTGAAGGCAACACTTTACTCTTGGACACCCTGGCGATACATCCATCATAATCTGCATGGTTGGTATAAACACTAGTTAGCTTGTTATATTTACACGCATTTCACCATTAACTATAACTGTTGGCTTATTTTCATAACTGTAGTTCATGCCTTGTTAAGCAGGCACGTCAAGGAAAGCTGAACGGTGCCATTAAAGCAAGAGGACAAGATAAATGACTAAATGAGACAATAAATGATGAGTGAAATAGCCGTCATTTCTTCTCTTAAAGCCTCATTACGGACGTTTATTATCATGAAAGAACACCTTTACATCATTCACAAATATAAAACAGCCCTAACTACATGAAAAGTTGGAGAACTTCGATTGTTTTTAGCTTATCGAGTATCTGTAAACAATTGGAAAAAGATAAAGACGTTTCGTTTGTCGAAAACAATTCAAGGGAACTAAAGAGTTATTCCACCGAGTGGTCGGTATTCGTTCCCTCAGAACTAACTCTTTTCGCCGTCTCATTTGCCGGTTCAGTTGTGAACGTCTTGCACCGGTTATGGGATCGCATTTTTTTGTGAAGAGCAGTAATGCATGTATACATGTCATGAGTGAGCTAAAAGACAGGATGTTTTCAATGGGACCAAGTGCCCCAGGGTTTATATAACTTCAATTATAAAATTGTACGTTTAAAAACAATTTTTATTTGACACCAATAAACCGGTAATTGCAAAACGATTGAGCATTTGCTACACGCATTTCTAAAAAGCTTTGACGACCAACGCTTAACTAGAATTTGTTGTTCTAGATAATTCTAAATTATCCCGCGTGAAAAAGGAAAGCTCGGTATACCATTTTATAGTAAGATAACTATCTCCAGCTTTTCACAGTCCATTCTTTCTTTCCTATTCACAATATCTTGTCTTGTTGTTGGCCAATCATAATCATAATCTGCAGATGTAGTTCTGTTCATTAGCATATATATGGTTTAATTCTTCTATTATCGCCGTAATGTATTGATCAGTATTACAACAAAGAACTCAACTCCACACAAACTAATTATATTTTTCTCTTAGAAACAGTTTTGAGATACATAAAGAGTGAAGTTCAAGACATTTTCTCGTTAATGTCCCGGTATTTTGTGATATTGCCGGCATTGAATGGATTACTAAATGTTGCGGGTGTTAAATGTAAATATACTTGAGTTGAACACACGAGGACCATTTTAAGTGAATTTGATAATTTCTTTGCCGGAATAAACTAGCTACATTAAATGAGTGACTGTATATTGTTTTCAAGGAAGGAAATCTCTTTTTAATGGGTTTAAAAGGCAGGTGAAAGTCCTAATGAATCTCATCCCACTCAATGTATCGTTGCTTTTGTTTTATAGGCGTGATAACGATTTAAAACAGCCTAGTTAAAAACACGTTAACTAACTTATCAAATACTAGCAGTTAAAAGGAACTTGTTGGATATCTCATGCACTCTTTGGTAAAAGTCTGTAAGTAGTTTTGTTAATGTACAAACACAGTGATGGTCACAGCACCAAAGCTGGGCTTTTAACATGGTCTTAGTAATCAATGGGGTGTCATATCAGAAAGAAAAGAAGCGACTTTAGATCATTTTATTCTACTCTTGCATTAGCAACTTTATCTAAGCCACCCACTTTAGTCTCTCATAACACCTACTCTTTTCACAGTATGTTTTAGAAATATTTTGTTTTTATATTTTTAAACCTTTTTGAGTTTCTTTCACTGCAGCACTTTTTCTAAAGTGCCGACCTGAAAAGTAATCACGATCTGCACTCAACATACTGATTAAAAAGCAGGTTAACTGAGTTATCTTGAAATCTCAGTACGGATACCCGCTACACAGCAGATGTAATCAAGTTACTTTTATATCACTTTAAATGCGGTACTCCTGAAAGAAATCCACAATTCATCGACACGGTTGAGTCGTTTCGTTTTGTTCCACGGTAAGTTCACTTTCTGTTTTCTTCTTCCGTTCTGTTTTATCTTGACTGACAAAGTAAAGATGGTTATCACAGATCAAGGAATCCTTATCTGATTCAATGTTCCCATAAGCTAAACTTTAATGATCATAATAACGATAATATACCTCGGGAATTGCACACGAGTCCATGAACTGATTTGTCCAGCTCTCATTATACAAATTACCAGACTAAAATGACTCAGTTACGTTGATGCTTAAATATCTATACAAATAAACGTGCTATCTAAATAGTTGGCTTATTAAAGTTCAGTTACAACTACGAATAGTTATTTTTCTACTTTATATTCAGCAAAATAATAAGTGACAGTTAAGTCCTTAGGAAAAAATGAAGCCACTTATAAAAATGTGTGCCATCTTTTATGGGGGGAAAGGCATAAAGAAATAAAATCACATGTTGCAAAGTGAAGAAATTGCAAGAAAGTGAAATAAGAAATAGCAATCGTAAAGCTAACCTACCATCTTGATTGATATGGTAATGAAAGCCACTGCACTGAATTCAGTGATTTCATATATGTTTTGGGGCCAATTCATTAATTGACTTAAGAGAGTTTATTTGTATCGATTCTACACCTGTAGCGTGATGCGGCGTGTGGATGGGCCTGTAGATCCCTCTATCTTGTGAATCTAATTCAACCACTCCCAACTCACATAATCTATGCAGCATACTTCACTGTAAATACTTTGACTGAATCGTACCATGATTAAATAAATATATGCTTGTTTTGTATTCGAAATATATCAAAATAAATCAGAAAAAAAGCGGTCCAAAGGAGTTCAACTGATCAATTAGCGTATCGTTGTGAATCTGATGGATGTGCATATATGCCTGCGGGTCAGCTTTAGATCAGTTAAGATTGAAAGGTGTAAAAACAGCTGAAAGATAAACTAGTAAAACCTGACGAACGGGTTTGCAAAAAATGGCACATTATCCCAAATAACGATCGAAGTGAAGGTTTCATTTTAGATTCCATAGCAGACGTCAAAACGGCTCAAGACAAATGAAAATAACGTGAAATTGATTCCAAACCGACTGAAGGAAATACACAACCGGATTTTCAGATTTGTGATTAGAATTGATCATAGGCAGTAATTAATGATTTTGATGGAAGGCATTGCTAGAGGGCGTGAAGAAAATGCTATTATTATTGACAACATAACTGTTCAGTCTAGTGTTTAATAGATTAAAGGTGAAACAAACGGTGGCCCGGCAAATGAAAAACCTTCAATCCTTAGAATTCACTTGAAATCTTATTTATTTTGAATGAATTCTTAAGTTCCGGTTTAAAGCAGTTGATCAGTTCTGGATGGATTGGTGATATATATTGCCGAATGATTAGTCTTTGTGGCTGGCGTATTAGTCATAAACAGAAAGCACGACTGACACTCTGCTTAATTCACACGGACTGGTTCATAATTGCTTCAATGGTGGTTTTCCAAAAAACCAAATTACGAATATTAAAGAATAAAAATACACAAAGGCTTGAGTCGCGATTGAATTGAATTGAATTGCTCTTCAAATCATTGAATAACTAACTGCCTGTAATACCCCGGCCACTCTGCCAAAAGAGTCTCAGTGTACCGCCTGAACATTCATTCTCCGATCCATAAACGATAATTCTACGAAGCAGCTTTTCAGGTGATAGCATTGTTACAAATATTAGCTATTTAAGAAAATTCAAAGGACATGATTCAATTCATCATGTTTTGATTCATCAATGTGGAAAGAATACGTACTTAATTTTTCATCCTGCATGGATCATTCTGGCCAATGTGATCAATGCTATCAAAGTCGCATCTTGGCGACAAATTGTTTAGCTAGTGATTGTTAATTCGTTCTATAATTTGTCTAGTTTAGTAAGGCTATTAAATTGGTGATGGTAGGAGATGGAAAAACCAACATTATGGAATATCACTTAAATACTATGCAAAACTGAGAGGTTCAATAAACAAACCTGTACACGATCGTTGTCACATTCAGTCAATCAAACCTTTATTAGTCAATCATTAATGTTGTTGAATGTTCATACACCTTAATATGACATGAAATAACTTTAAAACGTGTTTCAAATACTCAAAAAACAAAGCAGGCTGTCTTCATCAATGATGATGTGAGTTTACTCACGTACGATTATCGATATTGATTCATGCTCATGAAATGTGAGTTGAAAATAATCTCCAACAATTTGCTATTTTGGAATTATATATAATGAAACCAACGAACAAAAGAACGACTATCTTTTAGTCAAAAAAATATCGCTTTTTCGATTTTGTATCATCAATTCCCTGCCTCGAGGTGTTTGATAGTTTATCGTTATATATATATGTATATTCTCAAGTCTAAGAGCAATCGGCATGATCGATCAGAAATTCGTGGACTGTGAAATATTGTTGCTGTACTTCACCAATTGAAGTTAATGGTTATTGGTGTTTGCTAAACGTTGAATAAGTATCAAAAGCTCCGCTAAATTGCTTGGAAAGACGACATTTCCGCTAGAGCGAATTTTGTACACAAGAACTCATTACTTGTCGATTGGTTCAAAACAATTAATATGATATTTTAAGACGGACTCAGAATAGAAAAGAAAAAAAAAATGAAGCATACTAAAAACGGCCCAAGTGGCTCTCGACCCAATGCCTGGTGCTGTTAATACTCAAGCGGTCGGCTTCAGTTATTGCTGTACCAGTTTTTGGTTTGGTTTATACTAGATATAAGTAGTTCTAGGGAATTGAATGGGAAAAGCCTAGAAGATTAAATTGTAATGTTTTTATATTATATTTACAACATATAATATTGTATATAAATATAAATATATATTATATATTTAAACCTTGGTTGATTCCATTAACCTTGTTTGATTTGATTTCCCCTTAATTTTCATAGTTTCGGTTGAGTAGTGTTTATTTTTGCCTGTAGTTGATCGCTATTGCATGCGTTAAACCAAATGAATTTGGCGTTGAAGCGTTATTTGCTATCACAAATGGACCGAGATAATTGTTATAGAGTGAAGTAAATAATAGATTCAGGGTAAATTAGGGTAATTTTCCCTCCGACGGATCCCGATGGCATTGAATGCTCTATTGATCTTGAGGACATCTGTACCATCTGGCAGAAATGCGCCAATCAATAGACGAGAGCAGCTGGGTGAATGGGCCAATCACAGCCAAGAAACAAGACCGAACGAGAGCAAAACGTTAAATCAACAATATCTCTACTGTATCTGTTTTTCTTTCACGGAGCTCCATCTCAAATAAGATATCTCGGAAAAACCCGAATTAGCATCAGAAGAGTTTTAAACAATACTAACAAACCCCATGCTAGCTTGCTGGCACTATGAACCATAGCTTGAACATCGATACAACAAAGGGGGTTTTAACCCAGGGGGTTTGGATGTTGGGATTTCGCATTCTAAACGAAAAGGTGATAAGATTTTAATAAACTGTCGTGAGTGGTTGGTTGAATATATGACGCTATCCATTTAGCTTATGAGAACCAGTGATCAGCCAATCGGCTGGCACCGGAAAAAACCTAACTAATAACACTTAGGAATGAAACGTAGCTGAAATAATAAATGACAAGTATTGTTTTTGTCTCGTACGATAATGAAGCTGCATTGATGGAATCATCACCCATAATATAAAGCACTCAGTCTGACCTCAATATAAACAGCGCATTACTGGTTTGTTTTTCAGTCCTACAAGTCGACGCCCATAACCTAAGCCTCTCCTAGTAGCTCTCCTAAGACAGATGGTAAGAATAGGTACTACAGCAATGCAGAGCCCCTCTTTCATGGTTGATTCATTAATCTCCAAGAAAACCACAGAAGTTGCGCAAAATGCTGAAAAAGATGCTGAACATTCACATGGAGATCGCAAGTCGGCATTTTCCTCGCAGTTACCAAAGAGAGAGTTCTCTACCACAGTCTGTAACTGTCAACCTTGTCAACAACCACTACCTGGTTTTACTGCCATTAGCCAGCAAGTTTCGAGCCCTCCAAGATTTATGACTCTTCAGTCGATGGCTGGCGTTAGTGTCCCTACACCCGTCTATTTACCAAAAAGTAAGTCAGCTTGTCAATGTTGTTCCATTCAGTATTTCTATCCGCATAAACTTTGCACAATTCATTTTCAAAGTTTGTTGGATTTTTTTAATCGAATATGCGGTCAAACGGCTAAGTGATAAAAGTTTATTGCTACACTCTTTAGATACTAATGTCTTATGATTTTGCTTATTCAATTGTGTTAAGTACGTTAAGAACCCTTTTTCATTAGGATCAGTACTGGTTCTCCTGATTATTAATAGATGGAGACGAATATGGAATTATAGTACTGATTTGTGCTGTTAGATTTGCTTGTATGTGCTATTCTTACTGACTAAGCGACGAGAAACGATCATTATTATGGACGACTAGTATTACAAGTGATTGGTTTAATAGCCTATTTATTAACGTATCAATTTGTAAATATTGCAAACAAAGAAATTTGAGTTGAGAGAAAACTAAACTAGATCTATAATGATCGGATAGCAGATCGTGCTCTTTAGTTCTTCATGTTTGCCCGGCACACTTTTTGCCGTTTTATCCAAAAACTGATTCAGATTTGTTATTCTGCTCCGTCGAAGGGTATGCTTTCCATCCCTTTTTTAATTTTTCTAAAAACAGAAGAAAAAAGAACAAAGAACAAAATTTGTTTGGTTGTTTAATCATCTGATAAGTGTGATGGAACTTGCTTTACGATTCAGTTTAGTTTTTATTTAATTTAGTTTTTACGACGAAATAAAACTGAATCACAAGGAGTTCTTTTCCCGCGGACACCGCAGTTTGCGAAACTGAAACGATAAACATATAACCGCATCGAATTGAATGATTCCGTTTGGTTTCATCGAAAAAGAGGGTAGTTTGTTGTTTGTAGTAACGTTTGCCTGTACTATATCGAATAAACGGCCAAACTCGACATGATCATCTGTAATGAGAATATAGTTTCGATATATTTAAGATACATGTCTTCGACCTTAGGGATAATTACGAACTACGGTAGTATCAAGTTTTGGGTCGTTCATTGTCGTCATGTTGCCAAATGAACTGATTTATCGTTTTCAAGTCTTGTACATGAACAACATCCCAGCACTACCAACATGATAGGCCCTGAGGATCATCATATCGACAGGTTAACAAAGTTCAACGTTTAAATAATTGTGTAATTCATCTTGTTAATTTTTATGTGTTAAAACAACACAGTCACTGTCAACTGTTAGAAACGTAAAAAGAGTTAAGATCAAATTCAATTTCTCAGTTAAGTTAGCCGTGCATTGGTAAATCTGAAAAAAGCTATAAGCTTACCGATGTATCTTTAGTACAACTGCCTGAGTTTAGTGAGTAGTGATAAGGATCGTTAGAGGGTTTTCACCGGGTTTTATCTAAATCAATCTGTAAGTAATGTCGGTTGGTGTTAAACGAAAGGCCCGTTCATTTATTATCATAGCAATTTACCACAAGCAATCGAGTTTACTGCTTTCAGCTGATTCTTGGTCCGGCGGCACAAAGCTATCAGAATCTGAATATTGTTATTTACTGCTTTTGAAAGACCAGACTTTAGTCTTTTTATTTCGATATGAAAATTGATTATTATATGAAAGAATAAGTAATTAAGAAAGCGAAAGACAAGGCAAGGGCGAGCGATTAAAAGGTGCTCACAATTTAGTGTTTCTACCATGTTGATCAACAATGCTCGCCTTCCTTCGTTTTCTCACACATCCACTACCTTTTATTAATACAGTTTTATATATTGTTTATGGGCTAGCAATTAGCCAACTTTATTGCCATTAACTGGCGGCTGAATTTGTCAAAATGTATCGTAAGAATGAGACAAATGGCTAGGTTTTATAGGGAAAACTGGTTATGATCGGAAAATTTGCAATTGATCGCTATTGATCAGAATAAAAATGATGAAATTTCCCCCCTAAACTTTTGCAGTAAATTCATCTTCTGTTAATTAAGTATGCGATGCTGAAAAAAAGATGACAAATTTTTTTTTTTTTTCCTCTTTTTTTCTTTTTTTCTTAAAGAAAGAAAGAACTTAACAAGACAGTCGGCTAATCGACGCTGGCTGGTCGATGAACAAAACTGAAAAGCTCAGTCCGATGAAGATTCAAGTGAATATGTCTTCATGTTGATTTGGCGATTTGTCGATAATTTGTTAGAAGTTTGTTTCCGCCTTGGATTAATTGCAAATTGTAAAACGTCGTAAACAAGAGAATTACTTTACAATGGTTAAGAGTCGATCGGTGGTGTAGAGGATATGTTCATCAGTTGGGAATTAACCCAGCAGCGGGTAATTATTTTTTAGTTTTAATTCCGCCATTGAAAAAGATAATAAAAACAGGTAAAAAAAATTCTTGCTCACCGTCAGCAAAGAGTATCACTGATATTTCACTTGTTTCATATCTAGACTGATTCATACAAGTCAAATATATCCAGTATTCTAATTGTCCAGTGACAGCATATGACAGTTTTCCCAGTTATACAATTTCGTTTTCTTTTCTATGTTGCTAATTATCTTAAATACAAACTAATTATGTAATTGACGCTTCTCTGTTTAAGGTCCACAAAGAAGGAAACGAAAGGAAAATAAACCCAGAAGACAAAGAACAACATTTACTAGCGAACAAACGCTAAAGCTTGAACTGGAGTTTCATCAGAACGAATATATCACTCGCTCACGACGGTTTGAACTCGCTGCATGTCTAAGCCTCACTGAAACACAAGTGAAAATATGGTTCCAGAATCGAAGAGCAAAAGACAAGCGTCTGGAGAAAGCACAAATGGAACAGCAAGTTAGACTAGCAAACTACACTAACACCATGGGATACCCAGGTTCCTACTTGAACTATTATTCGCCTCATTATTTCAAAAATGCCCCAACTATTCATTCTCCTTCTGTTAGTATTAGCCAGAGGATATCTTAGAATTATACCGGTTCAAACAGAGAATTGACAATCTGCATGGTTTTGGTACATTATAATTAGTTTTCTCTAGATTAGAGAACATGATTCATTTCATGTTGCTAGATGTGTTGGCCTAAAGCTGCATCCCTTCTACTTTACCAACAATCCAAATTGATAGTAATGTTTGGACTAGTTAATTGCAACATTTGACACACCATTTAGTCTTCACTATCTCCTTCCCGTACGCCAGTCAGTCGGATGATGGGATATTTGAAAGAAGGCAAGGCACTGAGCCGGGTAGTTTATGCCATCAGAACCTTTAGCTGTTGTAAAATATTTCTACGCCAACTAATATTGTAAATAGCTGATAATTGTTCATCGTACTTAGTGCATACATAGGATTGTTCTTGTACTAGCTCATACATCGTGTGATCAAATATATGTACTGACATAAGAAATAAATTGCCCATCACACGACGCGACGTTTCGACTGCTCATGCACGTTATACTGCGCGCTAGACAGACAGACAGACGGACAGTTCCATCATGCGGCGATGTTAAAGAATGAGATGTATGACTCACTAGTATCAACCTCCTGCCTGGATGGTTGATACTACTTTTCTATGAAAAACTGACATATTTTCATGATTCTCTTTGCCACCAGGCGGGAAATACAAAAATACGAAAATACAACCTATGAACCTTGTTGTTGTTTTTGTTACTAATTTATTATTAGTTAAGTGCTTTACTTATTGATGACATAACTAGCTTCTTTCCAATACTAACTACTGGAACTTTTTCAGGTTTTAAAATATGCCTCACCTTTAATGAGATATTTCAGTAGTAATAATGGGTGAAACGAGGAGAATCAGTAATGTCAAATTAGGATTACGTTGTACCTGGTCTACCTGGTGCAGCAGAAATGGCATAAAGTTGAACCACCTATCGGTCGCCAGGTCATGATACATATTATTTCAACAGTCAACATTGGTACGACACCCACGAACAATACTGTGCGCCTTAGTTATAGTACGCGCAATGTCGACAATGGTATTAGCGTTACCATGGTGATGACAACCATGGGTGTTACCAATAGTAACTTGCTGTTACAAAAACGACTCAGAAGTTTTAATACATCTGATTGTACAGTTAGATGTACATTGATGTTAGTGTATACATAAACTGAGACTGAATAAAATCAAGTATTTGTATTTAGTCTAAAGTCCGAATGATATTTATAAACATATTGAACGAAACACCTGCGGAAGGGAAACAAGAGAATTGGGCATTTAATTTAAAACTAATTCTACTAGCCTCAGGCCATTTTCATTGAGTGCACACGGTAATAAAAAAACAAGTATTTTATCATTAACAAAACAATATCTTTAACTTCTTTATTGACCACGGGGTGTTCCCGGTTCTCTACAATCACTCTTCACACTTTTTCATCACCGCACTATATGTTTGTGCATTTTCTATCTATCTGTATTTTGGTTCATTTTTTGTTCCTTGTTATTTTGCAGCGGCAATGAAAATGTTTCATTTCACTGATGATGATGAGTCGTTAGGGTCAGGGTTATATATCAGTGTATTTGAATGACAGGCTTCAATTGTTATTCCTTAGTTACTAATACTAGTTTTTTTATTTACGATGAGTTGTAACATCCTAATTAACTAACACACAAAAGAAACCCCACGAGCCACAATAGTACCTGTAAGCAATACAATTGTCAAGTCAGCTCGATCCTTTGAAAAGACGCGTTAACTGAAACAGGACAGGTTATACATACATATGAGTTGAGCGGATTTCAAAAATGACCAGAAGACTGATCTTTATCGTAACTCCCATATTACCTTATAGACCATCATATTTTATCAATACCCTGAAACAACCGGCCCTGGGCTGATCAATGTTAGGGCACGGCGTAACAACTCTTAAGTTTATACGTATTTTCCGGGTCCAACTGCTCACTAAAATCGCCAAAATAAAGCGAAAAGTTTTCTCAATGAACTAACCTCCACCTGAAACAATTAGAACGTTGGACAAAAAATCTTCTCATGAAGAAAAAGTAAGAAAAATCTCCATAGCACTGCTTCTCGTTTTGGACCCGGCAGTCGTTTTTCATGCGATTGACATCACACTTAAAAGCTCTATAGAAAAACAAGGGGGGAAACCTCGAATAAAGGATAGACCCAAAAACTCTACTCGCATGTGATTTGGAGTTCAGGAATCGAACCCGAGGTGAGCGGCGAGTGAACTACCGCTTGTTACTCCACCATTGATTCCAATGACAGAAACTTTATTTGGGCTGCCTGTGGCAAGGCCAGCCTTATTTTACCACGTTATGGGTTACCTGTGTTGCCATAAATATTTACATTGGTAGACCTGCTGTTGAAGGGTTGCCGTCGAGCGGTTGTGTCTGCTTAAAAAAATACATTTTACTGGATCGAAAATATCAACGATTCAAACTTAGCTTTTAAAATGGCTTCCTCAAATGAAAGATTGATACTGATTGCAGTTGATGGCAGCGAACACAGTTATCGTTCATTTGATTGTAAGTACACTTAAATATGGGAATCGAAGCTGTTCAAATTTCGACGGCCGTGTCGATGTTTGTTTAGAATATAGGCACAAAAACATTGTACGATGGTAAACAATAACAGTTGTATCTACAGACATAATTCTACCAGTCTTCTAGGTATTCATAGCCCTAATTTTATCGTCTATTTTTGCTAGCTTTGCAACAGCCCACCTTTTCTTACTTCGAGTTGATAACATGAAGATAACATCACAAACATTTCATACTTCTTTATAAAATTCAATAAAATAATATTCTTGGTTTTCTACACAAATAATTTGCCAATGGAGCAGGTATTTTCTGAAGTAAGACTGAATTCTAAACATTGTGTTTTCAATATCATGTCAAGTTTTTCTTGACCATGTATGCTCGAGAGGTTTTGCATTTTAATTTTTAATGAGCAATTGCAACTCTTTATATTTGTGCTTTTCTTCATCAAGAGAATAACATTGTATGCATGAAACATTATTAGCTACTGCTAATTTGTTCTGAATTATAACAGCAATGGAAAAATAGAAAACAAGACATATTTTAGCATCAGTTTAGCACTATCTAATAATAATAACAATAATTAATAATAATAATAACAATAATTATTATTCAGAGCACAATACAGTTGTCTCTTTTGCTCTTACGACAGTATAAACAACAGCAACAAAAAATATAATAAATAAGATAAAGATGAGAAAATATATGATAAATATCTACTGCTTTTATGTACACTAAATACTTACAGTGTTTACTAAATACCTGGTTTTCTTGATAATGAAGGGTATTTAAAGAACATGCACCAAGAAGGCACCACTGTTGGAATACTTCATGTTCATGATATGTCCAATGTGATTGTCAAGATACCATGTAAGTAATGCCATGCAGCTTTTCCAAAATCATACCAGTCACCTGTGGTATAATATACCATGTAAGTAATGCCATGCAGCTTTTCCAAAATCATACCAGTCACCTGCATGTGGTATATTGTTTATAGGCAGGTCTGTTAGAGACAAAAAATAGCAAAGATTGTGCACTTTGATGTACAAGGTAGCACAAAAACTTGGCACAAATATTCCTTGGGGCATATACTAAACAGATTTAGGGGTGGGTGCCAAAAAACACTCTCAATTAGTGATTACATCAAATTTTATATGAAACGAAACACTTTCCTTCAAGTTTTAACTCTAACATGGAAGAGTTGTTTAAAAAAGTCAGAATGGCATTTACATTTTATTGATATCACTTTTTGTAGCAGAGATATCAGGAGTTTTCCAAATATGCAAACTAGCAAATGATGACTTAATCAGTCATAAAATGATGTATATATCAGATTCTGTAGAAATAAGAATCAAATGATCCACTATCTGACCATAGGAGATAATTCTTACAGCCATTTCTTCGACAATGCTATAATTAGAAAGAAGTATTTTGTACTTTTATTTAAAATAGCTGTCTGGGCACAAATTTCTTTCAGTTGTAAGTATTTAAGACTTTGCTCATGTGTCTGTTTTAAAAAGTACATTCATTTAATCATGTAAAGTTTTAGTCACTTTGTCTTATTTTTACAGAGAAATTCTTTATTATATGTTTTGTAAACTGACTCTGTTTAGCCAATGACGTCATCAGTTACTAATTTGCATATTTGGAAAACTTTTGATATATCACTGCAACAAAAAGAGATATCAAAAAACTGTAAATGCCATTCTGACTTTCTTAAACAGCACTTCCATGTTAGCACTAAAACTTGAAGAAATTCTTTTTGTTTCATATAAATTTTGATAAAGTTTATCCATCTAGTAGACAGTGTGGCGTGCCTCCCCCTACCACCATTTTTTGGCATGGTATGCCTCAACGGACATTTGTGCCAAGTTTTGTGCTTGTACTTTTTGCTAACAGACCTGACTATTATTAGAAACACTTACATATATTAAGCATATTTCATACAACAGTAGACAATGATTATTTAGCTTCGTTTTTCTTTTCATAGAGATCAAATATATTTTTGGATATTCTGCCAACAATTCTAATTAGCATTACTGTTTATTTTAAAAGAAATCTGACTGAAAAAAAAAAAAGCAAAGCATGTTTTCTTTTCATTTTCAGTGGGATCAGATCTCCCAACAGATGCTATAGAAAAAATCCTCCAAAACAGTTGGGAAAAAGTTGATAATCTTATTGACAAGTACAAGAAAAAATGTGAGGAATTCAAGGTATGTATTATAAATAACGTCATCATGCATGCACAAATGACCATAGATAATAATGATAATTGTGTTTAATTCATACCTGTCCTGCAGGTCAAATATGTTGTATTTGTGGAAACGTCTGGAAAACCAGGTGAGGTGATCTGCAAGATAGCCAAGGACAAGAATGCGCAGATGATTGTCTTGGGTTCCAGAGGACTGGGAACTATCCGCAGGACTCTTCTGGGGAGTGTTAGTCACTATGTGGTACATCATGCAGATATTCCTGTTACAGTTATTCCACCAATATCTCACTGATATTTGAAAAGCATTGTGTACATGCATGCAAAGTACATCTAGGAGGCAGGAATATTAAAAAGGAAAATAAGTTGTATATGACATTACGGTATGCCTATTAATTAATCATGAACCTCTCTTGCCCATATTGAATCTAAAGTAATATTATATCATATTTTCTATAAAGAGAAATAATTAGCTGGAATCAACTTTGATGAACTATTTTGCCTCATTAGTGGTTTTTTTTTTGAGGGGGGGGGGGGGGGGAGCTCCAGATTACAGGCCGCATTTTATTGAATTATATATACCAAAATCTAACAAATTGTCACATATTTAGGTTACACTTATATATAACATTTTCTCGAGTGCAGCGTGTAAACACATAAAAAGCATTCTTTTTGTTTCCAGATAGCACCAAATAGTACAAATTAAAACACTATATTTATTCTCAGTACTTTTTCATGGGTTTATTTTGTGCACTCTATAAAAAGTAAAGTTTATCAATTCATTAGGTTTGTTAAATTATATATGATGAAAAACTAGTAAATTACTAATACTGGTATAAGATATATCGACTGAGTTTTATGAAGTCATAAGTAAGTAAATGTTGTACATATTATTAATAATACTTTATTGTTCAACCTTATTAAAACTATCAAATAATTAATTTCTGTTATTAATTTGGAGTAATACTTGCATTGGCTGCATGTTCACAGGCAAATATATTGATAAGTACAGCAATCATTCCAACTGATCACATGCATTTAGGTACTGAAGATACAGAAAATTTGTACTACTGCTAAGCCAAGGTCAACTAGGAACTGTGTCAGACATATAACACTATGAGACCCTAGCATGAATCTTTCTGAAAATTTCAGAAAATTTGTTGTCTGGGAATAGCTGTTCCAATATTCCCTCAGCAAGAACATAAACTATCCTCTTGTTGAAGCTTGAGTACTGAAATGTGTCAAAAACTCTAAAAAAACAAAAGAATCAAAAAGTCAACAATGTCAATTCTTGTGAGTACCTGCAATTTGTTATGTGAACATGATAGTATACAATGGGAGGTTTTGTTTTTGTTGTAACCTCAAACATTTTATTAATTATGTACCTGCATACACCATCCATTGTTACATCTGCACCAAGAAATCTTCTAAGTTCCTCTGAAAAAGATATAAAAAAAACAGACTCGAGTCAATCAAAATGTTAATTTTAATTTATACATTTTGTCCCATCATCTGCTTTCTTTCCAGCCTGCTTCCAATACTGGTCAACACGGGACCAGACCATGATGGAATGATTGGCTTATCACCAGACTATGATGAAATGATTGACAAGCGACTAGGCTATGATGACATGATTGAAAAGCAACCAGACTATGATGACACCATTGACAAGCAACCAGACTGTGATGACACGATTGACTCATGACCACACTATGATGAAACGATGGACTCACGACCAGACTATGATGACACGATTGACAAGCAACCAGACTATGATGACACGGTCCACATGCAACCAGACTATGATGACATGATGGACTCACAACCAGACTATGATGACACAATGGACTCACAACCAGACTATGATGACACAATGGACTCACAACCAGACTATGATGACACAATGGACTCACAACCAGACTATGATGACACAGTTGACACACAACCAGACTATGATGACATGATTGGCTCACGACCAGACTGTGATGACATGATTGACACACGACCAGACTATGATAACACAGGTGATGAGCAACCAGACTATGATGACTTGATTGGCTCACGACCAGACTGTGATGACATGATTGACACACGACCAGACTATGATGACACAGTTGACACACGACCAGACTATGATGACACAGTTGACACACAACCAGACTATGATGACATGATTGGCTCACAACCAGACTGTGATGACATGATTGACACACGACCAGACTATGATAACACAGGTGATGAGCAACCAGACTATGATGACATGGTCCACTTGCAACCAGACTATGATGACATGGTCGATGAGCGACCAGACAATGATAACATGGTCTACTTGTGACCAAACAATGATAGCACGGTCGATGAGCGACCAGACTATGATAACATGGTCGATGAGCGACCAGACAATGACGTTTGATGAGCGACCAGACTATGATGACATGGTCAATAAGCAACCAGTCAATGTTGACATGGTCCACGTGTGACCAGACTATGATGACACATAGATCACAGACTATGGATGTCCGACTATCCAAATTTTAGACCTCCTCGATCCAGGCAGACTGCATGTATCTGCTATGTTTGGAATCGGTGTATACAAGTTGTGCAATCATATTTTACAGACAACCGTGTCTTTAATATTTCAGTTTAGCCTTGTATATTAAGTATTATCTATCTTCAAACAAAATGAACCACTCCTTTTGTAACTGATATTATAAATATACTTATTTATTCAAAATGAAAATTGTGCTCATTGTCCTAACCTGGAATAGAACCAAACATTTTTGTTTTGCTAGCAACCCTTGTTCTCATTTTTACGTCTGTTTTTCTGTCTGAACGTGGTTCAGCCAAATCTCCTCCAGGCCAAAAAGAATCCCTGCACACAACAAATTTTACATATTTAGTACTGATGCAAGGAAAAGTGTCGTAATCAGTGGTTGTAGGGCTTTCAATAAATCTGTCTATGTTTGGTAGTAAATTTCTCAACTAAACTGATAAAACTCAGTATTGCAGGATATTAGTGATAGGATTCTATTCTATTCTATCTATTTTTAGTTTTCTTTCGCCTTTTTATGTTATATAACATTTTCCATCCCTCGATCTCCCTAATATATCATCATTAGCTCAGTAGTCTTATTATCAAAGCCGTACCAATCAAATCACCAACCTGAGCATTTTGACGTATTCTGCTATCTGCCCAGATGATGTCATGTCATCCACAGATTCAACTATTTTTCTGATAAATGAAAGAACATAATTTAATCAAAGCTAAAAAAAATCAAATAAATTATAGTTAATACTTAGAAAGAGCCAATTTTTGAAATTTCCAATGAATTATTTTGAGAAATATTCTGTGGACCACCCGGCTAATGAATTTGACTAAGAAACGCCAAGTGTTGGTGTAACATGCAGCAAGATGTTCTGCAGCTTCCATTACTTCTCCTCTAGAGGTAAGTTTGCAATCATTCCAAAGACAGTAACACTTGACATGACCACCATGCATGCATATGGGAGAGAAAAAAACAAACACTGAGACTGAACAAACCGGTTTATACGATCTCCATAGGTTGTCTTTATGATCTGCCTTAGAAATACAATGATACGTCTACGCAGCCACAGATTTCTGAAAAACGAAAATGTAATTACTAGGTTTTTATAAGTCAAATCAAACCTTGCATGGAAATCCCTAGCAATTAACCAGACAAGGTGTCACATGCGCCATTACTTTAAAACCTTACACAGCAGGTCAAACTGGAGGAAAGACTTTGTGCGCATGCCTTTGTAGAATATATATGTACCATAATTTTGAGTTCCCGGCAGAATGTTTAACATACCTGTCCTTTAAATCAAAAATTTCATCCATAAGAAGCAAAAGCACTCGTAGAGCAATATTATCATCATCCTAACATATCAAAATAAATACGTTAGCAAGGGGCCAAAAGAAATAAAATTAATACAACCTTTGATCACTGGCTTTCTTCCTATACATGATGCCGCATCATGGTTCTTCTACCACACATGCATGTTTTAATTATCTTCATAGTTTTTTTTGGGAAAAAAGCTAAAACTAATCTCTACTTACCTCAAAATCAATGTCTGCACAAAACTGCTCGGAATCATCTTTGAAATCTCGACTTCCTCCGGGCTACAAATCAAATGATAAATGAAATAATTAATAAAGAGTGAAAGGACCACCAAACATCCATGTATAACCACTCATATCAAACCGTTATTCCTACTAGCCTGGTCCCCAGCCTATACTCATTGTCAGCTCTCCAAAATCCAAAATAGCGGGTGCTTCATAGCTAACACATGCACATAGCCTGGCTATTTCTTTACAAAACTGTTTCTAACTGTTTCTCTTGAAAAATCCCCCTTCAAATGGTGTACGTATTGACCACAGACCCTTCAAATGGTGTACGTATTGACCATAGACCCTTCAAATGGTGTACGTATTGACCATAGACCCTTCAAATGGTGTACGTATTGACCATAGACCCTTCAAATGGTGTACATATTGACCATAGACCCTTCAAATGGTGTACGCATTGACCATAGACCCTTCAAATGGTGTATGTGTTGACCATAGACCCTTCAAATGGTGTATGTATTGACCATAGACCCTTCAATTCACCGAAATCGAGGATTTAGCCAGACTTCTTGTCGAGAGGCACATTCATGACGTCATGCCGAACCAGCAAATAAAGTATGCTGGGGAAAATGCTAAATGCACATTGACAAAGTTTCTACGGAAGACAGGAAATCTATAATCAAACCATGTTAATTTGATAGGTTGTGTAGAGGGGACAAAGTTCCTCAGTGAGACAGGACTCCTATTATCAAACCATATTGATATGATGGGTGTGTAGAGGGGACAAAGTTCCTCAGTGAGACAGGACTCCTATTATCATACCATATTGATATGATGGGTGTGTAGAGGGGACAAAGTTCCTCAGTGAGACAGGACTCCTATTATCAAACCATTTTGATATGATGGGTGTGTAGAGGGGACACTGTTCCTCAGTGAGACAGGACTCCTATTATCAAACCATATTGATATGATGGGTGTGTAGAGGGGACAAAGTTCCTCAGTGAGACAGGACTCCTATTATCATACCATATTGATATGATGGGTGTGTAGAGGGGACAAAGTTCCTCAGTGAGACAGGACTCCTATTATCATACCATATTGATATGATGGGTGTGTAGAGGGGACAAAGTTCCTTCTTGAGTATGACTCAAACAATATTGATAGAGCGGTTTCTGTATGAGTTTGAAACGATACAGCAACTTCGTAGCCCTATCTTTCCTTATCAGTAAATAAGCGTTGCGATTTGATGAATTAGTGGAAGACAAAGGGAAGCCATTTCAATGTTACTGCATGTCGTACATGGTGCTGTAAGTCAGTACCACATGTTTCCCAAACATAAACTTGTCTATGTTGGGTTGCATAGAGGGGTACAAGGTTCATACCTAAAATCATGTGTGTGTGTGTGTGTGAAAATACTAAATTAGAGATGATTCTTTTGCAGCCTAATGCGTTATGTACAATTAATTACTCATAAATTTACCTTATTAGTAAACATTTTTTGCATTCCTCCTGATAGTCCTAGAGGCACAGTCTTGATGGCGTGTGAGACATTGTGTACTGAGTGGCGAAGATTGTGCACCTAGTTATAAAAAGTATCATAAATACATGAACCAGTGCCATCTATCTTAATATGACATGTATTTATTTGTAAACTTTGCCACATGGGTAGGATAACCCCACAGAGCAGAAGTCGACTACTATACGGGGAACCAAAGAATGTCATCAAGCCTCTTGAAGAAGATCTCTTGACCAGACACAAAAGCCTGTTCTCGAGTCTGGTTTTTGATCATCAATGCTGGTTTATCTGACCCATTTTCCCAATGAACAACTTCTAGCAAGAGGCGATAAAGTCTGGGACTGGGAATTAAATTTATCGAAGACATGATATTTTATTTGAATATAGTTTCCTCCGACAATAATTAATTATTAATATAAATAGCGTTTTTCTATACTGGGAAATTCCTAATCTGTCCTCTATAATTTTTCATCATTAATTTAAAATAAAACTTTTGCTTCAGCTTTACTCAAATTAAGATATTATTCGAGAGAAGAGACAATTGAAATCCATTGTCTTTTCAAGAATGATTGTCAAATATGGATACTTATTTTAGGAATAACATTGAAACAATTAAGGGATTAATTTTACATTCTTTACTTCTCCCGTTGTCATGGATGCGACATTCTTGGGTTATGGAAGGTGTCTTTGTCAGTCTCGTTACCATGGATGCGACATTCTTGGGATATTGAAGTTTCTTTTTGGCAATCCCATTGACATGGATGCAACATTCTTAGGATATTGAAAAATTTCGTTTTGGTAATCTTATTGCCATGGATGCGACATTCTTGGGTTGAAAGTTTCATTTTGGCAATCCTGTGGCAATGGACGCGACATTCTTGGGATATCGAAAGTTTTATTTTGGCAATCCCATTGCCATGGATGCGACATTCTTGGGGTATTGAAAGTTTTTTTTTTGTAGGGGTATTACAGGCCCTCTCGGTCTGTGGGCGGATGGCGAAGCAGCCACTAGAATCCCAGAATCATTGGAGTTAGAGAGCCTCTGGAACCCAGGGTACATTTTTGGGTTACTGGTCCCAGGTCCAAGCACGTGACATGACTCCCGCAGGATTGGAAATGAGAAAGGTTGACTTGAAGTCTAATGACAGATATGGTCCCAAAGGCTTATGAGTTATTAATCAGTTTTTAAGCAGTAGTTCAATGGCCCCTTGCAGCACGTCGGAATGCAGCTCAATTTGGAGGAGAAAACAATAGGTTCCAATTCTCAGGAGATTAAAATTCTTTTCTTTAGCCCTCCAAATCGAGCTGCTCTGACGTCACGTGCAAGGGGTCTATAACCTCACAGATCGTGTTTTATCAGAACAGACATCTACCTCTAGACTTAAACATGGATATATAGATATAATCTATAATGAGCTTAAAACAATTGAACAGAAAACAAATTATATTCAATCTTACCTTTCGAGCGAACTGTCCTTTCTCACGTGCGTATTTACCAATTTCCAGAAAATTAGCAACAATCTCGAATAAACCAGAATAACGTTCCAAGAGATCTGTTGACAGTATTGCCTTTGAACCAAAGAAAATAACCCGATAAATTCGGAACACGACTGCTGCCCTGCTAAATTTGTTTAGTTTATATTAAAGCATAGCCTTTTTCTTTTGTGTCCTATCGGTACGTGTACGTTTATAATATCCTCGAAAAGCCACATCCTATTGAAGACAAACGTGCGCACGCGTGCTTATATAAGGACTGGCACAACACGAGTCAGAGAAGTGTTTGGTATAGTCTGTTCAGCCTACATTCTGCTTTTTTACCTGAATGTAAGCATCGAGTGCAGCACGTCGTTTCTCCAGGAAGTCTTTGTCCATGTTACGGAAAGTTCGTTTACCAGGAAGAAGTAGTTCCGTTATAGTCCCAAACTGTAATTAACAATAAAAGTCCACCATGTTAAACGGAAGGTCAAACGATAACAGTTTGCCACAACTAAGCACTACCAACAATGCAGTGCAACAAACTGTAGTACGAAGGCAAGTTTCTTACACATACCTTGTCTTTGATTCGCACGTGAAGATCATCAAAGTCGCTGTATCTTCGATAGACTGACCAAGAGTTTGTCCCATCTTGAGTGGCACGAAACACAGAAATAACATAGACTGCATAGGACTTGCCGACATCTTTGCACATACCTATTTTCATCAATAAAAAAATCTTCATTAGTTTCCACCACTTGTTTGTCTGTCTGTCCACGATAGCAATTCTCACCGATTTGACCAATGCTTGCGGTTAAGCGAAGATCATCATCTGATGTCCAAAGTTTATCGCTATGTCCCACATCCTACAATTGATTACGAGCTATAATCAATAAAATATACAATGCCCTGATAAGGATGGTAACTGACTGATACCGACCTCTTGTAAGTCTGATAGACTTTCTGCTATACTTCTTGTTTCAAAGTCTACAGGAATAAAAATAAACAAAGTATCTTCATGCTGTCATTGTTATTGCTAGGCACGCTGCTGAGAGGTAATGAAAAGCCAAGACCTGCGACCAGGAAACGAGATATTACGGAATTTGAGGAAGAAAAATGAAAGGGACATTACTTATTTATTTCATGCGATTTCGGAGTGTCTGTGTATCTTACCCTCATCATTTACAGAGCTTCCATCACCATCCTCTAATAGTTCAATAAAAGTTAAATGATTGAATTAGATATATTTGAAGAAGACCTATAAATAGATATTTGACCGCTTTCGCACTAATTAGAGACACGTTTCGCTCACACACACTACCACTAACTTCAATATTCTATCCACACAACACTCACTCACATGTTGATAGTTTTACTCACACACACTACCACTACATTCAATATTCTATTCACACAACACTCACTCACATGTTGATAGTTTTACGGAGGGAGGAAACCCGGGGGGGGGGGGGGGGGGACTCCGGCCGGAAAAGGGCGGGGGTGCTCGTCGGAAATTTAAAAAATGACCCCTAAAAGATACCTGAGTCCTACAAAGGTGGGCATGGCAACAAGATATTTTTACCCCTAAGAGATACCAGCTAAAATTGGACAAATTTATAGTTATTTTGTATTTTTAATAGTCCCAAAGACGTAAACTGATGGAATTTCAATGTATTCGATGAGTGAGTTACACGTTTATAATTGGACATAATTATACGATTAAAGTCAATTAAAATTGTCTTTGCTGCTATTATTCTTATTTAATATCTTATTATCTTTGAAAACACCCTAAACGATACCAAACCCCTGATTTTGACCCCTAAAAGATACGACGAGCACCCCCGCCCTACGATATAAAGGAGTCTCCCCACCCCCCCCTCCCCCCCGGGGAGGAAACCGGAGAATCCGAAAATAACACATCAAGCAAACTCAATTCACATATGTAGTTCGCAGGGCTCCAACTACCCTGGATTCCAGAGGGGCTTGTCTTTTATAGGGAGTCACAAAGTCGACGAGAAACGAGTCGCAAAGCGACAAGAGTCGAGGAGCGGAGCGACATAATAGTCTCGTCTCTCCGCTCCTCATGCACAGAGACAAGGAACCTCTGGCACCCAGGGTAGGCTCGAACCAGTGACCCGAACCACAGTGGTTAAAGCCCAGGTTAAAGCCCAGGATCGAAATGAAATTTGAAATTTGATTTTGAAGGAGGGAGGAAATCGGGAGAACCCTTTGAAGCATTAGCCATTCAGAGGTCGAGGAACCGGCGGACTGGGAATGAGTGTAGAAATATTAATCTGATGTAAGAAGGATTTACCTGATTTCTCCTTCAAGATATCAAGGTCCAAAAGACACCTAAAGTGATAAAATGGAAGTAGGCAAAAGTAGGGATACTTATAAGTACAACGATTTTGAAAAATGAGAACATTGTATTCAGTTTAGTCCCTTGCATACCTCATATATGCTTGACTGTTTAAAAATGCACCGTAAAACTGGTCTTGACCAAGCAGCTCATACACCTAGTTCAAAAACAAAAAAACCCAAACATTTAGTGAAAGTCGGCACATACCATAGCAATTGTATCAGTTTTCAAGAGCAGAAGATACGACATTCACACTAGTCTGGTTCACTCTATCGTGCTATACTATACGCACACAGCCTAAATTTGCCAAAAGACTGCCTCAGCATTCAAAATTTTTTACTGCTTATTTTGGTGTTATAATAGGAAAATTTGTCAAACAAAAGATTGTGTAATAGGGCTTGATAACTAGATATCTGGTAAGCCGCCATTGGGTGAATATGAAGCGGGATAAAGACCACCAGTGAACAAAAGAAACTGACTCAATGATGATATAAGCCCTGTAATGTACGGCAACATGTGTGTTTTTATACATTCAAGTCATCAATTATTTGGTTAGTTATCGTATGGGCGTTTAAAACATTTCCCCTAGAACCTAGCCTCGTCCCCAAGTTACTCTTCTCGCTGTTCGGCATGACGTCATGAATGTGCTTTTCGACGGGTAGTCTGGCTAAATCCTCGATTTCAGTAAATCAAGCGGTCTATGGTCATTACGTACACGATAAAGACAGTTTTGAATAGAAATATATGCGATTCATCTATTTTGGAAGATAATTCCGAGCCTCTTGCCAGGCTATGTGCATGTGTTAGCTCTGCAGCATCCGCAATGTTGGATTTGGGAGAGCTGACAATGAGTAGGCTGGGGACGAGGTTACCCCAGAACCCAATCAGTTATTCCAAAAGACAAACCACTAATTGTGCTTCATCAAAACAGTCAGCTGATGGTTCCTCTTGTATTACACGTTTCTGCATCTTTTTGAGTTGATCTTTCGACAGCTGTACTTTTGGGTTTGCCTAAAGTTCAGATTGTTATGGACAATAAAATAGAAAAGTTCTCAAAGGTGCGGTAATACTGGCTCTTAAAAAGTGCAACTTGTCACGACAACAAGTTGCAAAGGGGTAGAGACAGAATGCTTCTACTTATTGCAGTAGCAAAACAATGATTTACTCTACAACTCGTACGTCATTAATGAACATCCTTCGTAATACTCCACCACGTGACATCCTACGACACCAATGAGCACCCTTCGTAATACTCCACCACGTGACATCCTACGACACCAATGAGCACCCTTCGTAATACTTCACCACGTGACATCCTACAACACCAATGAATACCCTTCGTAATACTCCACCACGTGACATCCTACGACACCAATGAATACCCTTCGTAATACTCCACCATGTGACATCCTACGACACCAATGAATACCCTTCGTAATACTCCACGACGTGACATCGTACGACACCAATGAACACCCTTCGTAATACTCCACCACGTGACATTCTACGACACCAATGAGCACCCTTCGTAATACTCCACCACGTGACATTCTACGACACCAATGAATACCCTTCGTAATACTCCACCACATGACATTCTACGACACCAATGAGCACCCTTCGTAATACTCCACCACGTGACATTCTACGACACCAATGAATACCCTTCGTAATACTCCACCACGTGACATTCTACGACACCAATGAGCACCCTTCGTAATACTCCACCACGTGACATCCTACGACACCAATGAACACCCTTCGTAATACTCCACCACGTGACATCCTACGACACCAATGAACACCCTTCGTAATACCTTACCATGTGACACTCTACGACACCAATGAACACACTATGTCATTAATTCAAAGTACCAGGAACGCTCAACACTTGATGTTCGACCAACATTAAATTGTACTATAAAATTTACCTTTTCAGATAAATATTGATCAAAGATACTTCTAGCTGCAGCACGAAGATTGGATAGTTCAGTCAACACCTGTTGTATAAGAGCAAACGATTTTAATCAGAGTAAAACGTACGAGTATTATCAGCGAATTAATCAAACATACTTTTTTCGTTGGTGAAGAAGAAGTGCTCTTCTGCATATTTTCATCGTGAAGATGTTTTTCCATTCTTACTGACAGCTGTTGTTCGGCTGTCACACGATATCCCTGTCAGAGAAAAAAAGGAAACTTAAAGACGTAGTAAAAAGTTTGAAACGATACAGACGTTTCGGACGTTAGTCCTTCGTTAGAGTAAAAGTACGACAAGTACGTTATGCAGTTATCCAAACAACTCCATGCAAACGTCCCACCAATGTATAGGTAAGTCATTCACGTTCATGATCATCGTTTAGTAAGTACAGCCAGGTAACTCCATTACCTTACAGTACACACACACTAGCTCCAAGTATCTTAAAGTAGAATGAATATTTAGTGATCATAAACTTATCATCAGCCTTACCTCCACAGCCAACCAAAAGTAAAGGTATACCTGACCATTCACGCTCGTAATAAATTCTAAAATAGATGAGTAAACCACTATCAAATCAGATGTGAGAACATCTAAAAGTATATTATTTCGATTGTAGGGCGTGATTGCCAGATGGATGTTTAAGCTTTCGATGCCAGATCGAATTGGAATTTAGTACGGAATTTTTACGGAGGGAAGAAAACTGGAGTAAAGCCCACGAAGCACAGTAGAGAACGCAAAAGCAATTCTACAGTACTCACATATATTTACGGCGCACACCACGTGTGCTTCTTCCCCACCCCCACCCCCTCCCCCTCCCCCCGTATCTAGAGTCAGAATCGTCCTTGGTTGTTTTATGAGGGTAGCACTTAATAACCAGTGAATAACAAACCAGTGGCCCACGTTCCACGATCGAATTGGAATTTAGAAGTTTATTTTTGCGGAAGGAGGAAAACCGGAGAACCCAGAGAAAAACCCTTGAAACACAGGAGAGAACAAACTACAAACTCTTCTCCGGAAATTGAACCCGGTACGCCCTCCTTACTTCCCAAGTATAAACAAACCAATAGATTATTCCAATTCGTGCACTGTGACAGGCTAAGATACTAGTGGTCTTTTTTCATAGTACATGGTAGGAACATTTGGCGACGATTTTCGAAAAAACACGGTACTGGTTTGTTTATGATAATGTTTATAGTAATGAGCTGTCAACTGTTAGAATAGACCCTTTGTTCCCAACTCGTGAGTTAGCATTAGTACATCTTTTACATTGTACAATAAGATTTGGCTTTTAGAGGATGTTGCATTGGATACCACAATTTACTCTTGAAGGATATATAACAGTCAATACATAGACTTACCTATGAAGTATGATAGTGCTGTATTGTTGTCAAGTATTACTTGCAGAGGTAGTATAGGTATTGGTTGGCTTGGCACAAGTAACTGCTCAGGTTCCTCTTGGCTTGCCTTTAACATTGTCAGAAATTGAAATAAGAATAACTAATTATATTAACACTTATTTACATTAAAGCAATGAAACATTATCTGATAGTGAAAGTGTAATTATATTAAAGTCAAATAAACACTATTCAGAGACCTCTAAATAATAACGTATTAGTCTAATATCTATTTCACTCTAAATACTAGGTTATGGGTAAAGGCATGTAATCAATAGGTTATTTGGAATCTGCAGGCATGTTATCTGTTTTGTTGATCATTGATAGGGCAGGACAGCACCAAATCTTTTCCTTATGATGACAAACTTTGATAGCCAACTATATATCCTATCCTATATTTGGACTTATATAATTATAATACAATCTGCACTTCTAGCCATATTACACAACATATCTATATTACCATTGGTACATCAGGCAACTCTCCTTCCCCACATTCTATTGATTGTATTTTCGCATCACATAGTTTCTGAACAAACAAAAGGCTGCTAAGCTGCTGACGAACAGCTGCATCTGCAGCATCTGGAACAAATGAAATATAATAGACTTACAAACATCACTATCCATGTAAAGTATAACATGAATTAACCCATTATCTACCATAAATATGAATTATCATATATATCTGCAGTCATGTAGGAAAATCACAAACCTGACGTCTCAGAGTCATGTGCTCGAAGCTTGGCAATCTCTACATTCACTTTATCTTTGGTAGCTTGAACATCTTCAATGGTACACAAACCTTCACTGGAAACAATATCATAATTATATATAAAAATAAAGTTGAAAGTGAATATAACAGAATATAACAGGGAGTCTCCCCATCATTTGTTAAAACATTGAGGATACAAACAGATATGACTAAGGCACATTGAAAAATGACCAATGGACTAATGGATGGATGGGTGGGTGGGTGGGTTAATGGATGGATGGGTGGGTGGATTAATGGATGGATGGGTGGGTGGGTGGATTAATGGATGGATGGGTGGGTGGATTAATGGATGGATGGGTGGGTGGATTAATGGATGGATGGGTAGATGGATTAATGGATGGATGGGTGGGTGGATTAATGGATGGATGGGTGGGTGGATTAATGGATGGATGGGTGGATGGATTAATGGATGGATGGGTAGATGGATTAATGGATGGATGGGTAAATGGATTAATGGATGGATGGGTAGATGGATTAATGGATGGATGGATGGATGTATGGATGGATGGATGGATTGGCAGATGGATTAATGGATGGATTGATGGGTGGGTGGGTTAATGGATGGATGGGTGGGTGGATTAATGGATGGGTGTATGGATGGATTGGTAGATGGATTATTGGATTGATGGGTGGGTGGATTAATGGATGGATGGGTGGGTGGGTGGATGGATGGATGGATGGATGAATGGATGGATGGATGGATGGATGGATGGATGGATGGATGGATGGGTAGAAGGATTAATGAATGGATGGATGGTAAGTGGATGGATGGTAAGTGGATGGATGGATGAAAGGATGGATGGGTAGAAGGATTAATGGATTGATGGGTGGGTGGATTAATGGATGGATGGATGGATGGATGGATGGATGGATGGATGGATGGATGGATGGATGGATGGATGGATGGATGGATGGATGGATGGATGGATGGATGGGTAGAAGGATTAATGAATGGATGGATGGATGGTAAGTGGATGGATGGATGGATAGATGGATGGGTAGAAGGATTAATGAATGGATGGATGGATGGATAGATGGTAAGTGGATGGATGGATGGATGGATGGATGGATGGATGGATGGATGGATGGATGGATGGATGGATGGATGGATGGATGGATGGATGGATGGATGGATGGATGGATGGATGGATGGATGGATGGATGGATGGATGGATGGGTAGAAGGATTAATGAATGGATGGATGGATGGTAAGTGGATGGATGGATGAAAGGATGGATGGGTAGAAGGATTAATAAATGGATGGATGGATGGTAAGTGGATGGATGGCTTACCTTATCACGGTCAGAAAAGCCTCTCTTGTAAATGCCGAGTCTTTACACTAAAAAGTGAATGCCAAATGAATGGTTTATACTAAAATAACCAAAAGTTAGATCTAATGTAGATTTTTTTAGTTAAACAGCATATGACCTTAACCTATGGAATTTCCCATATAGAAAACAGTTAATATCAGTATTATAAACTGACTTAGAAATTAATGTAATATTTTTAGTGGGGGGTTAAAAAAGGAAATTCAGCTGTTAATACACAACTAGTATATATTATAGCCAATGCAACATCTACCAGGAATTTTTTGTTCTGTTTAAAAACTGGGTTTTAAGCATTTTAGTGTATAAAAGGAATTTTGAAAAAATATTGCTCCCCTCCCCCCCAACATACTACATCTCTAATAAAGAAATAAGGAACACAATCTTTTTGAAGATTATTTCCATTCATCCCCTTGGCAAACTACTAAATCTGCAATAATAGTATTACATTGTATACTTCATTATATGGGTCATGTCTTTTACTAACATATAAACATATTGTCAATAGTATTCACATCAATGATATCTAAACAAATTACTTGATTAGCACAGTATGTATACTGGATCCTACACAGTCTGAACTACATGGAATACATATAAAGGATCCAAAATACATGCTTACCAGCCACACTAAGGTCTGATTAATATAATCAGGATCGCATATTGTCTTCACAGATGGTAAGAGAACAGTTGTTGCTATAAGCTCCTGAAAAAACAATCAATATTTAATATAATTTAATATAATAATACATGTAACTTGTCTATAATTAAGATGTAATCACACTCCTGAGTATACAAAAACAAGTTTTAAATCCCTGAGTTGCTGCAACAACAGTCAACTGGCCATGGGTGTCAATCAACCCATGAAATAAATAATTAACCTACCAAGTTGTAACTTTTTGAAATTTATTATATTAAATGAGTCTTACCCTAAACAAATATCTAAATGGCTTGTTGTGAAAATCTTCTGGTGGCAGCAAGAGGTACAGCAGCATTTCACTAATGTCACACAGATATTCTAGAAACAATATTCAATAAACATTACTGGAGAATGATATATTTAAAAATTGTAAACAGTACAATGGTTAAAATACCTTTTTCACTATTCTCAGATAAACAAATCTTTTTCCTGCAGATGCCTCCCTCCATCTCTGATTCCACTTGAAAGAACAATGTTTCGATATTCTGTGATGTATCATCACCTAAGAAGAATATCATGATTCACCTTAATTTGATTAATTTTGAATTTATCCTGATGCTTATAAAATACCTTATACAGTCTTTATATTCATAATAATATATAGTTTAATTTACAGAGTAAATGTAATAAGTAAATAAAATGTTAGGGCATGTACTCACACTATGCAACTAGTACTGCATGACAACAAGTTGTGCTTCTATATGACTCAACAACCCAGATGTGTAGAGTCAGAGCAAAGTACAGTATGTGGCTCTAAATGTAAACACCTTTTGCACTCAGTGTTATTTCTCGTCAACAAATAATATGATTATTCTGAACCTTTTTCATAAATTAGTTATACACATCAGCTAACATATAATAAAGTTTTGTTGCACTTATTATAGAAACTTTATGGAATATGTTTTTTCATATGATGTCCGTTGGTGGCTCTAATTGTAAACAGGTGGTTCTAATTGTAAACACTTTCTGGTTATTAGATTTTAATGACTAGAATGTGTATTTAATGGCTTTAATCTGCAATTTCCAGCCTCAAAAATTCAATGTATAGGTTTCAAGTTGTGTTAAGACAATATTTTACTGTTCATTTTATTACAGTAAGTCGCTGACGCAGAATTGCTGACGTAGCAATTTTTGTGGTAAACACATAAAAAATTACACAAGCACTTGAACTTCAAAACTTTACCTAAGCACAGTAACTGTAGTATTTTTGCTATCATATCTCAAGAGCTACATATGAACTGAAGTGGCTTGTTTAAACCTTCACTGAACACTGCGAACAGAGAAGTGTTTACAATTAGATGCACATTAAAAAAATGTGTAATTTTCACTCACATGGAGACGCGTTCATTTTAAACACCAACTCAATTATTATTTACAAAACACAAGTTCTGTCCTTTGGCTTATAGCTCATATAAAAACAAGTCCTACTATTGCGATTTTAGAGTGAAAATATATGACTTTTCTTACCCATTACCTTAAAGGTACGCTTAAAATATGAATTTGTAAACAACAGCTGTCAGCTTACCTTGAATCTGAATTGAATTTTGGCACGTATGGAATGTGAGGATGCCCAAAACAGCATGGAATGATTGACAAGTAATCAATATTCTATTGGGCAAAAACTTTTTCGTAAATCTCAAATTTACGGTATAAAAACAAAACATTAATGGAAAAGTGTTTACAATTAGAACCACACAATTATTAGAGCCACATACTGTACCAGGAAGTTAATTGACCACGCAAAACAAATCAGTACATACATGTACCTTCTGTCTTTATAGCTTTATCTAGTCTTTCCTTCGCTAATCGGTATATCTTTAAGTGATTGGTGATATCATCAACAAAACGGGTTGTCAAGAAATTAACCCACTCTACATCCTTAGACCTATAAGATACATTATTAGAATCAAGTCAAGATAAAGATATCAGTGGTTAGGGTAAGGGTCAGTGAAGGTGTTGGTCAAGTGAAAAATGCAATGGATTGTATGAAAAAAAGGCAAATTCATAATTTAGAAGAGTGAGTGCCCAGCGATGCTAATCACTTGAGACATGTATTTTATGACAAGCCAACACTTGTTGGTTGACAATTGGCTGATTGTTGGCAAATGTTTGTAAATGAACTTTTTTTAAAACCTTGCACAATTATTTACGTCTCTATCATTGCAAGCCCACCATTCGTCTCCCTTCGATGCAAAGGCCCAGCTATCTTTCAAGATGGTGCAAGGGAACTGTAAAGGAGATTATAGTTAGGTAGAGCACAAAAACTAACCCTAACTTTAACTTTTATTACCTGTTTGCAAAAGCAATCAAGGCACGTTGGAGGGTTTGTCTCAAGTCATACAAAAACTCCTCATCATTACTTATGGTGTAGTACCAGCTATGAACATAGTCACGGAAAAAATATTGAAGAACCTATAGTTAAAAAAAGTAAATTAAATATTACTTCTTGAAAGATTCACAGTATACCGATACCATAAAAAGTCTAAATACGAAAAACCAATGAGGGTTTACAAACAAAGTATATAATAAATGAATAAATCATTAACCTCTTGTAATGGTTCATCAATTATGCTTGAACCTGTAAGTCGTTTATCCATCTTATAGGATTTCCTACTGGATTCCCAAACCTCTTTCAATATTTTCTCTAGGCCTTGTTCTGGAAGCTCTAGATTGGTATTAGCTGCTTTCCTTATTCTTTCCACTGATCTTATGTAGCCAAGATACCCAAGGACACATAAAAACCTAGAACAAAATGTCATGGTAAAATTAAACTATACAACCCCCAAACACCACACCATTAGGCTACCGTTAGCCTACCGACAACCTACCAACACTCTACCGATATCTGCCTGGAAGCCACCAACAACAACCTACCGTCACTTTTTCAACATATCTTATTATAAACCACCGACAATCTACCGTCACTTCTTTGCAAACTACCATCATTTTTTTATAGTTTACTATTACCAAATGTCACATTATTATCATATCATCATTATATTAATTCTAACTACAACTTATGCATGATCTTTATCATGATTATATACTATTAGGTACATAGTATTCCAGCTTCAAATGTATAACTATAGTGACATAGCAAGGGGGCAGCATGTTACCATCCCAGAGTGACACAGGCCTTACAAGGAACAATCCATAGCATGCCCACCTGAGATATTTAGTTGGAAATGAGGTCAATATGGTCATTCCAAGTGTTAAGAGAGGGTTGGATCAAGCATGAAACCAAGATTAAACTGATAAACTCTACTTAAGATCTTATTGTAAGCCGTAACACAAAAATTGGTAGCTCTGGCAAGCCTTTGATGTGTTTCTACAAGCATTATGTTGGTTTTGCAGTAGTCAAGGAAAAGAAACTTATTGTCAAGCCAGCTTATAATGCTATTGATGTCTCCAGATAAACAAGATTGAATCTCTAGAATGGAGCTACAGCTGTACTGCTGAAAAAAAGCAAAGTGTCATCAGCATACAGCTGGATGTCAAAGTTCTGGACTTCAAATGACAGATCATAATATACAGTACACTATGAATAATATACACTATGAAAAGTAGTGGGCCCAATGTCGAACCCTGGGGGATGCCAAACTGAATAGACCGCAGGTCAGAAACAACCCCATTTACATAATTTGAGTCCATGAATCCATAGAGAGAACAGTTTATTTAGCATGATGTCGTGGTCCAAGGTTTCAAGGCCTTGGAAAGGTCTAAGAAAACCATTCCAGTTAGTTGACCTTTTTCCTGGCATATTGTGGAGCAGTTTGTTATTGACATCGATCTGTAAGGCAGAAGCTGATGGAGTGCAGAGGTCAATAGCTGGACTAATAGATAGATAGGAGCCGGTTATCCTTGAGATATGAGTAAACCATGCTGTCAACATTTTCTACCCTACAGTACAAGCTATCACATGATATCCTAGAGTAGTGCTGCTGAAGCCTGCTGTCAGAGAAGTAAATATACTGTACACTACTGTCTCACTGTACATGTATGTGAAAGGGATCTACTTTAATCAGATGATATGTGATCTGTACAATTAACAATTAGACCCACAGCCCAAATGGTCTACAAGTCAATAGGTCATAGACCATGAGGGCAGGAGGTCTAATTATTGTTTTAGTATGAACCAACTAATCGGTCAAATAAATGATTGTTTCTGAAATTACAATAATTGTTTTTGCTATTGTTTCGGCTTTCAAAACCGGTTTTTTTCTCTGATTGGCTGAGCTACTAGTGATCTATCACGAAAAGACCACTAGTAGCTCAGCCATTCAAAGTGCAGGATTTGTGATAGACCATTAGTAGGTTTATACCAATTATGCTTATATATGCACTGTGTGCTTACCCAACAGAAAAAAGCAAGACATATACTATGAACATAAAACTCCAGAACATCCCAAACGTAGAAAGGGAAAGCCCAACCACCAAAGCACTCCAGCCAGCCAAGTACACCTACGAACAAAAGTGAAATAAAGGCTTATCTCCAGCCACAGGTAAAATATGCATACGTTCATGGATAACTATCATAAATCAAACATCTAACTTACATGGTTAACGTCTAATGACATTCTGAAATTGCCAAATTACGAAGTTAATCCCTGAGAAAAAGAGAAACACATGATATACAATCGATATTATATAGGATAAGCTTACAACTTGATATTTGAAGAAATGAGCTGAGGAAAACATGGAAGAGTGAAACTGGGAACGACTTTACAGAGGAGTGGGGAGAAACTTGTTGCTATGGTTACTTTGAGGACTCTTTGGTCCAAAATGGCGGTCGCTCAAAGTAGACGAGTCGTTTCTGAGACTTTTGGGGGTTTAGTTGCCCCATCCAAGAGTCTTCCTGTACCAAATCATTTGCTAGATACAAGTTAGTTACACAAATAATTGATTTTCGTGTGAGATTGTCAGTTTTTTTCGTTATTTTCTCCTAAATATTAACGTTTGTGTTGTTGTGTGTTTTATTTTGATCTCGTATTTCAGAAATCTTTTCAAAAGTATCACAAAATGACTTTTTGCAAGCAAAACCTTCAGTGATTCATTTTGCTGGCTTTAAAGTTGGGGAAAAACATATCCAAATCCTGGTGAGTTTTCCATTACTATTTGTGTACTTTTTAATTTTATCTACATGGTATGATCAAAAAAAGCTGAGTGAGCTTAGGCTAGGTAAGAGCTCATAATCTTAAGACTTGAGCTTAGCTTAGTCATCTTGTGCGAGAGAAACTTATTATCTTTTGTTTTGTTTTATATTTGGTTTTTGCCTTGTCAATGATCATGTGTTATTTATTAATATCTGTTATTTTTACTGTTCACAGAATATAGTAAATGCCTCCTCAGAAACTCAGAGAATGCACATTATTCCTCCTTCTACTAAGTACTTTTATATAAAGTACACAAAAAATGTTAGTAAGCTTACCTTTTGCTGGTTTTAACTTAAAAGTTGTAAATATTATATTTTTTCTATGGTTGCATTTATTTAATTAACCTGTTGTAAAACAAAATGCATGACTGCATTGACTCAGACTTCCAGACAAGTTAGCTAGGAGCAAAGAGTGCATACATTTACCTTAAAGCCCACAATTTTTGATGAAACTACAATGTTTCCATACGCATCACACAAGAACAACTAACTTTATTGAGTTGGCTCATTTAAACAGTCACAAATAATCGTATCACAGTCAAGATTAGACTTTACCAAAGTCCTTTGTCTCTGTATCAGTTCATGCTCACTGAATAAAGTACAGGCAGCCCAACCAGGATCATACGTGCTGGACAAAAGACTTTTCCAACTTGTTTCCTGCCAATTTTAGTGGGTCGCTGAATTATGCTCAGGCTCTTTATCGGCATATGAAAATTTAGCTTCTGCTATAGAAATACACGCCATTTTTGGCGCAAAACGTAAATGAAAACCCTGCAAGAGGAAAAAGTTGATCTCTTGCGATTTCAACGTTCACTTCTCTTTTTTTTTCACTTCCTTCTCTTCCTTCTCAGAGAGGTCAGCTTGGAGCAAGTCTATATTTAGAAAACAAAATTTTTGCAATGCTCCTGCAATTATGTGGCAAGGCCTTCACTCATTGATGAAAAAGAACATAATTCTAATTAAGAAAGTAATACCGGTAGTCCATAATGACATAACACATCGCCATATGGTCTACTCAGTTCCTTCACCTTGCTGGCAGTCTGTGAGTCATTAAACTTAAACTAACATTTTGTTCTCTCATAACTAGGAGAGACTTGTTCCTGGTTTGTCTATTGAAGTGACAATAGAATTTAAACCTGACGATTGGAGATATTATTATGATTGTATAAGAATACATTCTAAGGTAACAATTTGAGTACATTAATTTCTATTCTGAGTTTCATTATAATTTATGATTTAGGGATCCTTTTTTCAGGCAGAAGAAAACCTACTGGTCCCTATCCATGCTTATCCAATGATGAGTTCATTTAAATTTCCAAGAGAGGTTCATTTTGCATCCGTCCCTCTGGGTGAAAGGTTAGATAATGATGAACTATAATCATGTATAGGCTGTATGCTGTATTGCTGTTTAGTCTAGGCTGTAGCAAGTTATACAGCTACATATATATGATTGTAAGACAACCTTTTTTCTTTTGCAGCAAAACCAAGACTATTCCACTTAAATGTGAAGTACCCATTGATTTTGAGTTTCAGTTTAATTGTTTGCAATCTAATACAGCATTTACTGTTAACCCCATGTCAGGTAACTGTCTATCCATACCGTAGATGCATAAATAAACTTTAGTTTTAACTATTTTTGCATAGTAGAGCTAGACTTAAGGTTTATAATTATTTATCTTTGCTTGATAGGGGCTGTTCCTGGTCATGGTGAAGTTCAAGTACATGTTACCTATACACCTACTGACTTCTCTACATCAGTACTGAAACTACAGGTAATCAAATCCTTCCCTGTTCCCTGCTCCATCTTGAAAGATAGCTGTGCCTTTGCATCGAAGCGAGGAGAATGGTGAGCTCTTAATGATAGCGACATCTGATTTGAATAAAAAAGGTCTGAGTCTATCATTGCAAGCTCACCATTTGTCTCGCATTGATGCAAATTTAAAGGCACAGCTACCTTTTAAGATAGAGCAGGAAACTGTGAAGGGGACACTATTGTAATGAGGCCAAAAAGAAGTATTGATTTTTCTTGAAGAAGGAAATAAATTGGAAATTTAGAAAACAATTCCCAAAGTAATGAGGAAACCATCAATAAAAAGCTCAAATATGATAGTGCATCTAAGGATCAAACAAATAACACTCCACTTATATAGGAAGTATATAATTGCTTGACATACATGTTGATTTACAGCTGTCTTGTATGTTTCTTGCAGTTGCTTATTTCCCAGTTCAACTCAGAACCACAAGTTTGTACCTTCACTGGAACCTCCCAGCCTGGTCAAGTTAAGAAGTAAGCATTAAATAAAACCAAGGCAGTTGATTTTAAATAAACATATTGCAAAACCTTTTACAGGTTTTCAGAAAGGTACTGTTCCATGTCAAAGTAAGCTCATGTTGAAACATTTGACTTGACATGAAATAGCTGAAAGGGGCAACAACCAAACATGAGGCATGATTGGTTGTACTGCAAGTATATCTAACAGATCATGATCATGAGTATCAGGTTATTTAATATGTCCCTATCATGCAAGTATGACATTATATTTCAAGGCATTGCAGTGATTGGTCTAAACATGAGATATTAGCTTGCACACCTGAGAACCAATAATAACATGCATACATTTCATCCTGATTTAGATGGATGTGGGACAATCCCACTGGCAGGTAATATAATGACTTTCAAAAGTACATTTTAAATGGAGAAGTACATTTTTGAATACTAGAGCATTGTTGTTATTATTTGCTTAATTAAAAGTAAAAGTCATGTATTATTAATAATGTTGATTCATACGTATACTGACAAGTGTGATTGTATATTTCTAACTGTTATAGGTTGAAAGAGAAAGAGTGGGGAGAAGACATACCCACTTTACCTCACAGCAAAATCCTAGACCCTCTCTTGATAGACCCATTGGGCAGAACAAGAATTAAAAAGCTCAAAACAAGGCCATGGTTACCAGAAGATAGGAAAGCCAAGGTCTTCATTACTCAACCTGTAGTATACAGTTATTATTAACTAAGATACAATCATATAATATCAAGTTTGCCTTAATTAAATAGATACACTCAGTATATATGATAACATTTTAACAACTGATTTGAATCAACGAACTAACTACTAAAGTAAGTGAATAAATATAATAAAATTTAAGTAATTTAGTATTTAGTGTTATTTTGTATACCCATTAGGACGTCTTGAAGGATGGGTATAGAGTTCCTGCTAATGGAATTAACAACACCTTTGCTGTAGCTACAATACTTAATCAACAGCAGGGAAAACTCAAAGCCAAAGATATTAGACAAGGTACAGTATGCATGTTTTCTGTTATTATCATTAATTATAAATAACTTAAAATTACTAAATGAAAAAAGCATTATTCAGTTTGGTTGTGTCTTGTATCGCAGCTGTCCAGTCAAAAAAAGATGTTGCTGGTACTTCAAAACAAATGAAGGTATGTAAGTACAAAACTTATCTGATATAATTAAGTAGTTATAACTAATGGCTTTTTATAAGCTAATGTCTTAATATTGAATTGTCTATACCAGCCTATTAAGAGGGGACTTACCTATTTACCAGCCACAGTAATGTTGCTAATATAAAAAATGGGGGTCACCTTTGTGGTTTTCGAGATATAGCCAATCAAAAATGTTTTGCAACAAGCGAAACACGCATGAGCGTGCTGTCACGCCATATGCACAGAACAGATGTGCACAAACAAATTAATCCCACAAATTAAATGCCCTTAATTTAACTAAATTATTTATTTCGAATTATTTTCTATAGGAAACCATGTTTGAGTACCAAGTCCATCAAAATGTCCAGGAAGAAAGGCAAAATCAGTTACGATGGTAAGTGATGATAGACCTATTTGGCGAATAATAACACGTTGCTATGTATTAATAATTAACAGTAGATCATTTTAGCAATAATTTGAGATTTTTTCCAAAAAATTGAAAGAGTGATTGTGTGTCCCATCGTACCATAATCGAGCGCAGTGATCAATTTGGGCAGCAAAGTAAATATGGTAATCAAGCACCACCACATGATAGTAAATACTACCAATAAGTAGAGTTATGCAGTAATATTATTAATAATAACATTGATAATAATATTAATAATTAATAACATCTACTGCCATTGAAAACATTGAGCTCTCTTCCGATTCCCTGGAAATTTATGTCCGCAGGCAGTCAAATATGTCTTCATGAATTAGTGGTGTAATCACTGTTTCCTTAAATTTGAAGGTGTGTGAATCTGGGAGAGGATCCCATTACTGATTCAACAAAAGCTCAAATATTGGAAAACAGGAAAAAAATGGACACAGAGTACAAGGTATTGTAGATAATAGATAAACACCTCTGTCGGTTTTCATTGCTATGCCATGATTATTGATAGTCAAAGTCACAACAGTCATCGCAAGGAAATCGAGCAATAGGGAATTTTATATAAACTTCCAGATAAGTTGGAAACCTATTGATATACCAATTTCCCTGTGGCAGCTATTGTCTCAATCAGTGTGTACTAATGAAAACAATAGTAATCTATCTTGTATTTGAATTATTTTGTTTTAACAGTATTGATTTTGTTGCATATACTGTATCAGCTTCTTCGAGGAGATCCTGTCATTATGAATGAATTTGATCGATCAAGTACTGGCTGTCAACTCAGAAGGATACACAGACAGGCAGATGATGTATGATTATTGAATACTGTAACATATGGCTACTATAACCAGGGCCACCCACTTAGCAAGAACCAATCAAAATGTTAAAATATGAAAACAATGTATTACAACAGTAACTGTGGTTAATTTATAGTCAAGCCAATCAGAGACCAGAAAAAAACAGGCTTTTCAACATTGAGTTCATCCAATGCAACAAAATTGTACTCATTCCCATAAGAAAAAGACAATCATGTAAACAATAATTGTTTACATATATACAGGCTGTCTCCTGCAGTCCAGGTTTCTGATTGGCTTGACTACCCAAAGTTGGAATGCATTGTTTTCATTCTACATTTTGATTGCTTCTTGCTGTGTACGTTACTGTAGTTATAGTTATGGTAGTTGCACAGGAAAATTTAGCTCAGTATTTCTTAACAGTAACTGTACATTTACATTTACATTACAGACTTCAAGTTTGTAATAATTGTTATGTCATCTGGTAATCTTACTTTACTGCTACAATAGGTTCCTAACCATCAACCTAAATTTGATGTGTTGGTGAATGACGAATGGAGTAAACGTCACATGGTAATAAAGAAATTTGTACAGGCTGGAAGAAAAGTAAGTCCACATGATCTCATAATGCAATACAGTAATGATGCAACACAGTACAGTAATGATGCAATACAGTAATGATGCAATACAGTACAGTAATGATGCAATACAGTAATGATGCAATACAGTACAGTAATGATGCAATACAGTAATGATGCAACACAGTACAGTAATGATGCAGTACAGTACAGTAATGGTGCAATACAGTACAGTAATGATGCAATACAGTAATGATGCAACACAGTACAGTAATGATGCAATACAGTACAGTAATGATGCAATACAGTAATGATGCAATACAGTACAGTAATGATGCAATACAGTAATGATGCAACACAGTACAGTAATGATGCAGTACAGTACAGTAATGATGCAATACAGTAATGATGCAACACAGTACAGTAATGATGCAATACAGTAATGATGCAATACAGTACAGTAATGATGCAATACAGTAATGATGCAATACAGTACAGTAATGATGCAATACAGTAATGATGCAACACAGTACAGTAATGATGCAATACAGTAATGATGCAATACAGTAATGATGCAATACAGTACAGTAATGATGCAATACAGTAATGATGCAATACAGTACAGTAATGATGCAATACAGTAATGATGCAACACAGTACAGTAATGATGCAATACAGTAATGATGCAATACAGTAATGATGCAATACAGTACAGTAATGATGCAATACAGTAATGATGCAACACAGTACAGTAATGATGCAGTACAGTAATGATGCAATACAGTAATGATGCAATACAGTAATGATGCAACACAGTACAGTAATGATGCAATACAGTAATGATGCAATACAGTAATGATGCAATACAGTACAGTAATGATGCAATACAGTAATGATGCAATACAGTAATGATGCAATACAGTACAGTAATGATGCAATACAGTAATGATGCAATACAGTACAGTAATGATGCAATACAGTAATGATGCAATACAGTACAGTAATGATGCAACACAGTACAGTAATGATGCAATACAGTACAGTAATGATGCAATACAGTAATGATGCAATACAGTAATGATGCAATACAGTACAGTAATGATGCAATACAGTAATGATGCAACACAGTACAGTAATGATGCAATACAGTAATGATGCAATACAGTAATGATGCAACACAGTACAGTAATGATGCAATACAGTAATGATGCAATACAGTAATGATGCAATACAGTACAGTAATGATGCAACACAGTACAGTAATGATGCAATACAGTACAGTAATGATGCAGTACAGTACAGTAATGATGCAATACAGTAATGATGCGCTGGAAGAAAAGTAAGTCCACATGACTCTTACAATGCAATACAGTACAGTAATGATGCAATACAGTACAGTAATGATGCAATACAGTAATGATGCGCTGGAAGAAAAGTAAGTCCACATGACTCTTACAATGCAATACAGTAATGATGCATTTATTGTGGCCGTATTACTTGCAGTCATTCTAAAGGTACAGGCACAAGATGCGATTTTTCATGCAATGTTGTATGTGACATCATGAAAACTAGATTGCACAGTGGGATCATCAGTGTGATGTTGCTTGCAACATTGTTCACACAGTGACGTTTGTTGTGCATGATGTTACAAAATTTAATTACTTTCTACTTTTTGTGCAACCTGACGTCGCATGCAATGTCTCACACATTTACATCTCTAATTCTTGCAACATCGCATAAAAATCCCATCGTGTGTCCACCCCTGAAGGGATGCTTTTTCTTTCTTCATAGGTAATAATTCGTACACGTGCAACAAGGAACATTCATTCACTAACAGAATTTTTGTCTGGATGGAGAAAAGGAAAATTTTGCAGAGATCAAACAAGTTAGTGTACTAATTTACTTGTGTTTTGGAGTTATGCCATTATGTGCCACTGTGATATCATGAGCAGTAGGCAAAAATAAAAGTGCAAACACCCTCTTTTTTCCATTTTGGGAGGGCATAAAGTGTTCTTAGGCATTTTACTCTTGTAATGTAATACTAATTATCATGAAAATACAAATTTATCAATAGGTGGATTTTAAAGTAAAATATTATTATTTTCCATAGGACGTCAAATGGCAGAGAGTGAAGAAGAAAAATTATTTATTGAGTTACCAAATAGTATTTGTGCATCTTGGGTATATCCATTTTCTTTTCCCGTTTATAAATCTCCTGACACAAAAGATGACCTGGTACTGTACCATATTCTACTAGTACTATTTTTACTTTTTAACTAACACTTTATATGCTTTTCATATATAATTTGTAGTTTGACTGTGTGGAAATAGACCTTCAAGGGTGATAAAGGGTCATTGTAAGATTTTGCAAGCTTAGAGACAATTATAGTTATATTAGACCAAATAGAGTCATCTTTGCACTCCCGGAAAAAGAAATATTCTACAAAACTCTTCAGAAAACAACTTTCTAAATTCATACAAGAGTCTCATAATATTGCTTGATAATCTTCGTTTGATAGTTTCCTGGTTGTAAAAGTAACCTTTTATTTCTTTTAAAAAATACTTAAAAAATGCTTGTTACGTCATTTCCGTGCCTTCATAGCGTGATGAAAACACAGCTCTCGACCAATGAGAGCGCGCGTACTATCTTAAGTATTTTTTAAAAGTGCCTTCACTTTAGTTTAGGCTTTAGCCGAAATATTTAGATATTCAACTGTTTAAAATGATTCATCGTCTCGTAGTTCACTAACTAGAAAACAAAAGTTAATTTAGCCCTTATCTCGAATATCAACATGGAATCAGTTGTAACCAATTTTCTTCATTACTCTTGAATGAAAGAGAAAACTGACAAATGTACAAACAATTCATGTAACGATAAATAAAATCATTGTATGTATTATTCACTTCTTTATGCATCATTGTTGATCTTACATTCAACTTTTGCTGATTTCTAGGATGTTGATGCATTAGGTACGTTAACAGTTCAACCAACAATAGTCAACATAAAGACACATATACCTTACTACAACTTAAAGGTAGAGTGATCTCTTCACTTTAAAGGTCTTTTAAAATTCCCATATTACTACAAACTATTAATATATTGTTTTTGACAGGTCCCTAAACATTATCGTCTATGGGGATATAACTCCCATTCTGTGGCTGCTGCATCTAGTGGATATGTAACTTCTAAGCTAGTGCGTAATCTTAGAGTAGGAGCTCAGGTAATAGACAACATTATTTAAACAATATCAGAACCACAGCAGAGTGTGTTTTAAAATTGATGCGTTTTGGTGGTTAAATTGATTGTAATTTAGGATGAGGTTGTAAGCCTTTCTAGCAACATTCCTATGTCAAGTACCACAAGCCAAAGTCCTGGCTTCGGTGATGAAGAGGAAGAGCTGCAGGTGGATGATGTAGGAAGAGGTGTGACAAGCTCTTCCCTGAAATCTCGTGCCACAGACATAATACCAGACGAAATAGCCATGACAGAACCAGAGGTTGCTCCTCTTGTAGTACCAGCTGCTTTATTCCAACCTCTACCCTACCACCCCATGCACATATTTGTAAGTATATTGTATTCAGAGTGGGTAGGGAATATATTAGTACCCGGCGGTCAGAGGTTTCGACTTTTTTTGTTAGATCGCCATTTGGTTTTCACGTTGTACTTTTTTTCTCTAATACTTAATAGAATCCAGCACCAGGGCTGCAAGTATTCAAGTCACAACTTCCTTACAGTGAAGTTGATGAAGATTATCACTTGTGTCCATTACCACGACACAGGCAACCTACTAGAGGAAATAGTGGAAAGCCTGGGCGACGGTACTTAGAAAGACAGGTATGGTCAAACCCAGCACTGCTGTACCATGTTAATCACGGGGGAGGGTGTGGGAGACGATGAATTCAAGCTATAAGCGGTTTTTTCTCTCTCTTCATTTTAGGATGTTATACCAAGCGTAATGACTTGGAAACGCTTTCCATGCCACCCACTGGTTTCTGTAACAAACCACCCTACATTATCCACAGTCTGGCTTCCCAGATGGTAAGGCCAAAACATTGTTTAATAGCAAATAGTTGCTTGTCTAATATTCAGTTTTGCTTTAGCTGCACCTGTACTTTGGAATAATCTGCCTGATGCTGTAAAGTACTCTGACTCTGTTCCTGCCTTTAAATCTGCACTCAAGTCTTTCCTGTTTAACAGGAGTTTTTGAACTATATTTTTCATTTACCATCGCAACCTGCTGTCTGTCTACTCCTCTTGTCAAAAGCATCGAGACTTCAGTTAGATGCGTTTAAGAACTTTACATTATTATTATTTTTTTTTTTATGCTTGCGTTTCGGTGCATCGAACAGTGTTACACACTGTTTTTACATTTGCGAAGCTGTTACTCGCAATTCTTCCCAGTTTTCAAAACAGAGAACTTTTTCATGTATTAAGCGTATGCTACACGTGTGTGACATGTTCACAACTATAGCTAGAGCCTAAACGGCCAAACCTGGTACGCAGTGCCTCTAAAGGCGATGTTACACGAAACCATTTTCGACGACGAATTTTCGCTGCGTAAAATTCGTCATTTTGAGTTGCGAGGTTTTGACACCAGACCAGAAACTTGCAACGTGTTGTCTGAAGTCGAATTACTCTGAAAATCGTTCCGTCTGACATGTTACATGGTATAAATCGTCTCGTGTATCATCGCCTTAAGTACAACTGAACCTTCATACAAATACTCTTACGTAAGCAAGACCCCGGAATGGGTTTATGAGTACAGTTTGAAAATCACTCATTAGCCTTAGTTATTTGAATGTCACTGAAACGGATATGCCCGGATAAAGTAACATAACATTAATAATTCTTGATGTCCGGTTACAGGAGCGACCCTTTTAGTGAAGATCTCCTACCAACTGAAGTACCTCAGTTATTGAATAGTCTACCAGATGATGACATTCCAAGTGACGAGGAAATGTAAGTTATATAGCTTAGCACACTTTGAATATGGTCGGATGACGTTTTGCTCAATGTTTTTTTTTTTTGGTCAAAAAGTCTAAACTTCGCTATTTGTGTATTCACATCATTTTTTGTCCGTGGAAGTGACGAGGAAGACGACGTGTTAAACGAAATTCCAGTTCCAACACCGGAGATGGTTCATGCTCAGTTTCCAACAGCCGAGAAAGTCCTTGCAGAACTGCAGGCCCAACATCCTCCTTCACAACTCAGGTATTCTATCTTAACCTTAATATACTACCTTACTACGCTATCATTCGATGTCCTCACATCTTCACTGGCCTTCCTTTGTTGCAAGCATATAAGTACTGATACCAAATGCTTTAAGTAGGGATCGAGAACCTGGGGAGTACCGACTTGATCATTTACAGTACAGTAGCACCTTCTTATATTTTTGATCTTTTAAATTATCGTAAAGTTATGAGATTACTACGTTCTAGTAAAATGGAACAATTAGCCATACCGAAGTCAAGACTGAAAACATATGGTGACAGAACCTTCTGTGTAGCTGGGCCTAAGCTATGGAATGAGCTACCTATGCATCTAAGAAATTCGAATTCAATTAGTAGTTTTAAAAAGAATCTGAAGACATATTTATTTAAATTAGCTTTTAATTAATTTTTTTTTTTTTAGTTCTTTTAATCATATTTCTTTTGTCATATGTTATATAATACTTTTTACTGGGTTGCTATGGTAGCAAACCAGTCTTAAAATGAGATCCGTTTTTCGGGCGTCAGGTAGACCATAATTTCACACGTCATGATTGGTCGAGAACTTGTAAACAATGTCCAATGTCCAATGAAGTTGCCACCGGACATCGAGGACGATGTATTTATAGTTTTTAGTGTTGAGTCACCATTTTAAATTCATTCGTTCAGGGTTCGTGAAGTACTAGTTTGTCTGTAGGCATGTTGCGTACTATTGTCTTTAGGTTTTTTAACGCTACGCTTAAACTACTTACAAACACACACGCCATACGTGGTAGACACACACTAAAAGATGTTATTGAGCGATTTTGGAACGGGTTGGTCCACATACTCAAAGAGAGAAGTCTGAGAATCTATGAGCTATCTTTGAGAATCTATGAGCAAACTACGGTATGAGAATCGTAGAACTAGACAAACTAGTCAAAATAGACTAAGAGCATCTATAAACTACCTAGCTATGATCAAACTAGATCTTACCAGATCTCAGATACAAAAAAATATACTGAGACAAACTACAGAACGAGAGACAAACTACAAAACGAGTGACAAACAAAGCTTTGATGAAAGCTGACTCCAAGAACTTGTAGAAGTCAGACGAGCTGATAGTGATCTACAAGAAAGCGAACTGCCAAGACTCCTTGTTGAATATTTCCATTTATGAAAATACAGAAAACCAAAACTGAGGGAAAAACAAATGACCAGTTAAACACATTTTGGCTACGTTAATAAAACGTTTGTTTTGCAGCGAACAGTTTCGATACTGAAATAGATATGTTTATTTCATCAGCTAGTCTTGAAAGGTACTCTAGTAGGTCAAGTAGAAATATAATATGCGTTGACGAGTCAGTAACGCAACACTAATGTCTTACTAGAATTTAAAATGTTTTTTAATAAAAGGGGACTTTGAACCCAAAAGGAACACTTTGGTAAGAAATAATAGAGTATATAGGATTGGAGAGTGGGCGAGCTCTCGCACAGGCAACCCAGTGAACGCTCCAAGAGCGTCTAGTTTATATATATATTTAGATTTTTTTAACTGTGTAATTTAATATTTATAGTTAATCTTATGTATACATATATTTTCTTGTAAAGTGCTTAGAGCAATTAGTGAATAAGCGCTATATAAATAAAGTTTATTATTATTATTATTATATTTGTATATTTGCTTTACAGTGATATGATGATTTCAGTCAATACAAAGCAGCAACAACCATCAAATTCTTCGATTTCCAATGTCATCTCTTCGTCAAGGTATTTAGTTTTCTTTTTATAGTCGCTTTTATACTGAAATTATAGAAGAAGCGCAGCAGGGGGGGGGGGGGGGTACTTCCATATAAAAAGGGCGGGGATGAGCCTCAAAAAATATATCATATTTTAAGTTAACCCCTAAAAGACAGTTTTGAGCGTGGTCAAGGCTTAATTTTAGCCCTAAAAGATACCACTTTAAAACACAAAATAAATCATTTGATCTATTGGGAAATCATTGGATTATATTTGTCGACTATATTTATTTATTTATTTATTTATTTATCATTCTGATGATATATTGCATCTACCACTGGCATGCGATGCCGAATAGTCAAGTTCACTACGAATGGAAACCGTAACAGAGACTCATTTTCATTTATCTATTTGTTTACTCTTTAACTATAGGTGTGAATATTATCCCGCAATTCATTTTTTAGTCTATGCCATGCGACAAGATATAGTTTTACTCCACGCTACCTCCCAATTACTAATTTTAAAAAATGCCTTTTATTTGTTCCTACAGAGATCAACGCGAAAAAGAGCTCAACGATTTTATAAAGCAAAGACAAAATCGTCTTGGCACCCGTATCAGTCAACGAGTAACTTCAATGCATGACCTGCTCAGTTCTTCTGATTTGGTCTTAGAGTAGTTGTCATTAAAAGATTATTATGGTGTATTGTTTTGTAATAAAAGCACCTTGAGTTTCGAAGATTATTTAGCAGTTAAATATGTGAATATATTTGGGCATTATTGTACTGCATGATAATAAGGAATTATCATTACCAAATAAAATCAAGTAGTTAATTTTGCACATATTTTGTTATATTGATCATTTAGCAGTTAAATATATGAATTTTTCTAGCAGAAACATTACGTGCTAGTTATCGAGATCAGTTACTCAACAATCATTCCACAATGCACTGTTATAGTCTGATTCACAGTCTGGTGTGGGATAAAATGGTTATACAAAAGGCTCGGGTGTATACTAGAAAGTACAAGTGGGATATTCCACGATCGGTATGCCACTTGAAACCATTGTATAACTAGTATATACTATTTGGCCATTATTGTATTGCATAATAATAAGAAATTATCATTGCCAAATAATATCAAGTAGTTAATTTTGCACATATTTTGTTATATTAAATAAGAAAGCAGAAGAGTGAAAAAGAACATGTTCATCACTAACCAAGTTGACAATCGAAAAAAAAAGATTTTATTCAATAAGTGTGCATTCTTTAATCCCAGTCAATTAAAAAAGAACATTTTTCTAGCAGATACAATACGTGCTAGTTATCGAGATCAGTTACTGAACAATCATTCCACAATGCACTACTGTACTCGTCGCTCTCCGGTGCACAAAAGTTACAGTCTGATTCAAGACCATTTAATAACTCCTTTACTTGTTCCGCAGAAATTTGTTGTGCCTTAAGACGAGAGAAATTTAAGTTGTTTATCAGGTATCAAACATACTAGTTATACAATGGTTTCGAGTGGCATACCGTGGAATATCCCACGAGTCACTTGTAGTTTCTAGTATATACACAAGCCTCTAGACGAGTGCGTATATAAAGAAAATACAAATGACGAGTGGGATATCCACGGTATGCCACGAGAAGCCATTGTATAACCATTTTATCCCACACCATAAAAAATACAAGTGCGTAGATTCAACGCGCAGTGCATGATGGGAAGGAAGAGTGAAATACCGACGAAGATACAACGGCTTTCCTGCTTTTTGATTGGCTGTATTTTCTAAGGTGTTGGATAAAATGTAATATTAAATTAAAAGGCATTAAGTATTCCCTACACTGATTTGTTTTATAGCCAGAAAATACATGCAAGCTTTCGTCATCAGTGTGTGACTTCGTAGGGCGGGGTTGAGGTACATTTTATTAGCTAATAACTGAAACTTTTTAAATCGACTTAACTTGTCTCTAAAGTTTAGCTAAGGTTTAAAATTTCAACCCCGACTTTCTTTTAATAATGACTGCTCCGCGGACCTGGTATGCTTATCAGGTGTTGGTCCAGTGCCGTATACCAGTGTAATTGTGATATGAGGGAAACAAACTAAGTAAACCTACCTTATCTCGCACTCCTTTGGCGTGGTTTTCCCTTCGCTGCTGTTTTCTAATCACATTTTCTACGATCTTTTTTCTATTTTCTTGTGTGATATTCATTTTTGTTTCAATTTGCAAATGGACATGTTGTGCCCGAGCATGGATTTGGGATTCGGCTCTTCTTCTGCCAACACTATTTCCACCCTTTTTCGCAGTTGCCTTAATATTTTCAAGTTGTTCCTTTCTGTTTTCAGCAGCTTTGGCGTGCTTTTTAGCCAGCTGGTTGACTTTTCCTGTCTTGCTATCTTTTAGATTATTCTCATTCTCTCTTATCCTAACTTTTGCAAAACTAGCTGCAGTTTTCTTCTTCGTTTCAAGATACTTAAGTCGATTTTTCTCCGCTTGTCTCTGCTTCTCTAAGATATTTTCTTTGTTTAATCCTAAACCTGTTTTTGTATTTTTCTGGAAATCCTGTGGCATTCGGCTTGGTTGGTTTCGTCGGGCGCCTGTTCTCCCCTTAAAACCCACATCAAAGACGTCCCAATTTGGCTTAGACTTGTGATTAAAACTAGTCCAAACGAGCTGTCCATTTTTTCTAGCTACCGAAACCAATGTGGGTGAGCCCTTTTTAGCACGATTTTTTTGCTCTGCAAAGAAGTCAATTGCTGGGTCAACTTTGTTGTCTTTCTTTACTACAGAAGGTATTCCTCCCATTGTGCAGTTTTCAGCATTGCATATTATTGCGAATATCCGACGATTGCTCGTTTATTGCGTCATTAGAGCCCAGGCCAACTTGACGCGCGAGATTTGCAGAATATTAGTTGCAACACGCACACTCCAGAATGTTTTAAACAGAATAAGTAAGTAAGTAAGTAAACTCTTTATATATTTAAAGAGGGTGGCACTAAATAGCCAAAAGGCTAATAAACGTTTAGCCCTCAAAATACAGAACAAATATCCCGTGTAATGATTTCAACAGGAAATGGAACGCAAAAACAAGAATGCAGTTATTTATCTATATTCATATATTTTTCAGGTGTCCATTCCTTCGTTCCTTCCTTCCTTCCTTCCGGTAGTTTAACATTAATGCTGATAATGCGGATTAGAAAAGACTATAGATAAGTCGATAAACATTAGTCGGATAAGAGAAAACTTAGTTTATACGAGGTGCGCAGAAATCATGCTAGGAGTCCTGAAGGGATCTCAAGCATTCAGAGCAATCCCGATGTGGGAACGAGATTGGGATCCTGAACTGTAGGATAAAATAAAGATTTAGCACTTTTTTTCCCACAATAGTTAATAGTTAATCCCTAGACATAACGCTATTTCCTTTTCTGTTTTTCTAATATTCTTTTTTTTCGATTTTTATAGATCCCTATGAAGTAGAAAATTAAAACATGCTGCAAATGAGTCTTTTTTACGGTCTGCACGCGTTCTGATGTTGTGGCATCACTGGTAGATGCTATCACGAACAGAATGAAAGCGTACTAACTGATTGATTAGTGCTCAATTAAAAACAATGTAGTTATCTTTAGTTTTAAAACGTCTTCACCAGTTTACCTATGATTGAAAGGGAGAGGAAAGAATGAAAGAATGGGAAAAAGGATGGGAGTGGGGGAAGAAAAGAAAAGAAAAGAAAAAAGAAAAAGACAAAGGAAGACTAAAAAATCAAGTAATTGGTTACCCTGTGGTACAGCTAACTCGGGAATCCGCTGTCTAGAGCAAATGCTGGCTCGAGATTGACAAATGTGAAAAACAGGACCAGGAACGATCTAGGATAAAAAGCTTGAGGGAGGGCACAAAAGAAATGAGTACATCTCCACAAAATCCTAAGATAAGGCAGGAAAAAAGTCCTTCATCAGGCTTGGTATCGTTTCCTTCAAGATTTGATGACGGTGAACGTAGCACGACTTGTCCAACATGCGGAGGAACAGGACGACTTACGCAAGGTGACTAAACTTAAACTTAAGCTTACTGTAAAGTCTTAATTACATCGAGTTTAATAAGCTTATATTAAGCTTACATTAAATCTAAAATAACAAGCTCAACTTATTCGTCCAACTGTTTATCTAATTCTAATACAATGGTAGGGATAGCTAGTATTATGGTTGAACGATTATTAACCCCGCTATGAACGAAATGTAAAATATTTTGTGAAATGAGAAATACCGTAAGCTTATGTAGATAGCTTTTTGTGTATCAAATGTTCAAATATTAAATGTTTGAATTATAGGGAATTATATTGTGTCTTCAGCTTAAAATTCTCTACTGTAGCCTACTGTAGCCTACTGTATAGCGCATGGCATGCAAATACATGCACTAACATGACCTTTGCAACAGTTTTATCTTTTAGAGCAGATTTTGTATGGGTGTAAAAAGTCTGGCATATATGGCACAGTTAAGGAGCAGTGCAGATACAGCACCAAATATCAAATGTATTCATACACGGCATTGCACTGATATATGGTCACGGCAAGACGTGGTTGATGCCATAAATTTTTTCATACTGTAGTCATACAAAAGTTTCTTGTGCAAAGACATCAGAGAAAGGCAGCTCTGATGGCTTGACCAAACATCAGTCAGCATTGACAATACCCCAGCAGTGCATACTTTATGACATACATTGTATTATAAATACCCATAACCATATTGAAAATACTATCTGGATACAACTCTGGTTAGGCAGATGCCTGCTAAAGCTACATGTACTCACCATAATGGGTACATGCATGGTCAGCATGCCAAAAACAATGACATTCTTGGCATTTTGCCAGAATGCAAGACCACATTGTCTCATTTGCGAAACTAAATAGAAGTTTAAAAAAAAGTGTTAGAATTGGAAATGCTGCAAGGGTACACATTAACTATCAGTGCTGGCCTTTCAGTACCAGGCAAATTTTTAGCTGTTCAAAAATATGATCAGTACATATTATTTTACACAGAACAGTCTCTTTAATTTGGACAGTAAGGAATTTGAATTTTTATCTGGATAGCACAGTTCCATGTAAGCGGAATGCCTAGTCATACATCTTTTTGAACAATTAAAAGTCTGTCCGGTACCATGCATATGTAAGGCTAGCCTTATTGTAAATTGATATTTGTCAAAATTGTTTCATATATATACAGAACATGAACATGATCTTGTTGCCCTAATTCCTGTTAGAGATAATCGACTCAAACCAAGGCGGATGTAAGTAGTACTACGCATGATAATCCAAGATATATTAATAATTAACACTAAAATATACCTAAAACAAAAAAGCCTTCAAAAGGAATACACCTTTTATTGTATAATCTACTTACTGTCAGACAGTGCTTCATGGTGTAATTTAATTCTAAATTGCTACTAATTTTTGGGGGCAATTAAAACTGTGGAACTTATGAAGAATTTGTTTAAAAATCTATTAAGTTTTGGCTGTTGTATTACAGCATGGGACAATCATAGACAGAGCCTTAAGGTCCATGCTAGGTGAAAGCCCAAAGATAGAATTGGAATTTAGAAGTTGATTTTTGCAGAGGGAGGAAAAATGGAGAACCCAGAGAAAAACCCTTGAAGCACAGTAGAGAACCAACAAACAACTGTACTCACATACGACTCCAAGCCAGCAGGACTCGAACCCGGTTCGCTCTCACTGCTATGCCACCTGTGCTTCCTTACGTTTTTTGCGGAGGAAGGAAAACCCCCGAAGCACAGATTGAAGAGAACCAGTTGATAAACTTGTGACTCTATTCACATACGACACCGAGCCTGGTGGGACACCAACCCAGGTCGCATTGTTGAGAGGCAAGCGCTCTCACTGCTATGCCACCCGTGCTTTCCCATGAAAATCTAATTTTTTTCTTTCTTTCGTAAATCTAATTTTTTTCTTTCAACTATTTTTTTTAGGATATACATATTTATTGCATTATTGGTTGTTGCCATCATAACTGGGGTAATAACGACAGTGTTCCTTTTCCCACGTGATGTCATGATTGATGTCGTATCTACCAGAGCTATCAATGTATCTATCTCAAATGACAATACTACCACTCCATATATTATTATTAATGTAAGCATGTATTTAACAAAGTGATTTTATTTACCCTATAGAATATTTATTTGTCAAAGAGACATTACATGACACTATTTCTATTTTTTTCTTTTGTTTCATTCTGTTGGTAATCAGATGTTGTTTCATAGGTCATGTGCAATAAATTGCTCTAAATATAAGTTAGAGCAATTGCAACTGTAATAGTCTAAAAGTAAGAGAAAGCTAGCATTTTTTAAATTAGTGCCCGTCTATTAGATTTGTATCTATTTTCACAGGTTAAATGAAATTACTCACTTTATATTGTCACCAGCTATGAATTACTAATTAAGAGCGGCTTTATAAAAAAAACACATTTTAAATTTTTTGTTTTTAGTTAAGTTAATTTGCATATTAATTTTATTTATAAATATTTATATTTATTTTTTTGTAGAACACAATGCAGATCAACAATTCAAATTTTTTTGAAGTAACTTTGACAGATGTCATTCAGCAGGTGTCATGGGATCAAAATTATGTTGTTGCTGATAAACAATTTAGTGGAATATCAATAACTGTTCCTTCAAAGTCTAACATAATGGTAATTCTACTCTCCTTTAAGTGACTCTATCTGGTTTTGTGTTATAAGCTCATGTGTCAGACTATATCCTATTTGGATGATTGCCACAGCCCATCTGGCTCAAATGCAGTCTTTTTCTTCCAATCTCAGCTCAAAATCAATAATGTCAGATTTTTTTCAATTTAACTTTAAGTAAAGTTTGATAATAATCACATTTAGAATGAAGAAGCAAAGTCATAGGGGCACTTATTTTACAATCAACATAATGGAGCCCCAAATGAAGTATATGGATCCACAATACATTTCGGGCTTAAAAAACCTTCACCAAACTTTTTTGAAATAGCTGTATTAACAGGGACCGTGGAATGGGAGGCACTGCCCCCCTCTCCCCACTTTTTTCCCTTTTGCATACTGGCCTCTTATATTTTCCTATCTTCTTTGCCCCCCCCCCCCCCTCCCCATATTCCTCGATTAAAAGTTATTTATTTCAATTTAATTTGCAGTATAATTTCATTGTGAAAACAGAATATAAAAAGGAAGCAGGCAAGAAAGTCAGGTACATTGTACCATGTTTATCATATATATTTCCTTAGACATTTCTGTGACTGCAGCATTACAGTACATTTGTCACAATATACCCACTTTAACAACCTTACTCGCTATTAGAGTCTCCTGTAGCTCAGTGGCAGAGCGTCCGCTATTCTGAGGTTAAGGACGTTCACAGGCAAAAAAGTTTCCCCTGTTTTTTTCTTCAAACTTTGCATGGTGAAATAAGACCATCATAGAAGTTCCATAAACAAATAAAAAATGGAGTTCACCATTCTCGTTTATGAGTGAGAAGAAATCAAAGTGCAGCCTTTTTCTTGTCGAAAATCGCTTGCGTGCAATACATACAAGTCGAGCAGTAAAGTCATTTTTTGTAGGACTAAATGGATTGCTAAACATTTTTTGAAACAACCATATAATAACCTATAGATAAATATTATGATTGTGTAAATATTTATGAATACACACAAATAACTTGTAGTTTTTGACTCGAATTTGCAGCCACCATGCACCATCCGGTGATGCTTTGGCCATAATCAATTTTTTTTCTTAAAATGGGGGTTACTGTTATTGTGTTAGAGATATAGCCGATCGAAACTGTTTTCGCAATGAGCATGACAGAGTTTGATCTTGAACAACATAGGTCACGTGTGTGTGTGCTGTCACGCCATATGCACAGAACAAATGCACACAAACAATGCCCACAAACAATTGGTATTACGGTGCAATGTGAGAATGTTTTAGGGGACATATTTCCAAAATGGTATCTATTTTGTCCCCTAATACAGTCCCACAATGCACCCTAATGCCAACTCAACCCAGTTTTCCCCTCAACCTGGGAATGGCTAATAGTAATATCATCTTTAATTCAATTACAATCTTGATTTTCTTTTCTTTTTTCAGGAATGTCTGCAAAGTTTTAGATATACTACTAGTAATAGAGTAAGTTGTTTTTGAGGTTGTATGATTAAGATCATTTACACTGATGCTCTAGTTGAAGGTCAAGACATTCAAAAAGATTTGTATGAGAAAAGATTGCAACTCGTAATGAAATGATGTTTTGGCCCAATGTACAGTCAGACATATACTGCACTCACATTTGATTGGCTACAATAGTCATACCATGAGCAATTCACTGGTTTCTTATTCTCAGCATTGAGGGGCACTTTGCATATATACAATAGCTTGTTATCCTTCACTGCACATGAAATGCTTTATGGGTCATAAGTAAGCAGCGTATAGTGTCAGAGAACATTCTTTTTTCATTGTGAAATTTAAGTTTCAAAAAGCATCTTTAAACTTATTCTCCTGTATTATGATATTTTCTCTAGTTCACAAGCACAAGCAACAGGTGTAACAGTATCTCAAGAATTAACAAATAAAGTATACAAGTGGGTATTTTGTTAGTCAAGTCAAGTCATGGATTTAGGACAAGAAACCTCTACAATCTAAGCCAAGAGATATAACAGTGTTAATAATTAATTATTGGAAAGCAGCACAGGATTAATGTCACTATATTGAAATGTTGTGCATTATGGATTCCATCATGTTAGTAAAACAATAACTGACTTTTGCTAAAAATGTAAACAAAAAGTTTACAAGGCTTTGGGAAAACAAACAAATATTATGATTCCTTCATTTTTCATAGCCTTGATTTCGATGATTTCTGTGCTTTTAAAATAATTCAATAGTGAAAGTGATGTATAGACCTCATCGGCTTGGGTGTAATGTTGTCCCATTTCAGACCATGTGTCATTCCCCAGAATATCATTTCATTGTTTAACGGTTGGGCATGAGAAGATACATGAATATGGATACAACTCAAACAAAGAATCTTATTCTTAAGAGAATGACACGTGGTCTGAAATGGGACAACATTACACCCAAGCCGATGAGGTCTATTGCCCAGCATCATTTTTTTAATGAAATCCATAGTGCCATGTGCTAGACGTGGTTTAAACACCTCTATATGCTAAACTGTTCTTTGACTACATCATGTTTTCCATTCTTTGCATTTATTTTTTACTCTTAGGTTGTAAGATTAACATTTTTAGGAGACTTGCAATTGATACTTTAGAAATCTTTAAGCCACTTTTGTTCTAGCCATGGGTTTGTAAGCCATAAGCTAAACCCAGGGCCGTAGCAAGGCCATTAATGTTGGGGGGCCCTAGGTCAAAAGTATTGGGGCGCTATATTCTAAAACGCCCTATGTATTAGTAACAGACCTAAACATTTTAGCCCCAGAGGCTCCTCCCCCTGCAACGGGCCTGAAAACCGACACCAAAATTCGTGGTGAGCATGGTTTAGGTGCTAAAATCAAGCGATACTACATAAATCTTCAATGTTAAAATAAAATTTAGAAAAAATAAATAAAAGAATAAAAGTAGAATTTCGAAATAAGAAAGTTGTACTTATAATGAGGTCAAAAAAACTGCACAGAATTCGAAGTCATTCGTAAACAGTAAAAAATGCCCTTTGAAGTGATACTTGACTAAAAGTATAGAAGAATCCACAACGGAAAAGTTTGCTGGATTGCTCTATCGCCCAACAACATTTTGCCCTAAAACACTTTCTCTACATCCTGTTTTTCAAATTGTAAGTACCTCGCGCGTTCATTGGATCATGGAGTACTAAATTTAATGAAATCCAGGATATCAAAAGTTCCTAAATATGCAGCTGTTCTTCGTCTCTAATTTTGTTTATCACGTCGCAATGTAGGTGTCTCTGCAGGGGCATAGGGTCCAGGTCCGTTTTTTTTTTTTTTGGTTGTCCGTTTTTTCCCAGTTTGCTTAACGCACACCCCTGTCCGAAGTCCACGCAACGGGTCTGTCACGTAATAAGTTCACACGACTTACCAATGTTCAGAAAACGGGTTTCGCCCCCTCCCTCCTCCCCCATAAAAGGCACAAGCCAGGCTACGCCCCTGCTCTGGGGTTCTTTTGAGTTGCGTGATTGGAATGTTGTTACATATATCACAAAGCACTTCAAATTCCATATAAGATTGTGGCTTACAGGCATGCTTGCCCCAGATGACCCATATCTTGTGCAATGTGAAAAATTTCATGTTTTTTCAAATTCCATGACCATCCATCTTACTGGTACAGATGACTCAGCGCAGCCCCATTCCTGTCCCAAGGCCCGATCCCTGGTCTGGTTCCCCTCTTTGTGAGTTGTGTGACTGTCACGCAAGTCAATAGCCCGCTGCATTCCGTGAGAATCGCTTTCTAATCAGTCCGTGTGGCGTCGGTTTACGACATTGAGTTCTTGCTCTTGTTCTACGACCTTAAAAAAACCGGCTGTTCTAAACTTCACGGAAAAATATCGTCATTAGTGTGTTAGAAATTTCATCAATCCAGCTAAGCGGCTTGTGTCAGTAACGCATTGCGGTCACTGTTCTAGAACAAATCATTTGCATTTCAACGCGATAGTGTTCGTGGAACATGGCTAGAGCAATATGGCTTCGTTTTGTCATTCTCCTGAGTTATTTTCGATTTTGTTTTTCTCAAAGCTGCGCAGGAAGTTGTAGTTGCTCAAATAGGGGAATACAAGGCCAAGATAATTATGAAAAAATCGTCAACTGTTCGGGAAGAGCTTTATCTAGCGTACCCAACTCAATACCGAGCGATACCACGGAATTGTAAGTAGTTTTATACGATGTGACGTGCTGGTGCTTACTCTTTAAACAGCAAGTATCAGGAGGTTATCAGGAGATTGTTTTCTTTAATTATTCAATAAGACAAAGCCAGGTTTTTAATGTTTTATCTAACCGTTCATAATACGCTCATAATATATGAGCAAATTAATTTAAGCAAACTACGAATCCATTATTTATATAAAATCTATATAAACCATATATATTTATATATTAAACAAAAACTTTTTATGTGGTATTCTCGAGTTAAGGGGATAAAAAGACTTCTAAATAAATCATATGGCAAGGAACAACTACATCCGGCTTCAAATTCATCATCGCATGTTCAAACCATATCCAAGCTCTATCGTGAGCTTATTGAATACTATTGACTTACAGAGCCATGTATTAAATCTTGGCGTCTGAGTTGCTAATCCTCACCATTCAGCTTGTGTTAATCTATGAGCACTTCTTGCATTTACTGATAACCCTGGACAAACTATATATTCAAAAGTCTAAACCCATGTCTGAAACCGCAAGCTCGATATTGATGAATCAGGCATTTTCGAAATTGAATGATCAAAATCAGCATGGACGTAGCTAAATATATAAGTAAGAAATGTAATGTTGAATATTTATACTTGTTTTATAGCGTCTTTTACTTCTCAGAATACAAAATATGTTTTAGCAGTTAAACGTTTGGGATGTTATTGAAAATCATATTACAATAATTTGAAATATGCAGAGGTATTTTAGTAGTTTAATTAAGATTAAGGTTTAATGCTGATTTTAACATTTTATCGGTTAATATCTAATAGATATTTTACAAGTAATAAATTCGTGTTAACTAGGACAAGCCCTTGAATCATTTATCTGATTTATGAAATGGAGTTGAGAATGAGCTAGAAAAATAATTTTAGATTTTTTGAATTTTATTGTTATTCAATGCAAATAAACACAGCTGGAAATCAATGAATATTATTATACATTATAAGAAAATTAGTTCCTTTCTATTTAATTATGACCTTGATGCAAAATTTTCAAAAATTGTTATATAATTTATTACACTTATTAGTAAAACAAGCAATGAATTACTCTAATAGTTGAAATACCTTCTAGACTATAATTATGACATCTAGCAGACTAATATAATATGAGCATAATTTATCATTGAGGTATACGCTGTATATTGTCAGCAGCTCAACCAACTGAAACATGTACAATGCAGTATTTTTTAAGAAGTATGTGGGGGGTTCTTTTTCTTTGTTTTCAAGAGCAGTTAATAAACTATCTTACTAACAACTCCCATTATTGAAAGCAATACTACGCACGTATCATGCATGCATTCACAACAGTTTTACATATATATTATGTGTTATAATATGCATGGTGCCTCTGGAGTCAATAATAAGTGTTCATAATTATAGCCATTAAAACCATTAAACATGGCTCTACACTCTCTCCAATACTTATTAATTCAATTGGATTCAATTGGATTTGATGAAATTGAATGTTCAATTTTGTTAAATTGATTATGCCAGGATATAAATAATATATAAATAATTTGGTGCCCTCAATTTCCATTTCATCTTCTCCCTTATTCAGGCAGCTTACATTTTTTATAAAAGAGACTTACTGTAAATCAGACCAGCTAATGGGGGGTACATAGTCCTAATTAAGCTTAAGGGGCTGAGTGGCTTCCTGGGAGGGCATATATTGTCACTCAGTTAATGATTTGCTTATATTGCTATGCATACCAACATTGAAATATGTTTGCACCAATTATTATTACCTAGTTATTAATCATCTTTAGTATAAATACAAAGGTGATTATACAAAATCGCGCGCTCTGATTGGTTTTCTATCTCGGATTATCAGCTGATAATCACCTTTTCGGACAAAATGGCTGTCAGCGTGACCGTCGCGCTTTTAAAAAATAAAATGTTTTCACTTTCAATGTTGTTTCCTTCTTTCTTTTTTGAAATAATCACCTTTTTATTTATACTAAAACAATTATTCACCTCAAGCTCAGTGGTTATCGATGAATATTTACCTCGCAGCTCGAAGACTCGCCGCTCGGTAAATATTCATCGATAATCACTTCGCCTTCGGCGAATAACTGCTAAATAATCAACTGAATAATTATGGATTAAATACTAAATTTATCAAATAACTGGTTGCTGAGCTACTAAAAAATTTTTATATATAAAACATACATATAATGAATTATCTTGCTGTTTATAATTTCCTAGGATTCTAAAAAACAATGCAATAAGCTGGTTGGATACAAATATCTTTAGGATAATTACAAAACTACAAAAAGTGTAAGTTGCAATTATAACTATTAGCATTACTAACATCTATAATATTTGAAACAGTTTGCCATACCATGCCATATCATGCAATGTGACAGAGGGTTAATAAGGGCAATAGTCATTAGAATTCATATTTTCATTTCAGTGACTTGAGTAACAACAACTTACAAACCTTACCTCATGATGTTTTCAGTTACAATCCATCATTACGTGAAGTGTAAGTACACATGTATGCTGTTTCCTCCTTCTGTTCTGCTGTTCTGACAGTGATATTTTGAATCACTTGATTCCTAGATAATCATATATTGATTTCAAAAAGTATTGCTCATACTAAGAATCATTATGGCAGATCCAATTTTTTTTTGGGGGGGGGGAGGGGTGGAGAGGTAGTAACTAGCTTGCTTTATAAGCGTCTTTGTGATAGCCTGCATCATGCAGTCTGACTTGAACTCTGGTTAAGAGGGTCTGTGAATCAGCACCAGATTCCTTGTTCTGGTTGCATGCATGGTTATGTATATAATAGACTGTGATAGCACTTTCCACGAATGACGTCACAATGATGCACAATGAAATACGGGCAAGCCAAGCCCAAAACACATGCTAATATGCTGCAACAATGTTTTCTTGTCTTGTTGTTTCTAATTCTAGATCTTGATTCCACTTAATTATTACCCTTCATACCACTTCTACAGAATCCTGTTCATAATTCCTTTCATTGGCCTAGTTAAGACCATTATCTTGCGACTTCCAAAGGAGTTAAAACATTTGAATAAGAAAAATGATTCAAAGAGGATTCTAGTGGTAGTGGTACATATCAAGAAGTAATAAGGGGATTGGTGAATTCGTGGAAAAACCATAGTTTTTCGACTGATACTGATCTTCTTTTCCATGCCTTTTTTTTACAAAGTTTGTCCGCATTTCGATCCCACAAGGCTTTGCGATAAATCTATTTTTAGTAACTGTAGAAAATTCTATTGGCTGGTACAACTGTTACAATTGATTCATTCTTACACACATTCTGATTGGTCTGTGTATGACTAAGCATCCAGTAGTCTTGTTGTCATGTGAATATTTTGAAAAATCAATGGATTTTTCAGGCTCATGCTGCAAAATGAATATTGTAAGATATTTTTCTATAATTTAAACTTCTGTAGGTGTTTGTTTTACTAATAGAAAAAGAGAGTTTCCAGATATATTGCCTAACAAGGTCTACTTGTTTGTTGACTTATAATTTATATACTACTTTATAAGACAATTTGTATAAGAATATTATTACTTCTTCTGTTAATGCTATCCATGCATTATCATGCAATGATAAATTTTTGCACGCTGTTATTGGTCCAAATGGGTCACATGCAGGATGGGTATCAGGCCATATCCCCCATCCGAATACCAAAATAAATGTTTTTATATCCAGCTTGGAGATGAGAGAGAAATATTTTTTGAAAACTCTGGAGATGATGAGTTAAAACATAATACAGTTAGCTGAATTCCATTCCATTGAAGTCCTTGGGTTATGAAATAAATAAACTTCTTCTTGCTCGTTGTTCTATAATTCTTCTTTGCTAGGTGTTCATCATTATTGTCAAAATTATTGGGTGGTTATGTGTGTTGCGATGTTTCGGCATATTTTAGTCCACCTTCCTCAGGCCTGAAATCTTTTTTAAAGAGTGGCTTCCAGTGATCAATTTCTGCATGAACATTAAGTAGTGTTTTGTAGTTGTGTATAATACTCTCATTGTCTCCAGGAATTCTAGAAATTTGTGTCTCTTTCTTAGCCAATGATTCGGCTCTTCTGCCATTGGATATCATATTGGAATGTCTGGTTATGTTTTGCGAGGCCTCAATAGTAAAACATGAAAGCTCACACTAAAGTTTGATCACCAACTATGAGCTTAAGAAAGATGTTGAATGTCACAGCCAATCATTGCTCATCAATATTGACAGATGTCTGTCAATGTTTGGCTTATCTTTGATCAACAGATTATTATTTAGCAGACCAATCAGAATGTGTACATGTGTAAGTATAAAATAAATTGTCATAGCAGCCAATCATATAATATATAATATATATAATATATAATCATATAATATATAATATAATATACAGCCTTTTGCAAAAATTATGGCCTTTTCAAGTATATATACAAGTATATCAAAAGTATATCAGAAATTATGGGATATCATCGCTGATATTTTTTCCGGGTTGCCTAGCTAGATCACTAGAGCTTTCTGAAAAAAATATCAGGAATGATATCCCATAATTTCTGACGTACTTTTTATATATTTGTATATATACTTGAAACAGCCATAATTTTTGCAAAAAGCTGTATATATAATATATAATATATATAATCTTGCAACCAGGACAATTACAAAGAATCTCATGCTGATTTGCAGACCTTTTAACCAGAATTAAAGTTGGGTAGTATGCAGGCTACTTTATGACTTTTAGTGGGTATCCACTTCATAATTCATATTAATAGATATTAATAGAATGGTAACTGTTTGTCAAGTGAAAAAAAGAAACTCCTCCATACTAAAATATAACATATTTGGTTCTAAAAATTCCAGATATCTAAGTGGCAATCCTCTTACCTGTGACTGTAATCTGTTTGGTACATACAACATTTCACAACATCTGGCTAAATTTTCTGGCATCTGCTCCAACCCACCATCTCTTGCAAATCGTGAGCTACACTCCTTGAAGGTCTATGAATTCTGTGGTAAGAATATATAGCAATCATAAATAACTCATTGACATGTTAAATTAATGTTTTATAGTGATGAATTAATAGTTTTATAATATACTGGAATGATTTTTTAGTTGAAAAAAATGAAACAAATATCACTGCAATGATTTAGCTTGTATCACACACTTGATTTGATTTATTTGTATACACAGGTTTTTATTATGTTATTTTCATTAAAGTCATTATAATTGTTGATTATGAACTAAAGACACTGTCATCTATGAGCTTCTACTAACCCTAACCCTACATATAACCATTTCATAGAGGTAGATCAGTGATTAATTAAAGCCAGTACATACAAATATATAATATAATATAATATTATTTATCCCACACCATAGAAAATACAGCCAATCAGAAAGCAGGAAAGCCGTTGTATATTCGTCGGTATTTCACTCTTCCTTCCCATCATGCACTGCGCGTTGAATCTACGCATTTGTATTTTCTATGGTGTGGGATAAAATGGTTATACAATGGCTTCTCGTGGCATACCGTGGATATCCCACTCGTCATTTGTATTTTCTTTATATACACACTCGCCTAAAGGCTCGTGCGTATACTAGAAACTACAAGTGACTCGTGGGATATTCCAAGGTATGCCACTCGAAACCATTGTATAACTAGTATATATCGATATTGATATTCTTACTTCCCAGGTGGCTGTGCAGGCATAAAGACAACAGGAAAAGGCTCACATGACAAAGAGTATTTTATCCGAATCAAAGCTAAATGTGAAGCTTTTGCAAGTGTCTATTGTCATGGAATGAACACCAATTCACCTAAAGAGTACATTTCACTGCGCAGTGGTCCAGTATCTAATTATGCTCTGATATACAATTACAAGCAACCAGAAAGTGCAAAATACGAGTGTGAACGACGATCCGGTACGTATTTCAAATACTGGTGAGAGGCAAACAATCAGTGAACATATGAAGCCTGCTTAGTTAAATAGTTAGGAAACTTCCAGCTGAGCAAGATCCTTAGTTTAATTTTCGTTCTACCAACCGACACATTTTGACATCTCTGCTTTGTGTATCTTCTATGGCCCACAAAATGACACGTTCAGGAGGTGCTCATTTGTAAAAAGTGTTCTTACGAATGGTGTGTGAGTGTGGCTTTCAACTGACTACTAGTACTTAGTCATTGATCAGTCCTCAACTGATCATGTGAATTGAATCTATTAATTTGTTTTAGGTGGTGTCTTGTACAGTGGAGCCGGATTAACTAACTTTACAAAGGTGCGCCTTATTTTGGGTCCGAATGGTGCTACAATCAAGACTGATGATTTCCAGTTTGCTACTAAAGTTGGTAAAAATGTACCTTTAGGAGTGGCGGGAGATTGTTACTCTGCAAGCTCCAACAACTGCCGAAAAGGACGATTTAAGATCGATTTGACAGGAACAGGATTTCATCTGAAGGTTTGAGTCATGATTTTTTTTATCGTGATATAAAGAACTAGGAGAAACCAGCTCCCTCTAACCAAGGACGGAGTATAAACGCTGCATTCGAAAAAGAGATATTACTAAATGACTTATAATTAATATATTAATTATAATTATAATACATATATTATGATTATAACTATAAATTAATATTAATATATGATATTTTGTTGTGCTAGGAGGAGGTACACTGGGAACACTATGGCACTCCCAGTAATATTGACAACACCCTAGAAATAGACACGGAACGTAGTATCGTGTACGGTGAATGTGGCGGTTACTGTGGTGGCTGTCGACCTCGCGGCGATATTCATTTAGAACTTGATGTTTGCCCGGAAGAAGGAGTTAAACGTAGGTTTTCTAGATAAATAGATAATGTGAGGTTATTATTATGAGAGACGTCAACTTCTAATATTCAAAGCACTTATTTTTTCTCTCTAAAGCTTGTTCGACTTCCTTGGGTATGGATGATCGTAGTATAGAGGATTCACAAATAACAGCCTCGTCCAACACCGCTAACTATCTACCCAGCTATGGACGGTTAAACAACATTAAATCAGCTAGTATGGGTGGTTCATGGTGTGCTGGCACGTCTGACGCAAATCAGTACTTACAAATAGACATGAAGAAAAAAATGACGTTTTCTGGCATAGCGACACAAGGGGCCGGTGACGCACAAAACTGGTTAACAAAATTTAAAATCAAGAAAAGTGACGACGGTAATTCGTTCACCGATCACACAGAGTTTGGGATTGCAAAGGTAATGATTGCTTGTTGGTTTTGGCTCTTGTTCGTTTCACATCTTGAGCTCACCTTGACTTCCTCCAATCAATACAATACAATACAATAAACTTCATACAGAGTTACACATAAAGGTACATTGAACTGATAATTCAGTGGCCCTCTGTCTAAATATCACCTAATTATTAAAAAAATTATTATATATATATATATATATATATATATATATATATATAAATTGTGGATTGAAGATAAATTAAAGACAAGACATCACTTTAGCTGTTACTCAGAGTTTCACGCTTACGCGATCATCAGACATCAGACAGGCTTTAAAGCCTGTCTGATGATCGCGTAAGCGTGAAACTCGGAGTAACAGCTAAAGTGATGTCCTGTCTTTAATTTATCTTCAATCCACAATTTATTACGCTCTACATTTTAATGTATTGAGCACTCTACCGACAGTATAGACATACATCTATATTTATATATATATATATATATATATATATATATATATATATATAATATAGCTTAGATAGTACGCGCGCTCTCATTGGCTAATTCACTCCAAAAACCTATGCTCTATTTCACCGGTAAAGACATGGTACAATGAACTGATAATTCAGTGGCCCTCTGTCTAAATATCATCTAATTATTTAAAAAAATATATATATATATGCCTTTTGCAAAAATTATGGCCGTTGCAAGTATATATACAATTAGAAAAAACCTACTAATGGTCTATCACCAATCGAGCCCTGTGATTGGCTGAGCTACTAGGGGTCTATTAGTGATAGACCTCTAGTAGCGAAAAGCGCCGGTTTTGAAAACCAAAAAATATATATTTAAAGCAAAATCCAAAACTTTTTGCATCCTTTTATTGGACCGATTAGTAGGTTTTTACTAAAACAATTAGACCTCTCGCCCTCATGGCCTACGAGTCAATAGCCCATTCGGCCTTCGGCCTCGTGGGCTATTGACTCGTAGACCATTCGGACTCGAGAACTAATTGTTAAGTATATCAAAAGAGTATCAGAAATTATGGGATATCATCCCAGATATTTTTTTCGGGTTGACTATCACTAGGGCTTTCTGAAAAAAATATCAGGAATGATATCCCATAATTTCTGATGCGCTTTTGATATATATATATATTTGCTGTATATCTAAATAATAATGTATAATATCTAAAACTATAAAAAACTTACAATAGAAATATATAATATTTAAAAATATATATATAATATATAGGCCGACTTTGAGCAACGAAACCCATGTGCACCGAATCCAACATAAACAAGTACAGCAAGGACTGGTTATTTGCGCCAGAATCAGCACCCATGAGATCAGATACCCAAACTGAGCCCAAATGATATCTAAACATACAAGAAATATACTACGGAAAGAAGAAGAAAAAAAAAACACTTCGAAAAAAAGCGCAATGGCCAGATAAATAGTAAATATGCATATAAATGAATAAAATATAATAGCAATAAAATAAAAGGAATTAGGTACGAAACCTTAAAAAACTCGTGAAAACTGTTATATTTTTTTCACAGAAAAAGTTTGTTCTAAGTCGTTTATTACATTTGTTTTCAAAGGATTTCTACGCCAACAAAGATAACTTCAATGTTGTAACAAACTGGTTTAGTCAGCGCTTCAGAGCCAGGTACATTCGTATCGTGCCTCTAGAATGGAACAATGCAATATGTCTACGAGCTGAGCTATATGGATGTGATAACGGTAACGTGTTTGCAGACAGTTATAATATTTATTTACCCAATCAGTTTTGATTCGTAACAGGTTGTGCGATCATCAGTAAATTCGTGGTACCGCGCGGATAACTATATCATAACATATATCGTTATGCTGCACGTATATCGCTTTTTTGCTTAGTCAAAAGTGCAACACTTTAGTTAGCCCACAGACTGAATTTTTTTTAATTTGAGTATTTGATTTAATTGCTAGATATCGTATCAGTTGTGGCTCGTCATAAAAGTGATAAACGTTGTTGGAGTCCTCATGGTTCAAAAGAGTGTAACTTTGCTGATGGAACATCGATTGTTCTTAAATCTGATTGCCAAGGAAGCGGTGTTATGATAACATTTCGTAAGAACAATAAGATAATACACACTTGCAGTGGAAAATGTGTCGCGATTGATAACAACAATCTATTGACTTTGAGGGACGGACCTTGTGATACATTTAGAAAAAAAGAAAATGGTGCCAAGGAATGGATTATCGTACACGAAAGAACTAAACTGTGCGTTGCTCTTGGTAATGTCAAAACAGGACAGTTGGTACTAGCTTCTTGCAACCTTCAACCAACTTTGTTTGAGTTGTCACAAGATGGTAAGCTTAGACTATATCTTACTTCATAATAATCTTTTATCATAATCATATTCAATCATTATTATTATCATCATCAGGTATCTCTCCGCTCCCTCCTATCATTACTTATATAGAAGATAATTATCTAGAGATTAACAAGTCAGGTTGGGTACATTGTAAAGTCACTGCAGACCCTCGTGCTCAAATATTTTGGAGCAAAACACGACCCTGGCCTGGTGGACAGAGTCTGTCGAAGCTGGAGTTTTTACAGTCGTTAAGTGGATCTTTGTACGTAAGAAAAGCAAGAATGAGTTATTCTGGGCGGTATTACTGTTCAGCGGCTAACACAGCAGACTTCAAGTTTGGATCCCTCAACGTCAAAGTTGGAAGTACGTCACTAGTTTAGTTCTTTCTTTCTTTCTTTCTTTCTTTCTTTCTTTCTTTCCTTCTTGTATGTTTGGTTTTTTTCTTTCTTTAATTTTGCCTTTTTATGTTATGCTATTGTTATCTTATCATAATCATGGATGTTATTTGTTTTTGACCATCAGTTTAAAAGAGACTAAAACAATGAACGTTTTCCTATTAAACTGAGTCTTCTAGTATTAACATAATAGCCATTTGCTGTATCCCTAGTTTGATTTTCGTTTTTTCCGACTCCCAGGTCCTCCTAGCATTACTATCGGTCCGGTGAATACTAAAGTAGTTCTCAATACGACTGCTATGCTGAACTGCAAGGTAGCAAATACCATTCCTTCTACCAAAATCTTCTGGTACAAACGTGATCCTAACGGCACTGCTATTTCCGTCGACAAGCTTGATCTACGCTTCTTGGTTCTAACAAATAGGAGTCTTCGAATCAGACAAGTTCAGAAAAACGACGAAGCACATTACTTGTGTGTTGCTAAAAATCCTCTTGGGTCTAACAACTCCACGGCCTTTCTCAAAGTGCTAAGTATGTATTATATAGACCTCTTGCACGTGATGTCAAAGCAGTTCAATTTGGAGGATAAAACAAAATAATTTCAATCTCCTGAGAATACACCAGTTTCGCATTCAATGTAAACCGCTGTTTTTGAAGACCGCAGACTCATTTGCACAGGGTTAGCCTTGTTTATAAGTCAGCTATTCAAAGACGCCATTAAAAGTCTGTGGGAAGTCAAAACATTGGTATTATTCAACTTGCACATTCTTTACATTACAGTTGACTTTTGCAAATCATGAGCAACAGCCAACTGTAGAGTAAATAATGTGCAAGTTAAATAATACCAAACGCACGGACTTTTAATGGTGTCGTTGAATACCTTACTTATGAACGAGGCTAACCCTGCTAACCCCGAGTCTGTGGTCTTCAAAAACAGTCGTTTGCATCGAATGGGAAACTGGTGTATTGGACGGTAATTGTGTTTCCGGCAGTTTTTTTAACGAACATTAATGCATGGACGGGTATATGCACCAACAGCCTTGGTGGTAGACTAAGTTACGTCGAATATATTAGTCCCATCATTAATGCTAATTTGATGCTTTTTACATTTAGTCCCACCCAAGTTTTACGTCTTCCCTAAGGATATTGAAGTTCCATCTTCCAGTTCTCCTATCATTCACTGTAAAGGAATCGGTGATCCAGCACCTGTCATTAAATGGTTCCGCAAAGGGTCATCGAATCTACCACCCACCTTCAAAGTGTACCCTAATGGCAGTCTGTTTATGCCGGATATTGAGAAAATCGATCAAGGACTCTATGTGTGCTCTGCGTCCAATGACGCCGGTACAGTGCAAGCGGAAGCAATGGTTAAAGTCTATGGTAGGTATTCATTAGTACACGTAGTGGAACCAGGTCGACTTTCACCGTCAATCAATGGTTCATTTTCTGTTTATCTAGGTCGTTACCTAGGAGACCTTCTTAACCGTGTTCACTAAATACCTCGTAGTGCACAAACTACTCATCTAACGTCTATAAATTAAACTATAAACTTATAAATTAAAATTATAAACCTCGCACTTTTAAAAAAACTTATGAGTTTGATCAAAAAATGATCAGAATGGTTAAAATCTGTCATTCAGCTTCAAGAAAAGATATACTTTTGTTTACATTAGATGAGTGGTTTGTGCGCTACGTACGAGGTATTTAGTGAGCATCGGTCGCGAAGTTCCCCTGGTACCTTAAAACTCTAAAGGACTGTTAACGACCTCGTCCGTATATGAAAGTGTCGATAGAAGAACGAGGCATACATTTCATTTATGTCCTGTGATATTTTGTTACAGTTGCATGTAGGATCGATTCCATCCCCTACGCTACTTATGTTCCTCATCAAATGTTCTTTCGCGTTGGTGAGTCAACAATAGTAACTTGCAAAACTGGCTATCAAATGCGACAGGGACCTCAATTTAAAATCACTTGTGCAGTAAGTGGAAAGTTCGACAAAGCAATGCCTAAATGTAAAGGTGAGAAACTATCATATCAATTAACCAATCGAAAGCAATCATATGTCTATGTCAGTCTTATTACTTGTTTTCCCGTTGTTTAGACATTGACGAGTGCCGAGTTGATCCCTCTACCGAACAAAACAATCATAATGTGACTACATACCACGAGTGCGACAAGAATGCACTCTGTATTAATACACCTGGTTCATATCGCTGTGAGTGCAGCAAAGGATATAAAGGAAATGGTACTACTTGTGACCGTAAGTGTTCTACCTGGCTCATGCATGATTCATTCATTACTGGGCTACGCCCTCAGCTGACTGCAATATATCTAATATTGCTGCCGGCCTCACTAACTATCGTATGCAAGAAAGTATGAAGTAAGGGAGCACATCTCCCATACATAGGTCTATCCCCATGAAAATTATTTGAAAATCTATTTTTAGCTCCGCGCGCAGCCTGAACTGAAACAAGAATCCCATGATAAAATATTCCAGGCTGCGCGCGGAGCAAAAAATAGATTTTCAAATAGTTATCATAGGGCACGGAGATGTGGTCTCTTAATTCGGTTCGGCTGCCTGGATTTCGAATAGGCTCTGGAAAGCTGCATGTGGAACTATTAACTTAGTGGATCCATTTGCCTACCATGTTCCTCAATCCAGAAAGGATGCCGCATTATTAATATTGACTTGTACTGACAGTAATCTATTTAAATCTATTTAAAGTGGAATCCTACTCCACGAAGGCCTAAATAAGTAAGATATGGGAAGAATGCAAGTCAGAAGGCCAGGGAGTAGGAGGCGCACGGGAACTGAAAAGGATGCGATAAAGATAATGGTGACGAAAATACAGCGGCGCCAAATGCAACATAAATTAGTCTTCAGAGGACGAAAAAGGGGTTTTCACCCTATCTCCTTAACACTTGCCGGCTCAAACGACAACTGTCACGAACATCATTGAACTAATAGTTTTATACCATTGTTACGCATGATTGCACTTTGAATAGTAATTATGTTTTCTGAGTATGACTGATAGAAGTACATTATAATCCATATCCTTATTAATTCTTCATGTTTTATTTCTCAAGCTTTATGCAGTCGACCCAAAACTCCTCTTAACGCCAGAAACTGGTTGCCAGAGCAAACATTTTATGACATTGGCACGTCAATCACCCTGATTTGTAAACCTGGATTTAAACCCGAATCGAAACCATCTGTGACGTGTAACAATTCACGTACTTCTTTCGGTCATTTGCCCAGCTGCAAAGGTAAGTCTTTAAATCTTATCTTAATATTCATCCTATCATTGATAGGCTTTATACTGGTAGGGCTCGGACGAAACCACAATGCGCAAATTAAAACAATTTGAAGTTGATCTGAAACGCGACGATTTGCAACGTCTATTTTTCGTTCCACAACTGGAAACGCTGTTCAGCTTCGTTCGTGTAAAATACATGCCACGCACAATGATTTACGGATTTGGCCGCAGTACATTGCGAACTTAATTTTGGTTTAGCTGCGACTTAAAATGTATAACGCAGAATGACAAAAGTTAATTCGTGTAACAAACTCATCGACTGTTATGCGCAATGTCATAGCCTTTGTGGAATTGTGGAGTTGAACTGAGGGGACGAACTATAAATAATGTTGCCTTATAAATAATGTTGCCTTATAATTTTAAGTTAGGAATTATCTAGTGTAATACCATACTTTAACTGTTGTTCGTCGCTAATCGTCCCGCGTTGTAAGCGTTGTACCGGAAGAGTATTTTAGGCAGTACGAGAATACTTAAAAAAATAAAAATATATATTAAGCTTTGGCTGTTGAATCACACCGTCGGACAATCACAACAGAGCTATGCTCCAACAAGGTGAAAGCTCAAGATCGAATTGGAATTAAGAAGTTGATTTTTGTGGAGGGAAAATCGGAGATCCCGGAGAAAAACCCTTGAAGCACAGGAGAGAACCAACAAGCAACTCTACTCACATACGACACCGAGCCCGGCAGGACTCGAACCCGAGTCGCATTGGTGAAAGGCGACACAATAGCAGCGCACGCTACCCGTGCATCCCTAAGCATGCATTAATTTTGTCTGCATTAATATCAACCTATTAAATCAGTCATTGTACTACATGATGTAGATATATTCTAGTGTATGAGGCTTGATTCATATTATAACCTATTTTTCGCCTGCCACAGACATCGATGAATGTGTTGTAGGGGTGCAAGAAATCAATTCTGGCGAAGTGCACAGCGCATGTCATCACAATGCTGAATGTAGCAACACTATTGGTTCATATAGATGCATATGTAAGTCTGGATTCGAAGGAGATGGATTCAAGACCTGCACAGGTATTCCAATCTATCATATATGAGTCACATTGACCGATAGTAATACTATTAATCCATGCAATCCTAGTGGCCAAAGAAAGGCTGATCAAGAGTTCTAGTGGCAAAAAGTGGAAATATTCCCCCAAGATGGACGAAGTCAAAGACAAGGTAATTAACAGCCACATTTTCAAAATTAGAAACACTTTTCAAAATCTAAAGTTTCTTGGTTGGTTGGTATAGACATTATATATTAAACCAGTTTCTTTTCAGAATTTTCACTAATTTTCATTTTCATTTTCACTTCAAGACCCCCCTTTCCAGGGAAACTAAAAATTTGAGTTTATCTAATTTTCCATGAAAAACTGATTGCATCCAATTGTGTTTATCCTCAATCGAAAAAATACAACAAGGCATAGGTGCGCAATATTAAATAGTAATACTAGGATAGATATAGATAATATGAAATCATTCAAGAAAGATAAAAAGTTTTTTATGAACACGAATTCGTTTAAGCAAAAACTCATTAATGCCGTTTACAGTGTAAATGTATCCCCAAAAAATCCGCGGTCTCTTTCTCGAAAACATAGGTAAACCTTTTTCCTTAAGCTCATAATTTTTTATTATTAAAATAGAAATTCTAAACTGAATTGGTGCAGTTGGATTTCTAGATTAAACATGGTTTGTACGATAGCTTCATGCGAAAATCATTCAGTAGGCGCTCAGTACCACCTGATTATTAATTTACGGAGCCAAAAGTCAGTTCTCAAAAACTGAATTAATGAAATTTTTGTTTAGTTACTTACGAATAAAAATATCTCTACAACGATGTAAACTAAACAATTCGTTTCTTAGATAATTACTTAACAAGTGACTGGGTCTATAAGTTAAAAATAAGCTTTTAATAACATTTTAATAACATTTAACTTAAGTTTTTTTCCCGAAAGCCAGTTTACTTTTATGATTGGGAAACGTGCGTGACTACATGTGTCCTCGCCTTGGGAAAAAAGTTCATATTTTGTGTATACTCCTGACTTTGAAAGAAACAGAAATAGCTATTCGTATTTTGCAAAACCTTGTGTAGTAGTTACAAAAACAACCAGTTTGATAGCTTTTGGCCGAGCACTTCATGTGCTTTTTCGATCACTTCTAGTCAAAACTTCTTGAAGAAACATGGCAACATGTCCTAACTGTAGTCCCCAAAAAAGAAAGAAAGAAATTAATTACCTTATGTTTCCAGGTCTCCTACGGTAACAGCCTTTTTCTTTGCGTTGCCCACCATGAACTTAATCCGGCATAGCCCTCAAAAACATATAAGAAAGTGAGTCAGTTGTCACACCGAACAGTAGCACAGCTACAAGATAAATTTTAAAATACTAAACAAACACTCTAGACTGATATCAAACATTGGCACTTCTTAATTAAAGGTTTTAGTCTAAATTGTAAACGAGTAAAGGCATTTTTATTTCTCGCTGGTACGTTTTTGTTTGCTTGACTAAAAAGTTTTATTTAAAATGGTGAACGTGCGTAACTGCACGCGCCCAGTCACCATGGCACAAATGTTTAGTAATTTTTGTTTATAAATCAGTATCAAATTAACCACTCTTTACTTAAAAAAAGCTCTAAACCCTAACCCTAACTTTAACCCTAAGAAGTTTAAAAAACAACAAGTATGATTGCCGTAACCCGGTATGAGCATTGTGAATTGCAAGAGCACTTCATGTGCTCTATTATACTAGACGAAATTAAACAAAGCCCTAATGGTGCCAGAAAAAAAGAAATACTGTTAATGGTCAATATAGATAATAGATAAAAGTACCTTTCGTTTCCTGGTCTCCTATATATTGTTTTGTATGCGTACTCCACCATAAGAAGCTCACTATGTTCTTGTACGAAGTCTTGCTTTAAAGTGAAGAGAATGGACTGACGAACAACTGGTTTTGTTTAAGTAAATATTTAAGGCAAGGAAGAGCTGTGTTTCTGCTGCTGTGTCCAGGCAGCGCAAAGAACGGAAAGAAGTGCTTTGTACTGATATTTTAGTTTGATTTAGAACAGATACACACAACATACAAGGTGAACGTCGACGGTACCACGAGAAAAGAAAGATTTTCTTTGGTTTAGAGTTTTAAACGTGGCGCTCAAACCAAAAACCGGTTTTTCAAGTTTCCATTTTGATTTATCCAATCAGAAGGCAAAGCCAATTAACTGCACAAATAACCGGAAATAGATCTGTCTTCTTTAACCACAGCTAGCCCAAACTCTGTTGGTGATTTGAATTTTCTTTTTATGTGAGCTACTTTATTTGCAGAATTAAAACATTTAACGCGACATTTGTATTTTAATATTCCCTCAAAATATTCCTATACTCCAGGCGGTATCCTTATGTCCGTTTTTTCTTTTTCTGTTTAAGTTAAAGGAGTATAAAGCAAAGAATACAACAGCAGCGGTTGTCCTGCAAGTTCTTGAAGAAAGCACTTGTGCAAAGAAGGAAACGCTTACCTCAGGAGATTTAATCATTGTTTTTGAGACTGTAAAAGAACTATTGAACGATGCTAAGACTCCTGGAACGCAAAAGTCTAAGACTGAAGAACTAAAGGTAATTATCATCCATCCACGAAGGGGATATTTCATAGGAGGCATGGGTGGTTTACCGCTCGCCTCTCACCGCTGTGGTCCGGGTTCGAGCCCCGGCTCAGATCATATGCGAGTTCAGTTTGTTTGATGTGTTGTTCTTTCCCTTGCCACAAGGGTTTTTCTCCGGTTTTCCCCTCCGCAAAAATCAACATGTGAGTTGAGTGTTGTATGTTGTAAATATAAAATGTAGTGGTTGTGCGATATGTTGATCGTTCACCAACATATATTATTAGCTAAATATTAGTTCATTGACAAAACTTTCCTGTTGTTTTCAGACTGTCACAAAAGTCTGCAGTAACATTCTTGCAGAAGACAATAAAGAACGCTGGGAAAAAATCCAAAAGGTTTGATAGTACAATCTTTACTGAAGCTCTAATATCTAATGCTAATTTGATATCACAACGTATTCGGCTTCTGTATTCCCTGGGATACTGAGTCTAAAGCAGCGGGGGTGTGGGGGTGTGGAACTATGACGCCCCGGCCTATATACCTTTCTGGCATTTAACCAGCTTAGCCTCTTCACATTTAATGCAAGATGAGCGTTTGCGCTGCCCCGCCTAACCTGGAGTATTCATGTGTATTACCGTCACATATTACTTGTTGGTTTACAGGACAGTAAAGGTGTTACTGAGGTTATGAGATTGATGGAAGACTACACATCAGCCCTGGCTGACGATGTCGTAACATTACAAGCAAGTGGAAACTCATCCCTTTCACTTGACACAGATAACATTGGTACGATTAATAAAACAGCATACCCACGATCAATTACTTTTTTTTCACCCAACATTCTCATATACATTGTACATTGTTATCATTTTTTTCCCAAAGAACTGAAACTAGAGGTTTATCAAGCCAAAGCACTTTATGACGGACATAAATATGCGGAAGGCGAACGAGCTTCTCAAGTCATTATTCCTGGCGAAGTCTTTCATGACTACAAATCGGGTAAGAATAGAAACCGACCTACATGTACTACCTACTGCCCAGATTATATGTAACCAACCTTTATAATAATGAAGTATGTTTATACACAGGACTGCAGTCCATTAAAATCGTAGGGATCACCTACAAAGGTCTTGGCAACCTATTACCAACTCGAGCAGAAGGCGTAAAAGAGTAAGTCGCTTAATACTTTGTTTTCATTAACACCATTTTCTTGTTATTGTGCTCAACGTCCTCTCATAGTTACTTTGCTGGTATCTTTTTAGATTTGACGTCGATTCGTCGTCTGTTATTTCAACTTCTTTGTATCCTAGTCCTGCGATGCATGATGGTAAACTCTCAGCGCCTGTAAGAATTGTACTTGTCAATCAAAAGGTGATGTCACAACTCCACTGATTTTCAATCAGCAATATGGGCCGTCTTTTTCCTTTTTTGTTTGACCATCTATTCAGTATATTTTCCAATCCCCCTGACGATGGGTTAAACAAAGTAGAAGAAACATAAATATACTCAAAATCACATATTATATAGTACACCTAATTGCAAGAAGGATGTCATATGAAAAACGAAATTACAAAAAAGCAACTTAGGAATAATTAGCAAATGAACGTAAACTTCATTCTTGCAGTTTATATTCTTCTTGCAATACTTAGCCGTAAAATAATAGTTCTCCTGAGCAATCTGTAATGCAAGGTCGTAAAAGATTAATATTTTTAACAAGATTTTTTCATTTTTATTAATTAATTAATTCCTATTTGCTATTTTAGTATTTTTCTAATTTCATTTGACAACGTTCTTGCAATTAGGTGTAGGTCAATTATGTGGGATTCGTTACTGCAGTAGTCATGTGATCTTACAAGAACATTTTTGCCTTAGATCTATATAAACAAAGTGGCATGCAAAGACTTACATTTTCCCTTCTATATTCTTTTAGATGATAAACCTCGATGCAATTCCGAAGTGTGTTTTCTGGGATTTCAAAACGTAAGATTAACACGATCAGGCACTATCTTCCTAGATTTCTGGCATTACATGCGCTCCCGTTGCCATCAGGAACAGGCTAGGAACTGACCAGAAGAGCGCATGAGTCTTGGAGGAACACTATTTTTGGCCTTTCAGATCGCGTTGTATTTCAGATGCCATAGACCTTTCCCGAATTCGCTTGGGTGATCACGAAACAATGGTTTCAAGTCAAGACTGAACTTGATTCTTCTTTTTATCAAGGCCAACCTCGACTTGAAACCATTGTTTCGTGATCACCGAAGCGAATTCGGGAAAGGTCTATAGCACGGTATGTCACTATATATTTAGCAAACGTTTTACAATTGTTTACTGAACAGCGATGCTGATCGTGGAGGCAGTTGGTCGTCAGAAGGATGCCGTGTGGTGTCGAGAAGTGGTAATGGAACCGTGTGTGAGTGTGATCACATGACTAGCTTCGCTTCTTTAGCGGTATATGACAAGGTAACCAAGCTTTCATAGCCGGTTGGATTTTTAGCCCTAACAGCGTTGATCAAGAGATTGATACTAAACTGGTTTGTCTTGTTTTCAAGGAGCTTGTCTTTACACTAGTTGTCTACATTGGTTGTGGTATATTGTTACTTGCTGTCTTCATTTTAGCAATCCGACATCTTTGTCTCTACTGGTAAATAATCATTTATTCATATTACTTTATATTCATGAATATTTTTGCTCATGTTTCTTTTTCTTTTTTTTTGTAAACCCAAGTAAAAGAAAATCGGAACGTTCCGTCATCCATCTTCACTTGTGCTTTGCTATCGCCGCAGCAGTTGGGCTTTTTCTTGGTGCTCTAAAACTGACCAAGATAAAAGTGAGTTAGATGCAGTTAGCATTCACATCAGTATGAACTATATTCACGTACATAATGTACAATCGTTTGTCCACAGGCTGTGTGTATTCTAGTAGCCGCTCTTCTTCATTATTTCTTCGTGGCTATGTTCTGTTGGATAATTGTAAAATGCCTTCAAATCTACATGACCTTGGTCACTGGGAAAAACAAAAACCGTTCCAGATTAAAATGGTTCTATATCATTGGATGGTGTAAGTTATCTGGCATTTTGAGTTAATATTGTTATTTGATACTTTCAAGTAAGAAAATGCTAATATGTTTGCTTACATTTATTCAAGTGTTGCCAGCTGTGGTCGTCGGAACGTCTCTTGGCGTCTTCCAGCTAAAAGGATACGGAAACTCAGATTGGTAAGGCATGACCTGATAGTGTACGTGCACTTGTATAACACACTTTATCCCACATCATAGAAAATACAGCCAATCAGAAAGCAGGAAAGCCGTTGTATATTCGTCGGTATTCCACTCTTCCTTCCCAACATGCACTGCCCGTTGAAACTACGCATTTGTATTTTCTATGGTGTGGGATAAAATGGTTATACAATTCTTTCTCTTGGCATACCGTGGATATCCCACTCGTCACTTGTATTTTCTTTGTATAAACTCGCCTAAAGGCTCGTGCGTATACTAGAAACTAGAAGTGACTCGTGGGATATTCCACGGTATGCCACTCGAAACCATTGTATTACTAGTGTATATATACAGTTTTGTTCCTTTATTGTACTAGGTGTTGGTTAGACTACAAAGATCTATTGATGTGGGCATTCGCTGGTCCTGCAGCTGCCATTTTTCTCGTAAGTTAACCGATTCAAGCTCGCTACCGGCATATTATAATTACAGATAACCAGTTGATAATTATCAAAGTGATCTTGTTTTAAGGTGACTCTCATTTTCGCCATCTTGATAAGTGTGTTGAAAGGTCGAGTCGTGGACTCTACAGACAAATCCAAAATCAGGTAAATATAGTCTTATGAATGTTGTATCCCCCAGTTACCTCACACCAAAATGAGGTAGAGTAATATTCTCGTTTATCGTTGTTTCATACAGCGTGGCATTGTTATTGGCGATACTGCTAGAGCTAGTCATAGCAGGCACCTGGGTTGCTGCTGCTATTTATGTCAAGCATCATCAGGCTCGTCTATGGGAGTATCTGTTTGCGGGCTCATGTGTCCTACAGGTAAAGCTATCACACCCGGTCAGCTGTTATTAATTATCATATATCTTCGAATATATTGGGTTAAGGTTAATAAGGGAACAGTTCAGTTTTGAAAAAGAATCACCCAAAAATAAGAAACTGATCGCGCAACTGTGTTTGTTGTTTTTGCTTCTTTTCCTTTAGGGCATCATATTACTTCTCTTTGGACTTTTGGATAAAGAGGTAAGACTGCCGAAGCAGCTACCAATAAACAACTTTTGGTTAATGGCCGGTAGTGGTGTTGTGGGGTGTGGTGGTGGGGTTTGGTGTAGCGTAGCTTTATAGCGTAGTGAAACTGATTTTCAACTCCCATCATATCTGCAGATAAAGAATTTCTCATTCCTGTATCAAATCAAGAAAATTCAACAAAGAGAACACAAAGAAAAGAGAAACTACTACAGTACAACAGACACAGTACAAGTAAGACCTGGTGATCTATAGTTTAGTATTTACTAGTACTCTTATACTACGTATGCTGATCATGACCTGTTGTGTTTTTAGTACTATGGTGCGGCCAACGCCCCAGATGGTAAGACTTACACAGTAACTCGGCCATCGGCCAAAGAATCGACAGGTGATTTAAGAGGTTCATCAAAACGGCTGTCCCGAATAGGCTCAAATCAAGAAGTGAACGAACCTCCTGACTATCCCCCGCCTATTGTGGAAACTCCACCTCAACTAGACGATTCTTACAGAAGGTAAGACGAAATACCGAATATAAATTACCGAGCCAAAATATTCTTTTTCATTTGACTGTAATCTACTGATTCTGCAGAAACGTCGAGTCTCAACCAATACCTTACACCCCAAGTTATCCAAACAGTGAAGTCATTCAATTACAAACATTCCCAGTAAGAAAAGCGAGTTCAGAAACACATTCTCGGTTTTCGAGACAGCCAGATGGAGCAGAAGCTGCAGAATTATTGCCATCCAATGAACGTACGGACCGTTATTACAGCCTACCGAGAAGTATTGATACATCACCCGCTCACTCGAAGCTAGAGCAAATACCAGAAAGAGCGCCATTACTCACAGATTACCAGCAATCTACTACTAGTGAAGCAAGCTCGTACAAACCATCAAAAGAACGTACTGAGGTAGGTGTAAAACGTTAATTATACAGTTTGTGCGACATATTGTCTGACTCAAATAACTGCCTCTCCTCCCAGTTATGTCCGTCCTGCTGTCTTTCTCTACAATATTTGTGTGCGAAAAAAGAAACCATTTCAACTAACAGCGATCATTGCTTTACAAAGCTTAGCGTGACTGACAGCGAAAAAGAACCGCTTACCGGTGATTCGTCGCGTCGTAGATCAGAGCGAGCAAAAGCCAGGCTAGAAGAGCGCTACAAGATGGATCAGGATTCTATCAACAGACGAAAACGAAAACTTCGCTACTCGTCTGGATTCTTGATTGGTGCGACCATTGAAGAACAGAGAAAACCGGGTGAAAAAGACCACGCAAGTTTGTAAGACGTGGACCAATCACCAAGAAACATTAGTATCCCGAAATGATATATTGGAGAACACTTTTCTAAAAACAATGGGTTAACTTAACTTAGTTCGGTTTGACTTTCTTAATGTTAAATTTAAGTGTTTTTCCCTGTACCAGGCAGCCGAGTTTTCAGTGACCTAAAATCATGAATGAACTGAATTAAGGGTCCTTATGTCTATTTAACAGTTTGGTTCACTGGCGTACCCAGGTTTATTTAAAACTTTATATTTACCATTTTCCTCTCATCACAAATAATCTTGATTCACGATAATATACGTTGACAGTAAAGCCTGTTAAATGTTATAGCCTTGACATCAGGACGTTTCACATTTGCACATGCACTTTAATAGCAAGTCAGATATACTTGCCCTTTAAGGACAAGAACTGAAATTAACAAAGGCTGGGTGGGAGAAGAGGGGTTGGGAAAAATGACGAATAGGGGAGAAAGTGCACATAAACATATATGTATGAATAGCAGCTTACCACTGATAATGTTGACGCTGTTCCTCGAAGGAATACAAAGTAATTGTTTTGTGATTTTATGTTTGCTTGACACTCAAGATAATTTTAAAGAAATAGAAATAGAGTACCGAAGTGTGACGTCACGAAAAGAATTATTTTACTTTTGACAATTTTCGATCTTCAATTTCGATAGAACATCAAGAAAGACGTTAACACGCTAAATTTCATGGGCATTGGTTAAAAAGCAACGGAAATATGGCGTTTTGAATATATAATTTCCCAATACAAATCACTGTATTTTCGGCTTGGTGCTTAACGTTAACGTTATAATCGAAATTATAATACAGTCGAAAATCATTTTTATGACGTCATCACTTCGGTACTCTATTGTAAACTCTTCAAATAGAGTGCAAATAATATAACCGTGAAATAGATAGCAAGAAATAGGAGATAGTTAGTGCTTAGTTAGGCAAGTTATAGGAAATCAGAGAGGCATGACAGGAGCACGGGCTTTTTCTAGATCAACGACTCAGTGCACAAAAGAATGTATTTCTGACGTTTAATGAGTTAAAAATGAAGACACAGGTCAATAAATCAAGATGCAGATACAACTATTTGAATTGTAATACTGATAGATTAATGTGGAATAAAAGTTTGTTCAAATTATCACGGTTGTTTTTTTTATTCCGCATTACAAAACCGCAGCGTAGCGGTGATCATTTGACTAATTAAACATGCTTGCACGTGCAAGACCCGTCACGGCTCGCTTATTTCTCCACTAATCAAATTTAGGCAGAACTTAGGACATAATTAGTCATTAGTTAGCTAGCTAACTATTTCACGGTTATATTATTTGCACTCTATAATGATAATTAAATTATTTTTTATAGCTTTTTATAAGAATATTGACATAAAAGAGGATGTGGTCAGTAGTTGACCTTATACTTTCAAACCCATTTAAAGATTGCCTGAGCTTACCCAACATTTGGTCGACTATCAGACGTTTTGTACGTGCGAAGGCAGGGTAGCATTTCGTTTGATTCCAATGATTAAAAAAATCAATTTCTACATATATTAGGTGTAATTATTTATTTCTTTCAAAAGACCCAACGATCCAACCTAAAGATTTTACCCTGGAATCATAGATGACACCATATAAGAGTGTAGATAAACCATGACTTTGATAGTTTGTCTAAAAATACATGTGGTTATTATAGTAACTGTAATTGTAGATCATCCTATGATCATATGAATGTGCACTAAAATCAAGTAGATTCAAATAAATTTATTCTTTCTTCTAGTACCTGTAATATCTACTAACATATCTCATGACATGTTGAGATAAAGAGGAGGGTGCGTACATACAGTCAAGTGAAGCAGCTTGTTATAAATATCTACTAACATACCTCATGAACGGTTGAGATAAAGGGGAGGGTGCGTACATGCAATCAAGTGAAGCAGCTTGTTATAAATATCTACTAACATACCTCATGACATGTTGAGATAAAGAGGAGGGTGCGTACATGCAATCAAGTGAAGGAACTTGTTATAAATATCTATTAACAGACCTCATGACATGTTGAGTTAAAGAAGGGGATGCTTACATGCAGTCAAGTGAAGGAACTTGTTATAAATATCTATTAACATACCTCATGACATGTTGAGTTAAAGGGAAGGGTGCGTACATGCAGTCAAATGAAGCAGCTTATGAATATCTACTAACATACCTCATGACATGCTGAGTTAAAGGGAAGGGTGCGTACATGCAGTCAGGTGAAGCAGCTTGTTATAAATATCTATTAACATACCTCATGACATGTTGAGTTAAAGGGGAGGGTGCGTACATACAGTCAAGTGAAGGAGCTTGTTATAAATATCTATTAACATATCTTATGACATGTTGAGTTAAAGGGGAGGGAGCGTACACACAGTCAAGTGAAGGAGCTTGTTATAAATATGTACTAACATACCTCATGACATAGTGAGTTAAAAGGGAGGGTGCGTACATGCAGTCAAGTGAAGGAGCTTCTTATGAATATCTACTAACATACAACATGACATGCTGAGTTAAAGGGGAGGATGCATACATCCAGTCAAGTGAAGGAGCTTGTTATAAATATGTACTAACATACCTCATGACATGTTGAGTTGAAGGGGAGGGTGTGACATACAGTCAAGTGAAGGAGCTTGTTATAAATATGTACTAACATACCTCATGACATGTTGAGTTAAAAGGGAGGGTGCAGACATGCAGTCAAGTGAAGGAGCTTGTTATAAATATCTACTAACATACCTCATGACATGTTGAGTTAAAAGGGAGGGTGCAGACATGCAGTCAAGTGAAGCAGCTTCTTATGAATATCTACTAACATACCTCATGACATGTTGAGTTAAAGGGGAGGATGCATACATCCAGTCAAGTGATGCTGCTTCTTATAAATATGTACTAACATGCCTCATGACATGTTGAGTTGAAGGGGAGGGTGCGTACATACAGTCAAGTGAAGGAGCTTCTTATAAATATGTACTAACATACCTCGTAACATGTTGAGTTGAAGGGGAGTGTGCGTACATACAGTCAAGTGAAGGACCTTGTTATAAATATCTACTAACATACAACATGACATGCTGAGTTAAAGGGGACAGTGCGTACTTGCAGTCAGGTGAAGCAGCTTGTTATAAACATGTACTAACATACCACATGACATGTTGAGTTAAAGGGGAGGGTGCGTACATGCAGTCAAGTGAAGCAGCTCATTATAAATATGTACTAACATACCTCATGACATATTGAGTTAAAGAAGGGGATGCTTACATGCAGTCAAGTGAAGAAGCTTGTTATAAATATCTATTAACATACCTCATGACATGTTGAGTTGAAGGGGAGGGGGGTACTTGCAGTCAGGTGAAGCAGCTTGTTATAAATATGTACTAACACACCTCATGACATGTTCAGTTGAAGGGAAGGGTGCGTTCATGCAGTCAAGTGAAGGAGCTTGTTATAAATATCTACTAACATACCTCATGACATGTTGAGTTAAAGGGGAGGGTGCGTTCATGCAGTCAATTGAAGAAACTTGTTATAAATATGTTCTAACATACCTCATGACATTTTGAGTTAAAGGGGAGGGTGCGTACATGCAGTCAAGTGAAGCAGCTTCTTATAAATATCTACTAACATACCTCATGACATGTTGAGTTAAAGGGGAGGGTGTGTACATGCAGTCAAATGAAGGAGCTTGTTATAAATATGTACTAACATACCTCATGACATGTTGAGTTAAAGGGGATGGTGCGTACTTGCAGTCAGGTGAAGCAGCTTGTTATAAATATCTACTAACATACCTCATGACATGTTGAGTTACAGGGGAGGGAGTGTACATACAGTCAAGTGAAGGAGCTTGTTAGAAATATGTTCTAACATACCTCATGACATTTTGAGTTAAAGGAAAGGGGGGTACTTGCAGTCAGGTGAAGCAGCTTGTTATAAATAAGTACTAACATACCTCATGACATGTCGAGTTAAAGGGGACGGTGCGTACTTGCAGTCAGGTGAAGCAGCTTGTTATAAATATCTACTAACATACCTCATGACATGTTGAGTTAAAGGGGAGGGAGCGTACATACAGTCAAGTGAAGGAGCTTGTTATAAATATGTTCTAACATACCTCATGACATTTTGAGTTAAACGGGAGGGTGCGTACATACAGTCAGGTGAAGCAGCTTGTTATGAAAATCACATCTTTTTTGAGGCCTTGCATTCCTCGTTGAACAATTACTCAATTAATGAAAGAGCTGAGTTCACTTGGGCCTACATGCTTTTTTTAAGGCTCCTTAGGGACAACAGATAAGAAAGCAGTAATGCCAACTCATAGCACATTTATAGTGATCCTGACGAAGGCTTACAGAACTTTGAAGCTGAAAATTTGATGATTTTAGTTTCATCCAAATTTTTATAGGTCAGTTTAAATCTCTTTTATATTATCAAACCTGACAACATGACGAGTTAAAGGGGTGCATGGGTGCGTACATGCAGTCAAGATAGATAGATGAATAGTGATGAGGGATAATTAGTCTAAATGCCCCTCGTGAAGAATGAGAGATATTTTAGACTAAGTGTAATTCATCATTATTCATGAGGCATGGTCATTTTGAAGCAATGACTCTGCACTACACACTATAAAACATCCTAACACTTGTGAGGCCCATTGAATAATCTTTGTGCATGTGTTGACTACATCGGGAATTTTTCTTACTATTAGTAAGGTAATTAAGACAGTTAGAAAAAGAATGTAATTAACACCACTCTTGGCCAACCAAAGTGAATTAGAATTAAGCACAACAGTCGACATTGACTGAACATGCAAGAAAATCAACATGTAAAATTATAATTTATTTAAGGAGGCTCCCTAGAGTTTACAGGTATTTGGAGCTATAAGAGAAATCCTTTTATAGCAAAAGCATATCTGCATATCGATGCCTGATAGACCAACCATATTAAAGATTATGAGTTTAGGATTTGTTTGTGGTAGTAATGATCACGTACAATGTTACCAAAGCAACGCCGCATCTGTCATAAAAAGGCCTATTTTTAACATTAAAAAAATAATAACTTGAATTTTCCATGGTCAATATTCTTCTAAATACATAATATAAAACCCCGTTGGGTTTTTTATAATATAACTGCGGCTTAAAAAAATCTTGACATCAGAACGCGAGATATTGAGAAATTTCGATTTTCCTGGATTTAAAACAAATCTGATATCAGGATTTCAGTAGTATTTTCTCAGTTGCCTTTTTACAACATTGGGAAAAAACTGAATACATTTGAGAACATTTCACCGTGTAATTTTGAGTTAATTTCATTTTGAAAATTAACGTACGCAAAATAAAAATTCTTCAAGTTTAGTAGTTGCGCATGCACAAGCATGCTCATTGCATTCTGAATAAATGAACTGTTTTGAACGTGCAAGTTTGTCAAAGTCGTATAAAAATCACTAAACTCAAGGGTAGATTTCACGGACCTTTATTTGCTGCTGCTTCTGTTGCTACTGGTTTGAAATGATTGATAATTCTGGACCAAATGCGAGTAGTTTTTGTGACTCTTGGTGCTTTGCCTCTGGACGTCGATGGAGGAAGAGTGAACTCTAGGGAGCCTCCTTAACTGACTTCTTGAAACCACTCGTACTACTGAAAGAGATGATAACTACTACTATTTCAGAATTGAAAATTGAAAATTATAGTCCGAATTCTGCTTTAATTTATCATATTCTGATTTTCAATGCAATTATGCATTGTAAAAGGTACCCTCGAGCGTAATTGTAATTGGGAAGGAGGCTAACTACCTGGCAAAGGCAGGTGAACGTAGGGGGGTTTGGGGACATGCCCCCCCCTGATCAGGACTTCAACAAAACCTCCAAAGGCTTGAGGAGACATTTAATCACTAATAACCCTCAAGTCATGCTATTATATTTATATTTAATATAAATACATTTTTCCACCATGATTGGCTGAGAACATTCCACAGTTAATCTCTAATGGCGTATCAAAATGACATGATATTTAACTAAGTTGCTTTGCAAACACAAAGTCTTTACTTCTGTACTTTATAGATCCCATCGGGCTCCCTTGTTATTAATGGAGTGGATGCACATGTGCATGGGGCTGCAAGTGTATTAAACTGTGCTGAAGATTGTGCGCGTGAGGATAGTGCAAAACAAATTTTCTTACTTTAATTCGTTGCATACCATATGACAAGCATTTAGCCTTGGGAAGGAGTCCTTGAAGCTAGAAAGGATGCTTAAGATAAAGAAATAAGTAAGTGTAAATTAGGGTAGGAGAAAGCTCAGATGAATGACAAGCTGTCAAGTTCTTGTTGTTGTCAAATATATCCAGCAAGAAAAGGCTATTAAAACCCCCAAAAAATCATTTATGAAAGGTAGTTTCTGCAAAACTCTGGAGCCTTAAGGGTAAGGGAATAGAATGGGAGCAAAAACAAGCGAATTCATGTGTTTTTTAACTCAAAAATCCAACCACGTGCAAATCGTAACGCAACGACAACCACTACGACAACAAGCTTACGTATTCGAGAAAAAAAGTAATTTTGGAAGAACGAAAAGAGCTCAAACTCAAGGCCCAAAATACGTAGAAGGGAAGAAATAATGTTAGTCTTGCAGTTTGGATAGTTAATTGTAGTATAGGAGGTATTGTTACCTAATAAAAGCGAGTGTTTTTGTACATTGTGCAAGGAAAGACGGACTGCAGTTGTAGTGTTAAGTAGCGTAAATAAAATATTTAAGCTAAAGAAACGTAGTCTGTGGAAAAACTCTGCAGCCTGAAGGGTGAACGAGTAGAATGAAAGCCAAAACAAGCGAATTCATGTGTTTTTTAGCTCGAAAACCCAACCACGTGCAAATAGTATTAAAGGGAACGACAACTGAACTACGAAAACAAGCTTACGTATTCGGGGGAAAAGTAATTTTCGAAGGAGGAAAAAAAGCTATAACCCACGAACTAAATACGTAGAAGGAAAGAAATAATGTTTGTGTTGGAGTTTACACAGTTTAGCGTAGTACAGGAGGTTTTGTTACCTGATAAAAGCGAGTGTTTGTTTGCAGTCAGCCATCAGATTGCCATGAGGTGAGTGAGCGAGACGAAAGACGTGAAGTGTGCTCGGTGTGTGGTCGGTGTGTGGTCGGTGTGGATATGATTAGAACCGACAGGCTTTGCGGTCACTCGCTCGCTAAAATGGGGTATGGAATAGTCGCAACGAGGGACCCGAGGACATCATGAAGTCCTATGAGGGTTTAAACCCGTGTGAACACGAAGAACAGTGTTCGCACCTGCTGTTCGTAGGACGGGGAAGGAAACTTTTTCGGCAAAGATCGTGAGAAAAGTCGGTTCATTCCGATGTGAATGTGAGTCCTACGAGTGTAGCAGGGGCCCTCGTTCACGAATCAGTCTTGGACCAACGGGGATGAAATTTGTGTTTGCTTTGAAGCAGGGTACGGGGTGGCGGCGAGTGGATTGGCTTGTTGGTCAAAGACTTAGCTTTAATAACAAGTTTGTGGAAGGGGCATGTATTCCACGCTGGTTTGTTTTCCTGTTGGGTTACCTGTGGTTGTTCTTCCTTATTGCTCAATGGGGCCCTGGGGGCGACTAGGGGAGGGGTAGTGGTATCTATCTTGCAGTACTCAGTGTTGGTGGAGCTACTGGCTTCGATCTACAGCAACAACAACAACAGTGAATCGTGCGTATACAACAATCTCTAACAATCTCGATCTACGAGTGGAAAGCGGTTCTTTCTAGCAGGCTTTCCAATCAATATGTTTGTGTGCTAGATCGTGCAGGTCCTTCATGGGTGAAGTCTTTCGTGTCCCTATACAACAAGGATGTCATTGATGTTCAAGTAACAATACAACGACCCTAGAAGACTTGAGGAATAAAAAACAGTTTTCCGTGTCTTCTACTCTGATCAAGACAGGCGGGATGTGGAGAGAACCCTATACTACAATATCAATACAATATAATATAATACAATATGATACATGCATTGTATTGCACTTTTACCCTACAATACTATACTATACTATACTGGAGACTCACTATACTCTACTCTACTGTACTCTACTATACCGTACTCTACTGTACTGTACCTACCCTACAATACTTTACTGTACTCTACTCTACTGTACTCTACTGTACCCTACCCTACAATACTTTACTGTACTATACTATACCATACCCTACAATACTTTACTGTACCCTACTGTACTATACTGTACCCTACCCTATAATATCATACAATATCATACACTACTTTACTGTACTCTACTCTACTGTACTCTACTATACAATACTATACGTCACTATACTGTACCATACGTCACTATACGTCACTATACGTCACTATACTGTACAATACGTCACTATACGTCACTATACGTCACTATACTATACCATACGTCACTATACGTCTCTACACTATACCATACGTCACTATACTAAACCATACGTCACTATACTATACAATACGTCACTATACGTCACTATACTATACGTCACTATACGTCACTATACGTCACAATACTAAGTAATACGTCACTATACGTCACAATACTATACAATACGTCACTATACTATACAATACGTCACTATACTAAACAATACGTCACTATACGTCACTCTACGTCACAATACGTCACTCTACGTCACTCTACGTCACTCTACGTCACTCTACGTCACTCTACGTCACTCTACTATACAATGAACAACAACAACAGTGGTCATAGCACAAGCATGATGGTCCAAAGGCCTACGCGTTAGGTTTAGGGTTAGAATTTGGGTAGACCTTCTCATGACAACAACAGCAGTGGTTATAGGAGAAGCATGATGGTCCAAAGGCCCACGGGTTAGGTTTAGAGGAAGTATTTGGGCAGACTTTCCAATGACAACAACAACAACAACAAAGGTTATAGCACAAGATAAGTGGTCCCAAGGCCCACGGGTTAGGGTTAGGGGAAGTATTTGGGCAGACTTTCTAATGACGACAACAGGCTTCGTAGGTGAATGGCATTTTACTCAGGTTTAATATAAGACAAGGTTCGAGGAATAAAGTCCACATCCCTAGGGGTTAGGTTTAGGGGAAGTAATTGGGAAGACTTTCTAATAACAACAACAACAACAACAGTGGTTCCCCTCTCGAGGACTAAAGTCCACATCCCTAGGGGTTAGGTTTAGGGGAAAGAGTTTGGATAGTCTTTGCAATCGTATAACAGGCTTCAATAGAGATGGCAGCACTTCTTTTCAATAAACTTCAAGGCCCCGAGGTTAGGTTTAGGGTGAGGATTTGGATAGTCTTTGTAATATTATAACACAGTATTCAGTAAAGATGGCAGTATTTTCTCTCAATAGCCTCAATAAACTTCAAGTCATCGGGGTTAGGTTTAGGGGAAAGAGTTTGGATAGTCTTTGCAATCCTATAACAGGCTTCAGTAAAGATAGCAGTTTTTTTATTAGGCTCGACAACAAATTCAAAGTCCCCTAGCTGAAATTAGGCAAAGGCTAAAGTCTTTGCAGCAATGGTCCTTGCAGCAATAGTCTCTGCAGCAATAGTCTCTGCAGCAACAGCTTTTACAGCAATAGTCTATGCAGCAATGACAGTCTCTGCAGCAATAGTCTCTGCAGCAATAGTCTATGCAGCAATGGTCTCTGCAGCAATGACAGTCTCTGCAGCAACAGTCTTTCCAGCAATACCATTCTTCAGCAGTCTCGTGGGCTTCGTCCATCCTGGAAAAGAAATGTGTGTGAGCAAGAGCATCGTAAACACGCACTCTAGGCATTCGCATTACCCAACATTTCAACTAGTTCCGCTCACCCAGACATTCCACTCTATACTCCATCCAAATCCTTACCCTGAACCTAACCCTAAACCTAACCCTAAACCTAAACCTAACCCTGAACCTAAACCTAACCCTAACCCTAAAGCCGAACGCCAGACCCCCTAAATACCTACCCCATCCCAACCCTACATCCTAACATTACCCCGAAATCTGATTCCCTAGCACCCACGGGTTAGGTTTAGGGGAAGTATTTGGACAGACTTCCTAATGACAACGACAGGGTTCATGGCAGAAGCACAATGGAAGAAGGCATGCATCCATCATTGAAGTTTCTTTCGTAGACTCGTAACACCGACATTTCAAAGTGCCAAGCCCGACCCACCGACAAATGATTCTCCAGCAATATGATAATTACGCGTTTCAGAGGCTGCGGATCACTTTTCACCTAGGAACTTTGGGTACTTTCATTCTGAGAAAATCGACGAAAATTTTTCAAAGTGCTAACCCCAACCCACCCTATGCGAAATTTCACTTTTCAATCCACAACACTAAAAAGTCCTTAGATACCCTTAACTAACCCCAGGAACACCGTTTCTGATAGTTAGAACAACATCAGAGGTCATCTACTAGGAAACCCATGTTTCAACCCTAGCTGTATAGGGAGGGTTGGAGTTAGCACTTAGAAAAAATTCACAAAAATCCAAAAAAATTATTTCGTCTTAAAAGTAAATAAACACACTATAAACACTTAGCTAACCCCAGAAACAACGTTTCTGATAGTTAGAACAACATCCAAGGTCATCTACTAGGAAACCCATGTTTCAACCCTAGCAGTATAGGGTGGGTTGGAGTTAGCACTTAGAAAAATTTCACCAAAATCCGAAAAAATTTACTTCGTCTTATTAGGAAAGAAACACACTAGAAGCACTTAGCTAACCCCAGAAACACCGTGTCTGATAGTTACAACAAAATCCAAGGACTTTTTCCAGGAAACCCATGTTTCAACCCTAGCCGCATAGGGAGGGTTGGAGTTAGCACTTAGAAAAAAATCACAAAAATCCAAAAAACTTATTTCGTCTTTTTAGAACAAAAAGACACTAGGATCACTTATCTAACCCCAGAAACACCGTTTCTGATAATTAGAACATCATCCAAGGTCATCTACTAGGAAACCCATGTTTCAACCCTAGCAGTATAGGGAGGATTGGAGTTAGCACTTAGAAAAAAGTTCAATAAATCCAAAACAATTATTTCACTTTATTAGAACAAAAAGATACTAGGATCACTTATCTAACCCCAGAAACACCATTTCTGATAGTTAAAACATCATCCGAGGTCATCTACTAGGAAACCCATGTTTCAACCCTAGCAGTATAGGGAGGGTTGGAGTTAGCACTTAGAAAAAATTTGAAAAAATCCAAAAAAAATATTTCGTCTTATTAGGAAATTAACACCCTAGAAACACTTAACTATACAAGAAACCCCATTTCTGAAAGTTAGAACATCATCCAAGGTCTTTTTCCAGGAAACCCATATTTCAACCCTAACCGTATAGGGAGGGTTGGAGTTAGCACTTAGAAAAAAATTTGAAAAAATCCAAAAAAAATAATTCGTCTTATCAGGAAATAAACACCCTTGAAACACTTAGCTATACCAGAAACACCATTTCTGAAAGTTAGAACATCATCCAAGGTCTTTTTCCAGGAAACCCATATTTCAACCCTAACCGTATAGGGAGGGTTGGAGTTAGCACTTAGAAAAAAATCGAGAAATCCAAAAAAATTATTTCGTCTTATTAGGAAATAAACACCCTAGAAACACTTAACTATACCAGAAACACCATTTCTGAAAGTTAGAACATCATCCAAGGTCTTTTTCCAGGAAACCCATGTTTCAACCCTAGCCGCATAGGGAGGGTTGGAGTTAGCACTTAGAAAAAAATTACAAAAATCCAAAAAAATTATTTCGTCTTTTTAGAACAAAAAGACACTAGAACCTCTTATCTAATCCCAAAAACACCATTTCTGATAGTTAGAACAACATCAAAGGTCATCTACTAGGATCCCCATGTTTCAACCCTAGCAGTATAGGGAGGGTTAGAGTTAGCACTTACAAAAAATTCACAAAAATCCAAATTTTTTTTTACGCCTTATCAGTATAAAAACACACTAATACAACTTACCTGACATCAGAAACACCATTTCTGATAGTTAGAACAACATTAAAGATCGTTTTCCAGGAAACCCATGTTTCAACCCTAGCACTATAGGGAGGGATGGAGTTAGCACTTAGAAAATATTTCACAAAAATCATAAAAAAATTATTTCGTCTTATTAGGAAATAAACACCCTAGAAACACTTAACTATACCAGAAACCCCATTTCTGAAAGTTAGAACATCATCCAAGGTCTTTTTCCAGGAAACCCATGTTTCAACCCTAACCGTATAGGGAGGGTTGGAGTTAGCACTTAGAAAAAATTCCACAAACCAAAAAAATGTTTTCCTCTTATCAGGAGAGAAACATGATTGAAACACTTATATACGCTTGAAACACCATTTCAACAACTTCGACAGTGAAATAGACTTTAATGTTAAAAATTCACATTTCAAAAATGCCATTTGACAAGATCTCCATTATAGGTTAACACATGACGTACAACTATTCGCCATTAGCACTTAGAAAAAAAAACACCAAAAAATTCATTAAATGTTTAACATCAAATCAATAGTTTAAATTAACACATTTTAAATAACCTTTTAAAATATTTGACTAACACCCTAGAAGGGTGGTAGTACCTTAAACTACAACCCTTAAAAGGTGGTCAAACATTGCACTTCACCTTCAAGGGTAGTAGAACCTTCAACTATCACCCTTTAAGGGTAGTAATAACAAGGACTGCCACCCTTCAAGGGAAGTAGAACCTTCAACTACCACCCTTTAAGGGTAGTTGAAATTTAAAAAAAACCTCGTGAGGGTAGTAAAAACCCTAACCCAACCTTTAAAAATTACCGGTTTAGGGTTAGGGTTAGGGTTAGGGTTAGGGTTAGGGTTAGGGTTAGGGTTAGGGTTAGGGTTAGGGTTAGGGTTAGGGTTAGGGTTAGGGTTAGGGTTAGGGTTAGGGTTAGGGTTAGGTTAGGGTTAGGGTTAGGGTTAGGGTTAGGGTTAGGGTTAGGGTTAGGGTTAGGGTTAGGGTTAGGGTTAGGGTTAGGTTAGGGTTAGGGTTAGGGTTAGGGTTAGGGTTAGGGTTAGGGTTAGGGTTAGGGTTAGGGTTAGGGTTAGGGTTAGGGTTAGGGTTAGGGTTAGGGTTAGGGTTAGGGTTAGGGTTAGGGTTAGGGTTAGGGTTAGGGTTAGGGTTAGGGTTAGGGTTAGGGTTAGGGTTAGGGTTAGGGTTAGGGTTAGGGTTAGGGTTAGGGTTAGGGTTAGGGTTAGGGTTAGGGTTAGGGTTAGGGTTAGGGTTAGGGTTAGGGTTAGGGTTAGGGTTAGGGTTAGGGTTAGGGTTAGGGTTAGGGTTAGGGTTAGGGTTAGGGTTAGGGTTAGGGTTAGGGTTAGGGTTAGGGTTAGGGTTAGGGTTAGGGTTAGGGTTAGGGTTAGGGTTAGGGTTAGGGTTAGGGTTAGGGTTAGGGTTAGGGTTAGGGTTAGGGTTAGGGTTAGGGTTAGGGTTAGGGTTAGGGTTAGGGTTAGGGTTAGGGTTAGGGTTAGGGTTAGGGTTAGGGTTAGGGTTAGGGTTAGGGTTAGGGTTAGGGTTAGGGTTAGGGTTAGGGTTAGGGTTAGGGTTAGGGTTAGGGTTAGGGTTAGGGTTAGGGTTAGGGTTAGGGTTAGGGTTAGGGTTAGGGTTAGGGTTAGGGTTAGGGTTAGGGTTAGGGTTAGGGTTAGGGTTAGGGTTAGGGTTAGGGTTAGGGTTAGGGTTAGGGTTAGGGTTAGGGTTAGGGTTAGGGTTAGGGTTAGGGTTAGGGTTAGGGTTAGGGTTAGGGTTAGGGTTAGGGTTAGGGTTAGGGTTAGGGTTAGGGTTAGGGTTAGGGTTAGGGTTAGGGTTAGGGTTAGGGTTAGGGTTAGGGTTAGGGTTAGGGTTAGGGTTAGGGTTAGGGTTAGGGTTAGGGTTAGGGTTAGGGTTAGGGTTAGGGTTAGGGTTAGGGTTAGGGTTAGGGTTAGGGTTAGGGTTAGGGTTAGGGTTAGGGTTAGGGTTAGGGTTAGGGTTAGGGTTAGGGTTAGGGTTAGGGTTAGGGTTAGG